>OX352761.1:41714547-41940056 GCA_947095585.1 Nephrocerus scutellatus
AAAGTAGACGGTGCGTTTTTAAGGCCAAATGGCATACGCAAATATTCGTAATGTCCGCCATCGACAGAGAAGGCAGCTTTTGAGGTATGTTTGGATTCCATTTCTATTTGGTGGAACCCCGCTTGCTAGTAGTAGACACATTTGCATAATTTGTCCAAAATCTCGTTTATGTTTGGGATATGGTATTTGTCGGATATGGTTTTTTAATTTAGTTTTCTGAAGTCTATAACCAAACGCGATTTTTGTTTTCCGCTGGCGTCCTTTTTTTGGGACGATCCAAACGGGTGAATTCCAAGGCATTTTATCTATTTGTTGACGAATTTCTTCTTTGTGACATTAAGGATAGCGATAGGTTTTTGAATAAATTGGGATGTCGTCGGATGTATGGATTTGATGTTTAATCTGACTGGTAAAGCTTAGGTTATCTCCCTCTTTAAAAAATAAGTCTTTGAATGGTCTTACAGAGTTGTATTAGGAGACCTTTTTTCTTCTTAATTAAGGTGAGAAGTACGAATGAGTTGTGAAATGTCAAAATCCATATTAGGTGTGTCGTGAATGAAACTGTAGTTGTTTATCTGGATAAATTTTTCTGAAGAACGATACTTCGCAGATCACGTTCAGAGGAGTCTGTGTATCCAAGTGTCTGAACCAGTGAAAAAGATACTTCGCAGATCACGTTCAGAGAAGTCTGTGTGTCCAAGTGTTTAACAAGAGAAAAGGATACTTCGCAGATCACGTTCAGAAGAGTCTGTGTGTTCAAGTGTCTGAACCAGTGAAAAGGATACTTCGCAGATCACGTTCAGAGGTAGTCTTTGTCGGTCTGTAGTCCAGCAGGAAGAAAGTGTTTGCATAGTTTCTGTTTCCTCTTATATGATTTGAATCGGTTCGGAATTCGTAGGAACCGTAAGAACCCTAAGTTTGCTTCGTTCCCACGATTTTTCCAGAATCCCGTTGTGTCCGTTATTGTTATACGGTATTCTGTTGTGTTGTCTTTGCATGTGATTTTTTTTCTACTCCTGTATTGTTGTTGTTGCTTTTTTTTTTCCTTGTTTTATATCATGTGGGTGCTCGTGCGTCGGCGAATCTCTAGTTTTGTTGTTGGTGCGTGAGCATTTGTTTTTCCCTTGGTTTTTTTGTTGTTGCTTACTGATCTGCATTAGTTCTATATTATGTGGGTGCTCATACGTCGACGAATCTCTAGTTTTGTTGTTGTTTTGTCGATTTGCATTGTTTGTGCACTCATGTTCTGCGGGCCTCTTAATTTTGTTGTTGTTTGTTGGTTTGCATTTATTTTGTACTAGCTGATTACCCGGCGTTGCCCAGGAATTTTTTTATCCCAATCTTCTATTAGTCAGGGGTAGAGAAAAGAATGATATCTATCTATAAGGTAAAATTGCAGTTTTTATTAACAAAATTTATTTTATAAAATATATTTTAAATTACAGCTACAGTATTCAAATTATAAAATAAAATTAAATAAACATACATAAAATTAATTTAAAACTAAACTTGGTTGTATACAATGATTTTAGTTTCAATTTAAGAGCAAGAATAAATTCTTAGGTCAACCCAACCCAGAGCAAGCAAAATTGAGTTGTCCGTGGAAAAAACATGGCGATCTATACTCTGCAGTATTTTATAAACAGTCCGACTAATTGATCGTCTTCGAAAACGCAAGTTTTACTGGAAATTGCAATCTCTTGAATTTAAAAGTAAGATCCTTCGAAATGAGTGCTATCAGTGGGATAAAAACTGTTTCACACTGTCCCTTTCTGTCAAGATAGTCGCTTCAATTATATTGCCCGGCATCTCTTGTGCCGTTGCAAAGTTTGGCGAGTCGAGAATCCGTAGTAACATAATTGGAGAAACTGTAAGGTGGCAATCCAGACGAATTAAGTGAGTTTAGGAACTTAGTTAACTTCCTCATCAGTATCTACATTAACATGGCAAGTATTTGATTATTTATTTCATGGGTGTCTCTATTTTTGGTAGCAAGAATGGCCCCTTCTCGCAACCGGTTCAAAATGTGATAGTTTTGAGAAACAGCCGGATAAAACGAATTTATTAGTTTGGCTGCAGATTTCAAAAATCTATGTAAATTTAATATAACTATAAAACACGGCTACTAATCTACCTTTTCCAATTTGAAGTAGGAGCGACAAATTCGTCGCCAAATGGGGAATAAGGGGTCATTCCCCCCCCCCCCCCCTTCAGTTACCGACCCCATCCCCATAGAGCTCAGCGACACCGAAAACCATAGAATCAACACTAATATCGGTCCCCCCCTGCACCGTTATCGACCCAATCCCCATAGAACTGTCTTACCATCACCACTCAACTCAGCGACCCCGAAAACCATAGAATCAACACTAATATCGGTCAACCCCCTCAGTTATCGACCCCATCCCCCTAGAACTGTCTTATCATCACCATTCAACTCAGCGACACCGAAAACCATAGAATCAACACTAATATCGGTCACCCCCCACCCCCTCCCTAAGTTATCGACTACATCCCCTAGAGATTTTTTACCATCACCATTCAACTCAGCGAACCCGAAAACCATGGAATCAACACTAATATCGGTCACCCCCCCCCCCCCCTCAGTTATCGACCACATCCCCTAGAGCCATTACCACTCAACTCAGCGACCCCGAAAACCATAGAATCAACACTAATATCGGTCACTCCACCCCCTCAGTTATTGAACCCATCCCCTTAGAGCTGTCTTACCATCACCATTCAACTCAGCAACCCCGAAAACCATAGATTCGACACTAATATCGGTCACCCACCACCCTGCCGCGATACATAACTTATCCATACGAGCGTACTACCAACACTATTCATCACGGTGGTACCGAAAACTGTAGCAGGGGGTAGCATGTTTTTTGCCTGTGGTGGGGTGGCAGCAGCCTCCCAATAGTAACTAATATGTATACCAAGTTTGGTTGAAATTGGTCAAGGCGTTCGAGAGGTAGATAGGCACAAATATATATACAAACAAATTCTCTATTTTATATATATAGATTATTTGTATACTCATATGTTGCCGAGCCTCTTGCGTTCTTGTTGTTGTTTGCAGATTTGTACTTATTTTTGTCGCATAGTTCATTAACCCCACAGTATTCGTTAGGAGGGGAGAGCGATCGACATATTCTCCAGCTGTGGTGATTGTGGTGAGTTTCGAGTCATTATGTTTCTGTTCTTTGCTCTAGGCGGATGGTTTTTGCTGCGAGTTGCCGACGGCATTTTATTTAAATGTGGATTATGAAATATTTCTAATGTAGTAATTTTTGTGTGGGAGAAATTCGTCCCACGCCTTGACGAATTTGACCTCACATTGTTCATGATGCTTCCTTGAGCATGCGCTGAAGTCGGAGATAAGTCGCGATATTGGGGTTTGACACAGAATATGAATTTTTGGATAAGGTTTTCCTTCTACTTGAACGGATTCTGGAATCGATGTTAAGCTTCTAAAACATTTTGTAAGCTTAGGATAAGGATTAGGATGAGATTGTTTCTTTGGGGATTTTGTCATGAAGGCTTTGAATTACACGTTGGTTCTAAGTTGTTAATATGAAAAATAAAGGTCTCGAAAACTTTAAAATAAATCTGGTATCGTTTTACTTGGTTTACTTTTTGGTATTTGTGTACATTCACCTTGTTTTAAATAATTGTATTCAACTAAATTTATTTAATGCAACAAAAATTGTTTTATTCAGTACATCTTCTTCTTCGATGTTTATTGATCAATTCAATTTAAATTTCCTTTTATTTGGCTTTTATATTCAAATTATTATTATTCTATAATATCTTTCAACAAATTTTTCTTATAGCTATTTTTATTAATTACATTAAATCAATATTTTAACTTACATGCACCCAAAAATTATCAAATTTATCATCATTGCAAATTTCTTGTTTGGTGTCCAATTTTCCCATATTTTCTATATTCTATCTTAGGTAAAATTATGAAGCTTTGTTCTTTTCCATTGTCCGGAAAGGTGCCAGACATAATTCTTGAAATTTGCATTAATTTATTATGAAATTGAATTGTGCTTTTTGTTTGTTAGGTATGTATTATGTTGTGAGGAAAAACACAATCACAAGACTTTAATAAATTACTTGATTACTGGTTGTTACCAGTTGAACGATTACCATGCGACTGCATGAGAACCTTTTTTTTTTAATCAATTATTTATTTCAAAATTAACTTTATAATATATTGGTTAGTAAGAAAATAACGAAACTTACAAGCTATATTAGTATAGTTATATAAATGACCAGTTTGGTTCTCATTATATTATATATCTATTTTTTTTTATCTATCAATATTTAGTTTAAGGTAATACTTTTATTAATTTGTACTAATTTTGATTTTAAAGGAAAAATGGAAAAAGAAAACCTTTAATACATTATTTTTTTTATTTTATATTTACTTAAGATTACTTAAATCGACTGAAAACTAGTTAACAAAAAAATAACAAGGAAAACAAAAAGAACAATTTCCTGATATTTCTTTGGCAGCACAACCTGCACCATAGAGACGTCATTATGACATCTCTATGATACCCAATGTACAGATTATCCAAGACGCTGCCCCCGCTAATACTTAGGGCTGTATGTCGGCCATACCCCAGTCGAGCCACCAATATTTGATTAGGTTACATCTGTCTCTTTCAGGTATGTCGCTGCAGTCAATGTAGTGTGGCCGAAGTACAATATTCTTATGCGTATTATGTACAGTGATGTAGTACATTACATTCCTCCACCTGCGAATGGAACATCTCCAGATGATTGAGCTCGAACTCTCTCGGAACGGCGAAGGTCATCTGGGTTGATTGGTTCTTTAACTGGTTTTGGTTTCTTACATCTTGATGGTTTTGTAGTTTGTGGATCATCAGGTTGCGAAATGTCCACTCCAGTTATGTCAGTCGCTACCGACGATGGAATAGCGGCAGTTGGCTCTGTTGGTGAATTGATGACCTCGAATGTATCTAGTTGATTATCACGTAATCGCAGCTGATCGATGTGACGGCCGATGGCGCTGCCATTTGTAGTCTCAACTTTGTATGAGACTGGTCCAGTTGTCTTGGTGACAACCGCCGGGATCCATTTAGGACCTGCCGCGTAGTTGCGGGCCCAAACGTCTGAATTCTCAGATAGTATTGTAGTCTTTCGTTCAATACTCGTTTCTCCGTTCGATACCGAAATTGTGTCGGGATGTAGACGACCAAAATACGTCCCTATTTGACGGTTGAAGAGAAGCTCGGCTGGACTTTTCCCAGTACTAGTTGATGGCGTTGCATGGTGATGATGCAGGAATGTTGCCAATCGTTTACGAATATCACCACTAGACTATTTCTTCAAAAAAATTTTTGTAGACCGCACCATTCGCTCCGCTTGTCCATTGGATGAAGGATGGAATGGAGCGACAAATGTGTGATGAATTCCATTTTTCTTACAGAAGTTATCGAAGTCAGCTGAAGTAAATGCGGTGCCGTTATCGCTTACGATGACTTCCGGAATACCATTTGTCGCAAAATTTGAACGGAGCGATTGAATAGTACACTCTGATGATGTAGATGATACTAGTAGAGTCTGATGGTAGCATGATGGAATAATCGTGCGCTGGCCCCATAGAAGGCCTGATGCAACTTAGTTAATTTTTCCGGACCCAAAATAATTCGAACAACTGGATGTTCGGGCGATTCGATCAACATCACCTCCTCTTCTTCGTCGATTGCTTGTGCCACCATATAAGGCAGACGACTAAGGGCATCTGCGTTTCCGTTCTTCTTGTATGGACGGTGACTGAGACGATAATGGTAAGCATTCAGGAATACGCTCCATAATGGTAAGCATTCAGGAATACACTCCATCGCATCATTCTTGGGGACAGAATATGCGGTGTCGGTCTATCATGGTTGAATAATCCTAGGAGCGGTTTGTGGTCGGTCACGATCGTAAATTCACGCCCATAGACAAAATCGTGGAACTTCTTAACGCCGGAGATAATTGACAAGGCCTCTTTATCAATTTGAGTATATCGACGTTCGGTGGCCGTGAGCGTCCTAGAGAAAAAAGCAATCGGACGTTCATTATAACCCACCTTATGTGACAGGACTACACCGATGCCGTATGGGGAGGCATCACATACCAATAGCAATGGCAGCTTCTCATCGTATGGCTTGAGAACATTGTTGGTTGTAAGAGCAGAATTTAACTCGTCAAAACTTCTCTGCTGGGCAGTGGACCACGATCACTTGATGTTATCATGAAGAAGTTGATGCAGCGGCTTTGCTATTGTAGCTTTCCCTTTAACGAATGCATGGTAGAAATTGAAAAGCAACAGAAAAGCTTGAAGTTGGGCCTTATTCGTTGGTGGTGGTGAATTCCGGATGGCCTTAACTCTGTCTTCGGTAGGACGAAGACCACGTGAGTGGATTCGGTATCCCAGAAAATCGACAGAATCGCATCC
Organism: Nephrocerus scutellatus; assembly: GCA_947095585.1. Lineage (NCBI taxonomy): Eukaryota > Metazoa > Arthropoda > Insecta > Diptera > Pipunculidae > Nephrocerus > Nephrocerus scutellatus. The sequence goes on from OX352761.1 coordinate 41,721,032, forward strand.
ATCACGCATTTATCCTTTCGAAGACGAATCTCTGCTTTGTCAAATTGTAGAAAGATTTGGCTCAATCTTAGATGAAGTTCATCGGCGGAAGAAGCGATGACAATAACGTCGTCAAAATATGGAATGACCCCTGGGATTTCACGAAGCAAATTTTCAATAAAGCTTTGAAAAATACCTGGTGCCGTGGAGATTCCGAACTGAAGGCGCTTCACCTTAAAAGCCCCTTTGTGAGTCGCGATGGTTTGGACCATGGCAGTGTTATCGTCAACGGTGAGTCGCTGGTAGGCTTGGGCCAAATCCAGCTTGGCAAATATCGATCCTCTTGGCATCGTAGACAGCAAATGGGTTGCTGACAGAATTGGAAAATCATGCACGGAAAGCGCTTTGTTCACGGTAGACTTATAGTCCCGTCAAATCCTTACTGATCCGACAGATTAATCACTGGAACGATCGGTGTCGCCCACTTACTGTAATCCACAGACTAAGATTCCCTGGTTTAACATTTTTTGTAGTTCCGCTTGGATAGGTCCACGAAGAGAGAGTGGAACTCGTCGTGGTGGTATGCGAATTGGTATGATGTTTGGATCCAACTTCAATGAAACAGGCGGACCGTTAAATTCTCCAAGCTCATTGGAAAATAGGTGTTCATAAGTTTACATTACCTCTGAAAATTTTATGGGTCGAATAGAGCACACTCCTTCTATGGAAATTCCTAGTGGCTCGAACCAGTCGAGACCCAAAATGTCACAAGTAGTAGAATCGGCCATTATATTCGACATCAACTTGAATACGACCAAGAATCTGTATCGGATTCTGTTGAAAATCCCTTAATTGTAGCCCAGATGGCTGTAGAGTCGGTGGTGATTTCCAAATAGATCGAACGGTCGGTTCCGATATAATTGTGTATCTGAATCCCGAGTCTACTTTAAATCGGAAAGGTACTTTATCATGATGGTTGTGTCCGTCCTCATCTCCATTGACATGGAGTTCTTGGAGTTTTTTTTTCGATTACTGTTAGCCGGACAAGAACGACAAACTTGCTGTAGATGACCGATGAGTCCGCAGAATGCACAAGTGCTGCTTCGATATTTGCGGATTGATCGCAAATATGGTTGTCCCCGCACCTTCAGATTGTAGGGAAACATGTGGTTGACGGTTTTGTTCATGGTAACTGACCCTCTTGGATTGGGCAGGATCGGTATTAAATGTCTGACGCGAGTGTTGAATACTTTTCACTTGGCCGGACTGCTGCATCGGTGATGGCTTTGTGATCCTCTGACGCGGTTTAAGCAGCGATAGCGTATTCACAAACTTTCTCTAAAGTCAAGATTTTATCAGCTAGGAATTGTTGTTGCAAGGCCGAATTGCGGATTCCACAAACGATTCGATCGCGAAGCATGCGGTCGAGACTTCCGGATGGAAAATTACACTCCTTTCCTAACCGCCGAAGCTCAGCGATATAGTCAGCGACTTTCTCTCTCGTTTGAAGAACTTAAACGATGCAGCAATCTCGGACGGAATAAGAGAAAAATGGTCAGTAAGGCGTTTAATAATGTCCTTATAAACTACATCACTAACCTTTTTGGGAGCTGTAAGGGATTCTAATAGCTCATACGTTGTTCCCCACACAGCGTGAGGAAAATTGCTCACTTTTTTGTGGCATCCACGATGTCGTTAGCTTCGAAATATAATTCGAATCGTCGGCAATACCTTTGCCAGCTGGCGCCTTTTTTAACTTCGAATTGTTCCATGTACCCAATTGATACCATGATGAAAACGCGTGTAAACACATTTGTCCCGTTACTAACGGTGCGGCGTATCAACTCGAGTATTGATTGTCTGCGAGTCAATGTAGTGTGGCCGAAGTACAATACTCTTATGCGTATTGTGTGCAGTGATGTAGTACATTACAGAATGTATGTATGTTTATTGAAATTTTGCACACATGTATATTTCCGGTGACAATACTTTCTTTTAAAATTTGAGAATGATCGGGTAATTTTTTCCCATATAGCGGCATCAGATCATGTCATACTATGATGGTTGTGTTCTGTGTGTGTGGTGCGCTGTGAGCAGCGCTGCTTGCTTTACGATTGGGGCTGTTTTGTGGTTGGGTTGCAGTGCTTTGCATGTGTTTTTAATTTTCAGCATTTATTGTGGAATTCACACCATACTTTTGGTTATTGGAGAATTTACATGAAAAATTTAAATTTTTATGGGTTGTTTTTATTTGTAGTTTCATTTGTGAGGTGGTATTTGGGCTCTAGTTGTCATGACGTATTTAAGTAATGAATAAATTTAAGATCGAAATACGAGAAAATAACAGAAATACTCGATAGAATTTTTATTTTTTTCCAGCATTTTTATATATAACGGGTGTTTTTTTAGGAGGTTTGTTTTTCCGATAGATGTCGTTTTATTTTATGACAGTTGTTTTGACAGCTCAAAGTGGCATTTCTACTCAGTATTGTTTGGCAAATCATTATGAAAAAAAAAAAAAAAAAAAAAAAAAAAAAAAATGACATTTGTGAAAAATAGTCGTGGTAGCCATATGCCAGAAATTGTGTTTAAATGTTAAGTGCCAAAAAATTATCTACCAAATAAAAAAAAATTTTGGTCATTTCATAATTTTATATGTGTTTTATTCAAAAAAAAAATCGGCAACCTCTTAAAAAAACACGTTATATCTAACGGGTGTTTTTTTAAGAGGTTGCCGATTTTTTTTTTTGAATAAATTTTTTGCCAAACAGTACTGAGTAGAAATGCCACTTTGAGCTGTCAAAACAACTGTCATAAAATAAAACGACATCTATCGGAAAAACAAACCTCCCAAAAAAACACCCTTTAGAAGCCACTTGAAATTTTATACAGTAGTTTGGTATTCAAAGAAAAAACTAAATTTTAGTCAAAGTGGTCAGAGCCAGAGGGACCAATATGCAAATATTTTTAAAAGTCCCAACATTTGCCTTAATTTTGTACAAGAACTCAAATACGTCATACTTTGAAATGGGTTGTAATCCTCGGTCAAGGGGTTCGCACCTTTATAATGCTCGGCTATATGCCTGGTACTGCGTTGTAACGGAGTTTTCCCAGCCGGGGTAAACTCAGCGTGACCAGGGTTCTGAGGCAAGGGGTCGTTACAATAAATTTCTATTTTGGGACTTTTCGAAGTATTTTCTTTATTTCTAAATTTCTTATAACCTATAATTTAATCCTGGGCGATGCGTCAATCCTGAGCGACGAGTTAGCCTTTGACGAGCGTAAATCCTGAGCGATGCGTTAGCCTTTGATGAGCATAACTCCTGAGCGATGCTTGAGCGTTAGCCTAAGACGATCGCGACTCCTGAGCGATGCGAGAGCGTTAGTCTGAGATGAGCGTGACTCCTGAGTGATGCGTGAGCGTTAGTCTGTGATGAGCGTGACTCCTGAGCGATGCGTGGGCGTGAGACGGTCGAGACTCCTAAGCTATGCGTGAGCGTAGGACAGTCGAGACCCCTGAGCGATGTATGAGCGTGATACAGTCGAGACTCCTGAGCGATGCGTAAGCGTGGGACAGTCGAGACTCCTAAGCTATGTGTGAGCGTAGGACAGTCGAGACTCCTGAGCGATGCGTGAGCGTTAAACTGAGATGAGTGTGACTCCAGAGCGATGCTTGAGCGTTAGCCTAAGACGAGCGTGCAACCTGGGTGATGCGTGAGCGTTAGTCTGAGATGAGCGTGACTTCTGAGCGATGCGTGGGCGTGAGCCTGACGATCGCGACTCCTGAGCGATGCGTGAGCGTTAGACTGAGATGAGTGTGACTCCTGAGCGATGTGTAAGCGTGAGACAGTCGAGACTCCTAAGCTATGTGTGAGCGTAGGACAGTCGAGACTCCTGAGCGATGTGTAAGCGTGAGACAGTCGAGACTCCTAAGCTATGTGTGAGCGTAGGACAGTCGAGACTCCTGAGCGATGTGTAAGCGTGAGACAGTCGAGACTCCTAAGCTATGTGTGAGCGTAGGACAGTCGAGACTCCTGAGCGATGCGTGAGCGTTAGTCTGTGATGAGCGTGACTCCTGAGCGATGCGTGGGCGCGAGCCTGACGATCGCGACTCCTGAGCGATGCGAGAGCGTTAGTCTGAGATGAGCGTGACTCCTGAGTGATGCGTGAGCGTTAGTCTGTGATGAGCGTGACTCCTGAGCGATGCGTGGGCGTGAGACGGTCGAGGCTCCTAAGCTATGCGTGAGCGTAGGACAGTCGAGACTCCTGAGCGATGTGTAAGCGTGAGACAGTCGAGACTCCTAAGCTATGTGTGAGCGTAGGACAGTCGAGACTCCTGAGCGATGCGTGAGCGTTAGACTGAGATGAGTGTGACTCCTGAGCGATGCTTGGGCGTGAGACGGTCAAGACTCCTAAGCTATGCGTGAGCGTAGGACAGTCGGGACTCCTGAGCGATGTGTAAGCGTGAGACAGTCGAGACTCCTAAGCTATGTGTGAGCGTAGGACAGTCGAGACTCCTGAGCGATGCGTGAGCGTGAGACAATCGGTCCTAAACGACGAAGTGACGTGAGTGACCTGAGAGCTTCGATGAAGTGACGTGGGTAATGCCTTGACGAAGTGACGTGAGTGACGTGAATGGTGACGAGCCTTGACGTTAGTGGCGACGAGCGACGAAATGACGTGAGCGACGTAAGTGACGACGGGCCTTGACTGAGTGACGACGAGAGCCTCGACGTGAGCGACGTAAGTGACGACGGGCCTTGACTGAGTGACGACGAGAGCCTCGACGTGAGCGACGTAAGTGACGCGAGTGACGTGAGAGCTTCCCTAAAGTGACGTGGGTACTGCCTTGACGAAGTGACGTGAATGGTGACGAGCCTTGACGTTAGTGGCGACGAGCGACGAAGTGACGTGAGCGACGTAAGTGACGACGGGCCTTGACTGAGTGACGACGAGAGCCTCGACAGGAGGACGTGAGTATGCGAGAGCTTTGATGAACTGTCGTGGGTAACGTGCGTAATGCAAAGGCTTTGATGAACTGTCGTGCGTAACGTGAGTCTTGACGTGAGGACAGTAGCGAATGCAGGGAGAGTCGTCAGCAGCTATATGCTGGATGTACCGGCGCAACAACCCGTAGGGAATCCACACAGCGAAGTTACGTCGTACGAATGACGGTAGCGGAGGAAGACGTCGACAGCGATATGCTGGATGTACCGGCGCAACAACCCGTAGGGAATCCACACAGCGATGTTGCGTCGTACGAATGACGGAAGCAGAGAAAAAAAAAACGTCGGCAGCGTTATGCTGGATGTACCGGCGCAACAACCCGTAGGGAATCCACACAGCGATGTTGCGTCGTACGAATGACGGAAGTAGAGGAAGACGTCGGCTGCGATATGCTGGATGTACCGGCGCAACAACCCGTAGGGAATCCACACAGCGAAGTTGCGTCGTACGAATGACGGAAGCAGAGAAAAACGTCGGCAGCGTTGTGCTGGATGTACCGGCGCAACAACCCGTAGGGAATCCACACAGCGATGTTGCGTCGTACGAATGACGGAAGCAGAGGAAGACGTCGACAGCGATATGCTGGATGCACCGGCGCAACAACCCGTAGGGAATCCACACAGCGATGTTACGTCGTACGAATGACGGAGCAGAGAAAAACGTCGGCAGCGATATGCTGGATGTACCGGCGTAACAACCCGTAGGGAATCCACACAGCGATGTTACGCCGTACGAATGACGTCGGCAGCGAATGTCAGTGAAATAGTTTTATTAATAATGACTTACCACCGCGTGATCCGAAAAAAAGGAGACTAAGAGAGCGACTGACTGCATGCTCGCCTTTTTATACCTTTTTGTGTGGCAACAATTCTAAATAGCGTGTTGCGCTGTGATTGGTCAGTCCGGTGGCGTGATGTTGTTTTGGCTGTTTTATTTTCATATGCGTTTGGTGGTTGCACTGCGTGGGTGCAGGGTGCACCCGAATTTGGGAAAAAACTATATGGTATGTTTTGTGTGAACAAAATTCGGCCACAAGAATTTTGTTCCTCACAGCGTGGGCTTAAAGGAAAAGAAGAGAAAAGAGGATATGTCTATGAGCTTGTGTTTTGAATGTCTGTGAATCATAATGATGTTGGAAGAAATAGGTTGGCAGAGCATTCCACATACGTGTTGCACGGTTGAAGAACGAATCCCTGAACTTAACTGTACTTCCGAAGATGGGCTTGAGGGTAAACTGATGAGCATTTAGAGCGCCACGAGTATTGCGGTTGAATTCAAGGAGAGGTGGCATACTTACTTTACATTTTTATGTCCTATATCCCCTTGTGGGCCTCTACTACGCATACGCGCCATCGCGTGCGATTACTGGCAATGAGCTTCAGCTCTCTCCAACTCTTTCCCAATTGCCGCGACTCTTCCTCAACTGTTCTGCGCCATGAATTTCTCGGACGACCCGTTCTTTTTCCATACTGAGACAACGGATTCCATTACATTGCGAAGTTTGCTATGAAACTGTCCCCTTTTCGGAGTGTATGACCAATCGACTGCCACTTCCTTCGTTTGATGGTTGTGCCTATTGGTTCCTGACCCGTTCTCTGGTAATTATGTTCGTTAGAGATACGGTTAGGCCAGAAAACCCTTAAGATGTTCCGTAGGTACCTATTTACAACGTTTGTAATCTTTTTGTGATAGTAGCGGTCACCTTCCAAGTGCTGCACCCATACAACAGCACAGATTCAACATTTGAACGGAACAGTCGCAGATTGGTGCTTAAGCTGATCGCATATCATGTCCATATCATGGACATAATTCCAAGAGGTGGCATGCAGCTGGCTATTTCTCTTGAGCACCGCTGGTAGAAGAAGCAATAAAACAGTGACAAACGTTCCTTTTGTAAGAGTAATTTAAGAGTATGTAAAATTAAGTACTATGTAAGAGAAAACATATATAAGAGAAACTGTAAAGCTCGGTCTAGTTATCATGCACGGATATAAGGCAGTTGCTTATAAGACACGAATGTGAAAACAACTAATTTTAATAAACACAAAAACTTAAATAGAAAAACTGAACATAAATAAATGAAGTATTTTTAATTTTACGCACATTGATACATGGTGTGAGATGTGGGGTTCAGGAAAGTAAAGTAAATAAAGTGTAAATAACAAAAGAACATAAAGCGTGTAAATAAAACATTGTGTATCAAGTGATACTGATTGATAGCAGCTCACCATTATCTGAAAATGGCGGAACAGTTAATTCGGGGCCCGAGTGAAATGGATTTCGATGAGCCAGGAAAAAATTGGCCCATGTGGAAACAAAAATTTGAATTTTTTTTTAACTTCAGCAGGGAAAACCGGAGCTGGCGAGTCGCTAAAGGTAGCCTTGTTTCTCCACCACATTGGAGAGATGGGCATCGAAATATTTAATGCACTTGCACTGCCCGAAGAGCAGAGAACATAGTCATGACACGCTTTGAAGACTATTGTATCCAACGACGCAACATCGTAATGGAGACCTATAAATTTGGCTCAATCGTACAATAACAAGATCAGCCATTTGTGGAATTTGAAACAGAAATGCGAAATCAACCCAAATTCTGTGAATTTATTTGTGCTGCTGAGGGTTGTCAGCAGGCATATGTTAATCGAATGATTAGGGATAAGATCATTCTGGGTCTGGAGAACAAAAAATTGCGGGCAAAGCTATTAGAGTCAAGTAGTGACACCCTGGAGGCGATTATCGAGAAATGTAAAATTGCGGAGCTATCTGAAAAAAATAAAAAACTGTTATCTGGAGATGAAAAGGAGGTAAAAGTTGATGCAATTAAAACATTTACACCATAGAAAACAAATAGGTCATCTGGAAATCGACAGAAGGAGAGGGATATACAGCGATGCGATCGGTGTGGAGTGACAATAACGGGACAGCATGAAAAATTTTGTCCAGCATTGGTGGCAGGTCGAAAGTGTCGAATATGCAACAAGACTGGGCATTTTGCGGTAGTATTCAGAAATAATTTTAGCGGCCGACGGTTAAATAGCGGAAATCAAGTACATGCAGTTGAGTACGAAACAGATGAACGAGAGGAAAAGAGAGAAGCAGCGAGATTATCTCAGTCAGTCGAACGGTGTATATTAAATTCAGTTAATAGGCGATATTATGATGAAGATAAACTGATTCGTAGAATTAAAAATATCTCTGTTGTAAACATTTTTGATTGTAGACGTATAGGGTCGGTAGGGTGGTACCAACAAATGAAATTTAACAATGTGAAGGTCAATTTCAAATTGAATACAGGTGCCGATGTGAGTTGTTTACCCCTAAAATATATAGAAGAAATGAAGTACGTGAATTTAGTTAAAAAATCGAAAAATAATTTGTTCGACTACAATGATATTAAAATAAATTCATTTGGCATAACAACATTGCCGTGCGTTATAAATTTTACAAAAAAGAGCATTCCAATTCGATTTGAGGTAGTTGAAAGCAAGTGTCAGCCCATTTTGGGTCGTGCCGACTGCGAGGCGTTGAAGTTAGTTAAGCGAGTTGATGTTATAAAAAACAATCAAAGAATTAAACTGCCAGACTCGAAAGAACTATTTATTGAGCGGCAAATGCCGCATTCAGCTAAACCAAGGTGCTACCAATGAATCTTCATGATAGACTAAAAGCTCAGCTAGAGACCATGGTCAGCGATGGTGTAATTAGTTTAGTAGAACACCCAACGGATTGGGTTAATAATTTGCAAATCGTTGAGAAAACGGACGGATCACTGCGTTTGTGTTTGGACCCGAAGCCTTTAAAACGCATGTATTCGCCGCCCACATTTTGCAATTCCAACTGCCGAGTCTTACAGAAAAATCAGTTTTTACAGTAGTGGACTTAAAAAATGGATTCTGGCAGTTGGAGTTGGATGATGAGAGTGCAGATTTGACTACGTTCATTACTCCTTTTGGGCGCTATAGGTGACATAGACTGCCCTTCGGCATTAGTAGAGCTCCTGAGTTTTTTATGCGGAAAATGGTTCAAATTTTTAGAGACATTCCTGGGGTGGAAATATATTTCGATGATCTGTTCGTGTCGGCTAAAGACTACGACGAACATGATCAAATACTTATGAAGGTTATAGAACGCGCAAGGGTTAATTGTGTTAAGTTCAACATAAATAAGCTACAGTGTAGACAAGCAAACGTAAAGTTTATGGGTCAGTCAATATCAAAAGGTAGTATTAATCCGGACGGTAAATATTTAAAGGCAATAACGGAGTTACCACGTCCTGAGGATAAAAAGGCTGTTATGCGATTGTTAGGTATGTGTAAATATCTTGCAAAGTATATACCCAATCTATCCATTATGTGAAATGTGAAAAGTTCCACTACTATATCTATGGCCGAGATGTGGTTGTTGAGTCAGATCACAGGCCACTTGAGAACTTAAGAAAGAACTAGAAAAAGTTACTGCTAGGCTGCAGCGCTTGTTTATGAACCTTTTAAAGTACCCGGGGCTTAAAATAAAATACGTGCCCGGAAAACAATTGCTGCTGGCTGATTGCTTGTCAAGGGCTTATTTAAATACGCCTGTGGAAGATAAGACGGAATTAAATTATGTTGTTCATAGCATTGTTAATAAAGTCTGTATGTCTGAAGCAAACAAAAACAGTTATCAGGTAGCTACCCGAAACTATGAGTCCTTAGGTCAGATATGAAATACTATGAGAACGAATGGCCAGATTACAGAAAGCTGAGTTTAGAATGTAAAAAATTTCATAAAATTAAAGACGAAATAAGTGTGAACGAGGAGATGCTGTTCTTTGGGGATAAGTTAATTGTTCCTGAAAAGCTCAGGGGCCAAGTTATAGCCATGTTGCATATTCCAACTGGTTGTGTGTTGAAAGGCTTCGGGATAAGTCAGTAGATCACATAATAAAGATTCTAACTTCTCGGTTATTTGCCAACTTGGGTGTTCCACAAGAGATTTGATCGGATAACAGTCCTTTTAATAGCCACAAGTTTAGGGAACTGACAAAAGAGTTTAACTTCAAACTTATATTTTCAAGCCCGCGGTATCCTCAGAGCAATGACTGACAGAAAAGGGTGTCGCAATTGCAAGCGAATACTTAAAAAATGTTTAGAGGAGGGAAAGGAAAATGATTTCCAATACCGAATATTGGAGTATAATTCCACACCGTTGGCTAAAATGTTGCTGTCACCAGCTCAGCTCTTCATGGAGAGGAAAATCAAAACAAAAATACCAACAACGACAAACCAAATATGACAATTGTACTCAAGTTTAGGGCGAATAAAAGCCTTGTAGATAGTAGCCAGATCAGAGGGAGTGAAATATTTCCTGCACAGGGTTGGAAAACTTAAACATTTCGCAGCATTTTTGGCGACGGTAAATTTGTGGTCATTAACGCACATACCGAGAATTGCGAGATTTTCAGTTTCCTCGACGCAAGTGCCATTCATGGATTATGACATGGGATTTGGGACTCGCTTAGACGGCAGGAGACAGCATTGAGTTTTGGAAGCGTAAAAACCTACTCGATTGTTTTCTCCCCATTTTATTATGCTGTCTAGGTCAGAATTTACCGTGCTAAGCATATGTAGTTGTTTGCGTTCCATATGTGAAGTGGAGGGACGTTCCTTAAGCTTATATGAGAAGCTGAAAGTGCTCTCGTCCGCAAAAGAGTGAATTAGAAGTCACAAATAAGAGATCATTAATAAAAATGGGGAAGAGAGTCGGGGACAAAACAGAGCCCTCGGGAACGCCAGCATTTAAGTAATGAACTTGAAACCGTCCAAAGCAACTTGAATTGAGCGGTCCTAAAGATAGCTTCTAATCCAATGATGCAGTTTTTCATCCACGCATTTTTGACAAAAGAGCTTGATGCCAAACTCCGTCAATTGCCTTAGAAATATCGAGTGCAACAGCTTTGCTTTCTCCAAATTGATGCAAACACCGGTTCCACTGTTCGGTGAGATATACCATCAAATTACGTTGCCCACGAAATCCATACTGCCGGTCACTAAGGATTTCGTTGGTTTCAAGATATTTCTTGAGCTAAAAATTGATCAGCGTTTCCATGACCTTGGAAAGAATGGATGTAAGTGCTATGTTTCGGTACGAAGAAAGAGACGACGGCTCGCTTTTTGGGTATTGGCTGGACATATAGGATAGATGGAAAAGCTTACGCAATGGTAATGCGAGCTTGAAAGAGCACATCTTCACAACTAATGGGGAAATACCATCTGGCCCAACGGATTTGTAATTGTTGAGATCCTTTAAAACTATTGCAACTGCACAAGTATTAATGAATATCTGTCCCATAGAGTATTCAATACTCTGAGGTGCAGGACGCTGCAATGCACAATCTGGAAGCGTGGAGATAGCTGCGAAATGCGCAGCAAACATTATGGTTTGTATCCCTGTTGTTTACATTTTAAAACACACAGAACAATTAAATAGACTACTTGCGATCTGCAAAAGGGCTCCATGTTATTATTTTTCAGTTTGCGTAAAAAGTCGTAAGTGGAAGAAAAAAATAGAGAAACTCTACCAAGTCTCGAATTTTCAAAGTTGCTCTAGACTATTGTAAAGAAACATTTTTGCCTTCTCAAAAGGATATTTAGAGCAATTCTGTTTTAATTGTTTTTAAATTATAGCTGTATTTTATTTGAATTCGAATTGGGAATTACAACAACAATTGCACTGTCGAATTCCTTCTATGGAATTTGAAAACCTGCTGTTTGGCTGGTTTTGGCTGGTTTTGACATTCGAATTCGGATTCGGATTCCAAATATTGAATACAATTCAAATAAAACAATTATTTTTTAATAGAGTGATATTTGTTAAAGATTAAAAATCAAAGCGTTTTTCATTAGTTTTATATCATTTAGTTAAGTTGTGTGGTATTGTAACCAGAGTATGTAACAAATTTCTGTTTATTCCCAGATTTGCTGCTCGACAATTTACAGTTCGTCTAGGTGATATTGACTTATCAACGGATGCCGAGCCATCAGCTCCTGTGACATTCGAAGTGAGAGAAGTTCGCGCTCATGAAAAGTAAGATTTCCTAAATTCCATTAGAAAATATTTGTTTATATGTACATATTCAAGAACTTTTAATATGGTATATTGTCACGTTTATAATATAATAATAACAATAAATAGCTGGATCGGAAAAATTTGTTTAAAAAAAACCAGCTTTACTAATTGGTGTTATTAGTTAGGTGCTATCTGATTTAATTTATTGCAGTTCTTTCAGGTATTTGCTATTTGCCCTTTATTCATAGAAAATAAACACAGAACTAACTAATTCATCGGCTTTTTGGTCTTATTACAACTTATAAACAGTCTTTACTGGTTTTTCAAGATGTTTCGGGCATGTGGGGCTATCGGGGGTTTATTTCTATAAAAAAAAAATAATAAAAAAAATAAACATAACATTATAACATTTCTGTATACTACACATACATGAGACAATCTTCTATCTTCTTCTATATTCTTCTTCTTCTTCTATATATATAAAATACAGAATTTATTTGTTTGTTTGTTTGTTTGTGCCTAATAAACTCTGGAGCGACTTTACCAATTTCAACCAAACTTGGTATACACATAACTTACAATCTGTAATCAAATACTGTGCGTGGAGGGTAGCACGTTTTTTGGCTGGGGGTGGGATTGTAGCCAATGTTAGTGTCGGGCCGTGATGAACGTGAGCTATGTATCCCCGTATGGAAAAGGGTGACCGATATTAGTGTCTATTCTATAGGTTTCTGGGTCGCTGAGGTGAATAGTGATGGTAAGAAAGCTTCAGAAGATGAGGTCGTCAGCTGTGGAGTGAGGGGGGTGGGGTCACCGATATTAGTGTCGATTCTATAGTTCTCGGGGTCGCTGAGGAAAATAGTGATGGTAAAAAAACTCTAGGGGGATGGAGTCGACTGCTGAGGGTGATGTGACCGATATTAGTGTTGATTATATAGTTTTCGAGGTTGCTGATGTGAAAAGTAATGGTAAGAAAACTCTAGGGGGTGGGGTCGACAGCTCAGTGGAGAGGGTGACCGATATTAGTGTCGATTCTGTAGTTTTCGGGGTCGCTGAGGTGAATAAAGCGGCCCCGACACGTTACTGCATTCCTTACATCATCCTCATGTAATATATGTACACACGCTAAAGGGGTTTGCACTCTTATAATGCTTAGCACAGCGTGGGCGTTAGGAAATTAGGGAGAGGAAGGATGAGATGTCTGTGCACACGTGTCTTAAACGACTGCAGATCATATAAATGCGGAAACACAGAATCAGGCAATTCATTCCACATAACTATCGTGCGGCTAAAGAAGGAATCTCTGAATTGGTTAGTACGTCCGAAGATAGGCTTAATGGTGGACCCATGAGATCGAGTTGAGGCACGGGTATTACGGATGGGTTGGAGAATGGGCGGGATGCATCTAAATATTTCTTTTGAACACCGCTTGTGGAAAAAGCGATAAAACATTGACAGGCAGGAAACATTCCTACGATGTTCAAGCGATTCGATTGTTTTCGCGATATGTACATCACCAATAAGTTTTAACGCGCGGTTCTGAACTCTGTCTAGTAGATGCAATGTGGTCTTGGGAGCACCTGCCCAGACAATGCAGTTGTATTCAAGCTTAGGGCGAATATACGCCTTGTAAATAGTAGCCAGATCTGAAGGAGTGAAGTACATCTTGCACCGTTTTAGGAAACCTAAGCATCTCGCAGCATTTTTGGCGATGGCAAATATGTGGTAATTCCAACGAAGCTTGTTGTTGACACACATACCGAGAATTGAGAGTTTTTCAGTTTCTTTGATGCAAGATCCATTCATGGTTAAAGTTTGGGGGTTTAAATTACGCTTAGACGACAGAAGACAGCATTGGGTTTTAGAAGAGTTAAATTCAACTCTATTATGTAGGCCCCACCTTGTTATGCTATCAAGGTCAGAATTTAACGTGCTTAACAGTGTGCAGTACGTTTGCACCGACACGTTACTGCATACTTTTCAATCATTCATTTTGGCAGTGATTGCAGTGTTTTATGGTTGGTCCCTATATCTACAAACAAGACACCACTATGCGTGAAGCAATTCCAATAGATCTTCGCCTTTCGACTACCTTACGATTTCTTGCGACGGAAATTCCTTTGAGGATCTTAAGTTTACCAGTGCGATTTCGCCCAGTGCCGTTTAAAAAATTGTATTTGAGACCTGCGAAGCCATTATCTTGTGTTTAAAAGAATTCATAAATCATTCATAAATTCATATATCCCATAACGCAGGTAAAGTGCGGTAAAATTCGATGAACTCAATAATAAAATTTCTTTCGGTGTTTTCCGCCATGACGTCTGCACTCTATAAAATTTACTTTCGAATGAATGCAGTTTCAGTCACTCCAATACACGTGACGTATTGACTGAAAAACCCATGCATGCTGTTAGCAAAATCCAAATCATTTGGATTTTGCTTACTGCATGCTTCAGTCATCGTAAGTGAGACGCATACATACCTGTTTCACTAATACACCTTTACAAGACACCTGTGGAGGTTGGCGTCGATATCTGAGAGTGACCGATATTAGTGACGATTCAATAGTTTTCGGGATCGCTGAGGTGAATAGTGATGGTAAGACAGCTCTAAGGGGATGGGGTCGGCAGCTGAGGGGGGGATGTGAATAGTGATGGTAAGACAGCTTCAGGGGGATGGGGTCGATAGCTAAGAGATGGAAGGGGGAGGGTGTGTTGTCCGATATTATTGTCCATTTTATAGTTCTCGGGGTCGTTTAGATCAATAGTGTTGGTAGCACACTTCTATGGGTGAGTTGTGTCCCCGGAGGTTGGTTGGAGGGTGACCTACTTCAAATTTGAGAAGGTAATTAGTAGCCGTGTCTTAGTGGTATAAAAAATTGACATCTGATTTTTGTAATCTGTCGCAGAACTAAATAATTATATTTATTCGGCTGTTTCTCAAAACTATCGTAATTTGAACTGGTTGCGAGAAAGAGCCATTCTTGCTGCTAAAAATGATGACATCCACGAAAAAAACAATAAAATACTTGTCATGTTAACAGGCGTAGTCATTAAATATAAGTCTATCGATACCGTAGTAGATGCTGATGAAGAATTAATTATCTTACAAGTTTCTAAACTCACTTGTTTCGTCTAGATTGCTATTACAACGTCTTTTACTTAAAGTGGGATCTTCAACTATTTAACTACAGAACTTTGACTCGCCAAAACGTTGCAACGGCACAAGTCTGTACATACAAAAGATGCTAGGCAATATAATTGAAGCAACTTTCTTGACAAGAAAGAGAGAGTGTGAAACAATTTTTATCCCACTGATTTCACTCATTTCTTTTAATTCTTGCTCCTGAAGGTGAAACTAAAAAGGTGTTAAAATTTGTTTGATATGTCATGAGCAGGGAACGGATTTTGTTGACATTAAAAATATAAAAAAGGCAAATTTAGGTGGCAAAATAGGCAAAATTAAACGGAAAAAAGGCATTTAATAAAAAAGCGTTTTTATTGATTATAATAGCACTGTACAGCAATTAACATTTTAAAGTTTTCTGGCAACAATTGGCTGCAAATGTCCCTCAGGAGAGCTTTGAACGAGCTGAAGGGTCTCTCAACGTGGGCAGAAAAAAGTGGAGCCCAATTAAAAGACGGCACGTCATTGACTTCAATATTTGATGGCAGTTTAGAGATTGCAGCACCATTGACTACATTGATTATTTGTTTAATTTCTCGAGTCCTTCATTTGCAGAAAAAACTGTGTTGAATTATTTCACCACATCTTCAGCAACTGGCCCTTTCGCATTTTGCAATTTATTCTCAATTTTATTCAAAATATTCAAAATTTCTTTAGTCGGCCTTCCTAAATATTTCATTAAAAATTTTGCATTAAGAAAAAATATTTCAAATTAAAACGCACACTTTAAATAACCTGTATTTTACAAACTAAAACTCAACTAAAAATCCGAAATTGACTTGGATATACGCAAGCTGGGCTTGAACCGTTTCACTGGCAATCAATTCTTTTGCAAAAGCAACACAGCTCTCATCATCTTCCAGCTCATCAACGATTCTTTTGATGCGAATAAAATGCTGTGCGTAGTACGATACTGCATTCAGCCATGTGCCCCCGCGAGTCAAAACCTGTTTAAATTAAAAATATATACTTGAAATCAAATTCAAATTAAATTTTTATAGTTTAAACTTACGGGCTGAGGTGGTAGTGTCAGCTCAGGTTCTTTCTCCTTAAAAAAAGCAATTCGGGAGGCGCTGTTTAAAAAAATCTTTTTTATATTTGAAACTAACGCATCAACTTTCGGAAAGCGACTGCTGATGGTTTCAAAAACCCTATTTACACCGTGAGCAACGCAAGTAACATGTATCATTTTGGCATACAGAATTCTTAGCGATTTTCCGCTTTTCTTCATGTATGGGGCATCGTCCGTAACAAATAGCAATACTTTTTCACGCTAAGTCCATCCGGCCACAACGATCGCAATGAATCGTCAAAAAGCGTTGCTATTGTCGTCGCATTTACCTTGTCCAAAACCTCAGAGGTTAACAAATAACCACGTCCATTGTCACACAAAGGGCCGACAATAACATTCGTTACACACCGGCCGGTGTTGTCCGTCGTTTCATCTATTGATACGAATATATTGTCGTCGCCCACTTCAGCTCGGATTCGTTGAAGAAGACATAGCAATCCTGAACATAATTTTTTCGAAGCGTCTGGAACTTTCTTTTGCATATAATAATAATATAATATCGGCGCGACAGACCATGCGGTCCAAGGCCTGACTTCTCGCAACCATTTGTGTTGAGCATGCATATTTTTGCACACAAATGAAGGGATCTACAATTTAATGCCGGATCCGAACGGCGAATTGAGAAGCTTTCAGTGACAAGTTACTACTCTCGGATTGATTATTTGTTTAATTTCTCGAGTCCTTCATTTGCAGAAAAAACTGTGTTGAATTATTTCACCACATCTTCAGCAACTGGCCCTTTCGCTTTTTGCAATTTATTCTCAATTTTTTTCAAAATATTCAAAATTTCTTTAGTCGGCCTTCCTAAATATTTCATTAAAAAATTTTGCATTAAGAAAAAATATTTCAAATTAAAACGCACACTTTAAATAACCTGT
This sequence comes from Nephrocerus scutellatus, assembly GCA_947095585.1. Lineage (NCBI taxonomy): Eukaryota > Metazoa > Arthropoda > Insecta > Diptera > Pipunculidae > Nephrocerus > Nephrocerus scutellatus. The sequence continues at coordinate 41,738,201 of OX352761.1, forward strand.
ATTTTACAAACTAAAACTCAACTAAAAATCCGAAATTGACTTGGATATACGCAAGCTGGGCTTGAACCGTTTCACTGGCAATCAATTCTTTTGCAAAAGCAACACAGCTCTCATCATCTTCCAGCTCATCAACGATTCTTTTGATGCGAATAAAATGCTGTGCGTAGTACGATACTGCATTCAGCCATGTGCCCCCGCGAGTCAAAACCTGTTTAAATTAAAAATATATACTTGAAATCAAATTCAAATTAAATTTTTATAGTTTAAACTTACGGGCTGAGGTGGTAGTGTCAGCTCAGGTTCTTTCTCCTTAAAAAAAGCAATTCGGGAGGCGCTGTTTAAAAAAATCTTTTTTATATTTGAAACTAACGCATCAACTTTCGGAAAGCGACTGCTGATGGTTTCAAAAACCCTATTTACACCGTGAGCAACGCAAGTAACATGTATCATTTTGGCATACAGAATTCTTAGCGATTTTCCGCTTTTCTTCATGTATGGGGCATCGTTCGTAACAAATAGCAATACTTTTTCACGCTAAGTCCATCCGGCCACAACGATCGCAATGAATCGTCAAAAAGCGTTGCTATTGTCGTCGCATTTACCTTGTCCAAAACCTCAGAGGTTAACAAATAACCACGTCCATTGTCACACAAAGGGCCGACAATAACATTCGTTACACACCGGCCGGTGTTGTCCGTCGTTTCATCTATTGATACGAATATATTGTCGTCGCCCACTTCAGCTCGGATTCGTTGAAGAAGACATAGCAATCCTGAACATAATTTTTTCGAAGCGTCTGGAACTTTCTTTGGCATATAATAATAATATAATATCGGCGCGACAGACCATGCGGTCCAAGGCCTGACTTCTCGCAACCATTTGTGTTGAGCATGCATATTTTTGCACACAAATGGAGGGATCTACAATTTAATGCCGGATCCGAACGGCGAATTGAGAAGCTTTCAGTGACAAGTTACTACTCTCGGACGTTTGTCCAACTTTCGCGAGAGGTGGGACACCGTGAAAAATACTTTGGTGTTACTGGGATTCGAACCATGAACCCCCTGCTCAGCAGTCCATGCTCCTATCCACTGAGCCACGGCGCCCACATATTTGCACATACTTTTCAAAAAATGTTTTGAACTGTGGACGATTTACCTTGCGTAAAGGTATGTCACACGCCAACAACATTCGCGTCAGGTCTGTGTAAAATTCATTTTTATCGCTTCGACGAAGGAAAGAAGTAATCGTTTGTGTCTTCGCTGCGTTATTCAGGGCTAATGCTTGCTGGTGCTTGGATCGGCTAATATGCTGCTCAATAAAATACTTTTTTTCATGGTTCACTTTTATACTACACAATTTACAAAGAAGTACTTTTCCATCGGTGGAAAAGTCATCTTTTCCGAACTTTTCCAAGAAATTTTGCAATTTAATTAAATCTTTGCTCGCGTCCTTGGGCATATTCACTTTAATTACAATTAAAATCGGAAAATCAGTGAGAAAATGAAATGTTTATTGCAAGTGGCTTGTTGTTGCACGAAATTTTGTTTAAACAACTGTAACGGAGTTTTCCCAGCCGGGGTAACCTCAGCGTGACCAGGGTTCTGAGGCAAGGGGTCGTTATAATAAAAATTTATATTTTGGGACTTTTCGAAGTATTTTCTTTATTTTTCTTTTCTTATTACCTATAATTTAACATGAGTCTGGGACGCGCGTAAATCCTGGGCGATGCGTTAGCCTTTGACGAGCGTAAGTCCTGAGCGAAGCGTTGGCCTTTGACGAGCATAAATCCTGAGCGATGCGTTAGCCTTTGACGAGCGTAAGTCCTGGGCGATGCGTTAGCCTTTGACGAGCGTAAATCCTGGGCGATACGTTAGCCTTTGACGAGAGTAAATCCTGAGCGGTACGTTAGCCTTTAGCGAGCGTAAATCCTGAGCGACGAGTTAGACTTTGGCGAGCGTAAATCCTGAGCGATGCGTTAGCCTTTGATGAGCATAACTCCTGAGCGATGCGTTAGCCTTTGACGGGCGTTAATTCCTGAGCGATGTGTGGGCGTGATACAGTCGAGACTCCTAAGCCATGTGTGAGCGTAGGACAGTCGAGAGTCCTGAGCTATGCGTGAGCGTAGGACAGTCGAGACTCCTGAGCGATGTGTGAGCGTGATACAGTCGAGACTCCTGAGCGATGCGTGGGCGTGAGACGGTCGAGACTCCTAAGCTATGCGTGAGCGTAGGACAGTCGAGACTCCTGAGCGATGTGTAAGCGTGATACAGTCGAGACTCCTGAGCGATGTGTAAGCGTGAGACAGTCGAGACTCCTAAGCTATGTGTGCGCGTAGGACAGTCGAGACTCCTGGGCGATGTGTAAGCGTGAGACAGTCGAGACTCCTAAGCTATGTGTGAGCGTAGGACAGTCGAGACTCCTGAGCGATGTGTAAGCGTGAGACAGTCGAGACTCCTGAGCGATGCGTGAGCGTTAGTCTGAGATGAGCGTGACTCCTGAGCGATGCGTGGGCGTGAGCCTGACGATCGCGACTCCTGAGCGATGCGAGAGCGTTAGTCTGAGATGAGCGTGAATCCTGAGCGATGCGTGGGCGTGAGCCTGACGATCGCGACTCCTGAGCGATGCGAGAGCGTTAGTCTGAGATGAGCGTGACTCCTGAGTGATGCGTGAGCGTGAGACGGTCGAGACTCCTAAGCTATGCGTGAGCGTAGGACAGTCGAGACTCCTGAGCGACGAAGTGACGCGAGTGACGTGAGAGCTTCGCTAAAGTGACGTGGGTACTGCCTTGACGAAGTGACGTGAATGGTGACGAGCCTTGACGTTAGTGGCGACGAGCAACGAAGTGACGTGAGCGACGTAAGTGACGACGGGCCTTGACTGAGTGACGACGAGAGCCTCGACGGGAGGACGTGAGTATGCGAGAGCTTTGATGAACTGTCGTGGGTAACGTGCGTAATGCAAAGGCTTTGATGAACTGTCGTGCGTAACGTGAGTCTTGACGTGAGGACAGTAGCGAATGCAGGGAGAGTCGTCAGCAGCGATATGCTGGATGTACCGGCGCAACAACCCGTAGGGAATCCACACAGCGAAGTTACGTCGTACGAATGACGGTAGCGGAGGAAGACGTCGACAGCGATATGCTGGATGTACCGGCGCAACAACCCGTAGGGAATCCACACAGCGATGTTGCGTCGTACGAATGACGGAAGCAGAGAAAAAAACGTCGGCAGCGTTATGCTGGATGTACGGGCGCAACAACCCGTAGGGAATCCACACAGCGATGTTGCGTCGTACGAATGACGGAAGCAGAGGAAGACGTCGGCAGCGATATGCTGGATGTACCGGCGCAACAACCCGTAGGGAATCCACACAGCGAAGTTGCGTCGTACGAACGACGGAAGCAGAGAAAAACGTCGGCAGCGTTATGCTGGATGTACCGGCGCAACAACCCGTAGGGAATCCACACAGCGATGTTGCGTCGTACGAATGACGGAAGCAGAGAAAAACGTCGACAGCGATATGCTGGATGTACCGGCGTAACAACCCGTAGGGAATCCACACAGCGATGTTACGTCGTACGAATGACGGAAGCAGAGGAAGACGTCGGCAGCGATATGCTGGATGTACCGGCGCAACAACCCGTAGGGAATCCACACAGCGATGTTGCGTCGTACGAATGACGGTAGCAGAGGAAGACGTCGGCAGCGATAGTCAGTGAAATTAAGCGAAATAATTTTATTTATAATGACTTACCACCACGTGATCCGAACAGCACAAAAGAAGACTAAGCGTAAGAGAGCGACTGACTGCATGCTCGCCCTTTTATACCTTTTTGCGCAGCAAAAATTCTAAATAGCGTGCTGCGCTGTGATTGGTCAATCCGGTGGCGTGATGCTGTTTTGGCTGTTTTGTTTTCATATGCGTTTGGTGGTTGCACTGCGTGGGTACAGGGTGCACCCGAATTTGGTAAAAAGTATATTGCATGTCCTCACACTCCCCCGTTACTTCGGCCAAAAACTTGTGCTTCTAACTAGTTTTAATAGCGGGGAGTCTACTTTTGTAGTCCCCGTCAACCTTGCTATGTCCGCTACTGGTACACACCTCTGTTGCCACTGCGATTATTGCCTTTGCTGCTGCTGTTGACTTCGCTGCTGCTTTCGACTTCGTTGCTGCTGTGCCTATTATTGTTCCGTAGATGCGTTGAGTTCTGTTGCTGTGCACGTGGTTGTATAATCTTCTAGTGCATTCTGTTGTTCTCCTGATGAACTGGCATTGCCTTTGCAGTGTCTGTAGTTGTTGCTGAACATTTTTTGCTGCTGTGATCATTGTTGTTGCACCTTTTACTCTGTGGCTTTTCTTCGTTCGGAAGTTATATTTCTTATGCTAAGAAAGAGTCCCTGCTCGGGCGCCAATTGTAACGGAGTTTTCCCAGCCGGGGTAACCTCAGCGTGACCAGGGTTCTGAGGCAAGGGGTCGTTACAATAAAAATTTATATTTTGGGACTTTTCGAAGTATTTTCTTTATTTTTCTTTTCTTATTACCTATAATTTAACATGATTCTGGGACGCGCGTAAATCCTGGGCGATGCGTTAGCCTTTGACGAGCGTAAGTCCTGAGCGAAGCGTTGGCCTTTGACGAGCATAAATCCTGAGCGATGCGTTAGCCTTTGACGAGCGTAAATCCTGGGCGATGCGTTAGCCTTTGACGAGCGTAAATCCTGGGCGATACGTTAGCCTTTGACGAGAGTAAATCCTGAGCAGTACGTTAGCCTTTAGCGAGCGTAAATCCTGAGCGACGAGTTAGACTTTGGCGAGCGTAAATCCTGAGCGATGCGTTAGCCTTTGATGAGCATAACTCCTGCGCGATGCGTTAGCCTTTGACGGGCGATACTCCTGAGCGATGTGTGAGCGTGATACAGTCGAGACTCCTGAGCGATGCGTGGGCGTGAGACGGTCGAGACTCCTAAGCTATGCGTGAGCGTAGGACAGTCGAGACTCCTGAGCGATGTGTGAGCGTGATACAGTCGAGACTCCTGAGCGATGTGTAAGCGTGAGACAGTCGAGACTCCTAAGCTATGTGTGCGCGTAGGACAGTCGAGACTCCTGGGCGATGTGTAAGCGTGAGACAGTCGAGACTCCTAAGCTATGTGTGAGCGTAGGACAGTCGAGACTCCTGAGCGATGTGTAAGCGTGAGACAGTCGAGACTCCTAAGCTATGTGTGAGCGTAGGACAGTCGAGACTCCTGAGCGATGCGTGAGCGTTAGTCTGAGATGAGCGTGACTCCTGAGCGATGCGTGGGCGTGAGCCTGACGATCGCGAATCCTGAGCGATGCGAGAGCGTTAGTCTGAGATGAGCGTGAATCCTGAGCGATGCGTGGGCGTGAGCCTGACGATCGCGACTCCTGAGCGATGCGAGAGCGTTAGTCTGAGATGAGCGTGACTCCTGAGTGATGCGTGAGCGTGAGACGGTCGAGACTCCTAAGCTATGCGTGAGCGTAGGACAGTCGAGACTCCTGAGCGACGAAGTGACGCGAGTGACGTGAGAGCTTCGCTAAAGTGACGTGGGTACTGCCTTGACGAAGTGACGTGAATGGTGACGAGCCTTGACGTTAGTGGTGACGAGCGACGAAGTGACGTGAGCGACGTAAGTGACGACGGGCCTTGACTGAGTGACGACGAGAGCCTCGACGAGAGGACGTGAGTATGCGAGAGCTTTGATGAACTGTCGTGGGTAACGTGCGTAATGCAAAGGCTTTGATGAACTGTCGTGCGTAACGTGATCCTTGACGTGAGGACAGTAGCGAATGCAGGGAGAGTCGTCAGCAGCGATATGCTGGATGTACCGGCGCAACAACCCGTAGGGAATCCACACAGCGAAGTTACGTCGTACGAATGACGGTAGCGGAGGAAGACGTCGACAGCGATATGCTGGATGTACCGGCGCAACAACCCGTAGGGAATCCACACAGCGATGTTGCGTCGTACGAATGACGGAAGCAGAGAAAAAAAAAGTCGGCAGCGTTATGCTGGATGTACGGGCGCAACAACCCGTAGGGAATCCACACAGCGATGTTGCGTCGTACGAATGACGGAAGCAGAGGAAGACGTCGGCAGCGATATGCTGGATGTACCGGCGCAACAACCCGTAGGGAATCCACACAGCGAAGTTGCGTCGTACGAACGACGGAAGCAGAGAAAAACGTCGGCAGCGTTATGCTGGATGTACCGGCGCAACAACCCGTAGGGAATCCACACAGCGATGTTGCGTCGTACGAATGACGGAAGCAGAGAAAAACGTCGACAGCGATATGCTGGATGTACCGGCGTAACAACCCGTAGGGAATCCACACAGCGATGTTACGTCGTACGAATGACGGAAGCAGAGGAAGACGTCGGCAGCGATATGCTGGATGTACCGGCGCAACAACCCGTAGCGAATCCACACAGCGATGTTGCGTCGTACGAATGACGGTAGCAGAGGAAGACGTCGGCAGCGATAGTAAGTGAAATTAAGCGAAATAATTTTATTTATAATGACTTACCACCACGTGATCCGAACAGCACAAAAGAAGACTAAGCGTAAGAGAGCGACTGACTGCATGCTCGCCCTTTTATACCTTTTTGCGCAGCAAAAATTCTAAATAGCGTGCTGCGCTGTGATTGGTCAATCCGGTGGCGTGATGCTGTTTTGGCTGTTTTGTTTTCATATGCGTTTGGTGGTTGCACTGCGTGGGTACAGGGTGCACCCGAATTTGGTAAAAAGTATATTGCATGTTTTGTGTGAACAAAATTCGGCCACAAGAATTTTGTTCCTCACACAACAGACTACTAAGATTGGTCTGTGAAAGAATTTGAAGTTAGATGAAAGCGTACACACCAACTAGAAAATACTTCACTAATGTCTAACGGGTTCGTTTTTGTCAGACGAAAAGTTTGCAAATACTATTGCGACTAATAACGGAAATTTCACACCGACATAAGTAGAATGCGACACAAGTAGATTGTAGGCTGCGCACTAGTGTGCGCAGAACGGGGGCAAGTAAATTTTTTTTTGTTGAAATTGTATAGACACCAAAAAAGGCAATTTGGATAAAAAAAAAAAGAGCAGGGTAGTCTGTGTCGAAGACACGGCCGTGGGTTTTGAGCGTGACAACGTCTGTCCGGGATGAAAGAAAAGAAAACAAAGATCTTGTTGTCTGTGGGACATAAACACGGACGGATATATTAAAAAAAATTTCTATACTAAATACAGGTCCTACGACTTGCACCGTAGCTCATCACATACATCATCATCACATCACATTATATATAAATTATTTATAAGCGAATTTTAATGTTCATAACCACTAACTGTGAAGTTGCTGCATATTGCATATTACTGCCCAAACACAGTAATGCAGCTTTTGGTTTCAACTCATAAAAAATTTGAGTAGTTTTAAATTAAATTAGAAGAGCAAAGTAGTGAGTAGTGCTGCCCATGCTTTGAAATGCTATGGTAAGAATGTCGCTTTGAAACATGCCGGCCAATTATTTCTCAATAAATTTCTTTTGCATTGTTCTCTTATTTCTGTAATTGATCGAATAGTTATTTTGAACCGATGCTTAATGCCATGTATGATGTTTGATGGTTGACTTAATGGTGTATGGGAGATGATTCGTTGTTCAGTGGCAGACATCCAACTTACGATCGAACATCAAACCAGCAATCGAACTTCACTCTTTATACTGTATACATGAGGAAGGATAAGATACAAAACCTTCTCTATAGAAAGCCCAACTGGTCCGATCGTACACAGATACATGCTTAGATTGAGACCAAACGTATTTGTATTAGTAATCAACTAAAGAGCAAAATCCATATAAAATTTTTCTGTTTCCCACTACCACATCTTACGTTTCTCGCTCTTTGCGACTACTTATTTTTTGTACACTGTATTCACATCCCACAAACACACACATGTCACATCTTAGTCCTACATTCCGAATTTTATGCGAATCGCTTGAGAAATTGCTTTGTTCCAGTAATTCCAGACAATAATGATTATATTCCAGAATTTCCATAGGAAAAAATTTTATAGTCACATCTTAGTCCTACATTCCGAATTTCATGCGAATCGCTTGAGAAATTGCTTTGTTCCAGAAATTCCAGACCATAATGATTATATTCCAGAATTTACATAGGAAGAAATCTTAGAGTCACATGTTAGTCCTACATTCCGAATTTCATGCGAATCGCTTGAGAAATTGCTTTGTTCCAGTAATTCCAGACAATAATGATTGTATTCCAGAATTTCCATAGGAAAAAATCTTATAGTCACATCTTAGTCCTACATTCCGAATTTCATGCGAATCGCTTGAGAAATTGCTTTGTTCCAGAAAGTCTAGACCATAATGATTATATTCCAGAATTTCCATAGGAAGAAATCTTATAGTCACATCTTAGTCCTACATTCCGAATTTCATGCGAATCGCTTGAGAAATTGCTCTGTTCCAGAAATTCCAGACAATAATGATTATATTTCAGAATTTCCATAGGAAAAAATCTTATAGTCACATCTTAGTCCTACATTCCGAATTTCATGCGAATCGCTTGTAAAATTGCTCTGTTCCAGAAATTCCAGACAATAATGATTATATTCCAGAATTTCCATAGGAAAAAATCTTATAGTCACATCTTAGTCCTACATTCCATTTCATGCGAATCGCTTGAGAAATTGCTTTGTTCCAGAAATTCCAGACCATAATGATTATATTCCAGAATTTCCATAGGAAGAAATCTTATAGTCACATCTTAGTGCTACATTCCGAATTTCATGCGAAACGCTTGAGAAATTGCTCTGTTCCAGAAATTCCAGACAATAATGATTATATTCCAGAATTTCCATAGGAAAAATTCTTAAAGTCACATCTTAGTCCTACATTCCTTATTTCATGCGAATCGCTTGGGAAATGTCTTAGTTCCCAAAGTACTGACATTTAAAAATGTGATATTTAACAGTGACCACAACAGTGGGACATTTAACATTTTACTTTTTGAACATGCACCCCCTTATACCTTGTAGTGAGACGTTGTCACGTCAAAATAAAAAAAAATGCAAAAAAGGCAATGTCAACAAAATCCGTTCCCTGGTCATGAGCAATTTCATAATTTATTTCTAAAGCGGCATACGGGCATATACACAGGTCAAAAACTCGTCAAGCATGTGAGATTGTATTAGTGAAAATGAGACACGTAAACGTTGTGTTTTGCGTTTTCGTGTGGACAGCGACGAGGCAACATAGGCACAGTTAGCGAACATTTTTTTTGTAGGATTGAGGAAAAAAAATTTATTTTGGAATTTTTAGAGGTATATCGTTTTTTACCAGCTTTGTGGAACGTTTAATCAAAGGAGTATAGCAACCGTAACTTAAAAAATTATCAGTTCGAAATTTTCTTTAAAAAATACCAAGAAAGATATCCAAAATATCAAATCAATAATTGCTTCGCACGTTTCGTTGACAATACGACCAAGATAATGTTCAGATATAGCACTGATGAATTTTAAGTCCGCAAACGTATTGCCTGTAGCCAGAAAACGAAGGGTTATTGAAAAACGTTGACTGACAGGTATAGCATCTCGCCCTTGATTATCTGTTTTATTTTTTTGGATGTAATCATTTCAAGAAGTGGATCATATGCCTCCTCGTTCATGCGGGAAAAATTCTGAAATCATTCGACGAACTTAATTTGAAGTCGGTCAGAAGATTTTCGTGTGAAAATTCGCTTTGTTTTTTTTGCCATTCCTTTATCCACACCTGTTTCTTCGGGACCCTTTAAATTTTCTTGTTCAACGCTAGCACTAGTCCCAAAGCGATGCTGCAAGCGTCCGTGTCACTCATCGCAGATCGCACGTGCTTTCACTTCAATATTTACGTTAAAATGAATGATTGAAAACTCATTTTTGTTGTGTATATACAACGTAAAAAAGAATGACTAAACACTCTCACATGCTTGATGATGCGCTCGAGTTCAGATTTTTTCTCGAAAAAACGAACACGAAAGCCGAGAAACTTTTGTTTAAATTATTTAGTTGCATGTGTTGTTGTTGCCAGTTAATGAAAGGAGGGTAAATCTCCCAAAATATCATGATCTGTTAGAGGGGAAATCCAATATGTCGTAGATTGGTTTTTTGGTAAAAACAAACAACTTGACAACCAAAAATTCAATCTGCGACTGATTTTTTGTAAAAAAAAAACACGACATAAGCTGTATTTTATGCCGAGGAATATGGAATTACAACAACAATTGCACTATCTATATCATTTTTGGAATAAGCAAAACCTGCTGTTTTGCTGGTTTTGACATTTGAATTCCTTATTCGGATTCCAAATAAAATACAGCTATAGATACTTTTGAATATGTGTGACGTCTTTTCCCGGTTTTTTTTATTATTGAGATCTTCTTTTTCACTCTTTCACTTAGAACATTGAATTGCATTTGAATCCACACATTGGTTGCCAATATGTTTTCAGTGTATTTAATCTACTATGATTTGCCACTATACACTATAGTATATTCCTGTTAGAGTCTATCATCATAAATTTTGTAAAATTATTACTACTGAATTTTTTAGGTTTTCTCGTATTGGCTTTTATAACGACATTGCCATTTTAGTTTTGGACAGACCAGTTCGCAAATCAAAATATGTCGTTCCAGTTTGTTTGCCAAAAGATGCACGAATGCCTTCAAAGGAGCGTCTTCCTGGCAGGCGCGCAACTGTCGTCGGTTGGGGCACCACTTATTATGGAGGAAAGGAATCTACAAACCAGCGACAAGCCGAATTACCAATATGGCGAAATGAAGATTGCGACCGTTCATACTTTCAACCGATAAATGAGAATTTCATTTGTGCTGGATACTCGGACGGTGGAGTGGATGCTTGTCAGGTAAGTAACATACAAAATTATTTTGTAGATATAAAACTGAAAATGTAATTCGATCTAACAGGGCGACTCTGGTGGACCATTAATGATGAGGTACAACTCACGCTGGACACAGCTTGGAGTTGTTTCTTTTGGAAATAAGTGTGGTGAACCAGGGTATCCTGGGGTTTATACCAGGGTGACGCAATATCTTAATTGGATACGAGATCACACAACGGATTAAATTCAATGATTCCTGAAAATTTCAAGGGAAATTAATGGCAAAATTACCTAGTCTGCATAACAAGATAATTTGTAAAATTGTTTCTTCTATTTTATTTCTATATACCGATATCGGTGTTTAATCATTCGAAATTATTGCAATACAATAATTTTGTATCCACGGTACATATTTATATTATTTTATTCTGTTCTTCTGATTATTTGTTTAAAAGTTCATTTTTGTAAATAAATGTATAACAATAATTCGCTTATATATCTTCGTTAATAGGATATAGTTAACCTATCGAATTAATTTTTAACCAGTGCTTATCATTTTGTGTTCGTTCCTAACTGCTAGCTAAAAAAATTACAAAAATCTAACTAGCTTGCCACGAGAAATTATACATAATCCCATCACTTTTTGTCGCTATTTATACATTTCGTGGAACTATTAGCGATGACGAACATGTGGTATAACAAAGCTTTTTATTGACGAAAATACCGATAAAATTGCGAGGTAATCGGTAAAAGTGCCATTCGTGCATAAAGGTAGCTGAAATGTCGTAAAATGTTCATATGGCAACTCCTTTAATCTTGTTATCTAGTAAAATCTTAAATAAATAGATATCATCATTTCATCAAGTGTCACGTAGATTCTACCCTTCATTAATTGGATTGTAATGTAATAGAAATGTTTTTGCTTAAATATAAATAAGATGTTGTTTAGACCCAACAAATCTAAAATAATAGGTGTTGTCTGAAGTCTGACTGCCCCTCAGACCCTACTGAACCATCCAAACTGACCGCTATATATTTATATAAAAAACGTGTTCTAATCGTGAGTTATGGTCGCAAGTTCATACATAAAAACCATGGAAAACGGCATTTTTTTTAGTTTTTCCAGAATTTTCCAATATTCCATGTTTCTAAAATCCCTAGACTATGTCCCCCCATTTCCGTATCATCAATCTGAAAAAGCGAAAAAAAAATCTCAGACGGCCGAACGCTGAACTAATTAAATCAAGTTATTTAAGCGAGGACCTGCATGACAACGGCAACAAAATGCCACCATTATTAACATAATTACAAATTATGCTTTACTTTTCATTAGCGTGATATAATAAATGTACGAGTATCAAGAAATAATTAATTTGCTTGACCAAACCAAACCGTATTCCGAACTATATTAAAAAGTTAATTTGTTTTGTTTGAAGGAATGTTTTTTGATGAAGAATCGAATAACACGACAGCCAAACATTTGATATGTCTCCTACCTGATAAAAACCAAAATACTCGCTACTCGGTCTTAATTAGCATATAATTTTATTTTTTTGAAGTGAAACTTTTTTATGGAGGGGGCAACAATTTCACAGCTCTGTTGTACACATTGATTACACTGCTATTACTCTGTTGTACACATTGGTTACACTGCTATTACTCTTTTGTTACGCTGTTATTTACTTTTGTTAATTGTTAATTTTATGCCTGGTTTTCTATAGTTATACTTTATATGTATGTAACTATATATGTATTTAACTACAAATATAACTATATGTGTATATATAAATACATATATTACTACGGCCACAGCTCCTATGGAAATTCTGGGATCTGGCCAATAGGGTCTGGAATTGTTGGAACCAAGCCATTTCTCAAGGGATTCGTATGAAACTCGGAATGTAGGACTAATATGCGACTGTAAGATTTGTTGCTATGGAAATTCTGGGATCTGGCCAATAGGGTCTGGAATTGTTGGAACCAAGCCATTTCTCAAGGGATTCGTATGAAACTCGGAATGTAGGACTAATATGCGACTGTAAGATTTGTTCCTGTGGAAATTCTGGGATCTGGCCAATAGGGTCTGGAATTGTTGGAACCAAGCCATTTCTCAAGGGATTCGTATGAAACTCGGAATGTAGGACTAATATGCGACTGTAAGATTTGTTCCTATGGAAATTCTGGGATCTGGCCAATAGGGTCTGGAATTGTTGGAACCAAGCCATTTCTCAAGGGATTCGTATGAAACTCGGAATGTAGGACTAATATGCGACTGTAAGATTTGTTGCTATGGAAATTCTGGGATCTGGCCAAAAGGGTCTGGAATTGTTGGAACCAAGCCATTTCTCAAGGGATTCGTATGAAACTCGGAATGTAGGACTAATATGCGACTGTAAGATTTGTTGCTATGGAAATTCTGGGATCTGGCCAATAGGGTCTGGAATTGTTGGAACCAAGCCATTTCTCAAGGGATTCGTATGAAACTCGGAATGAAGGACTAATATGCGACTGTAAGATTTGTTGCTATGGAAATTCTGGGATCTGGAAATAGGGTCTGGAATTGTTGGAACCAAGCCATTTCTCAAGGGATTCGTATGAAACTCGGAATGTAGGACTAATGTGCGACTGTAAGATTTGTTCCTATGGAAATTCTGGGATCTGGCCAATAGGGTCTGGAATTGTTGGAACCAAGCCATTTCTCAAGGGATTCGTATGAAACTCGGAATGTAGGACTAATATGCGACGTTAAGATTTGTTGCTATGGAAATTCTGGGATCTGGCCAATAGGGTCTGGAATTGTTGGAACCAAGCCATTTCTCAAGGGATTCGTATGAAACTCGGAATGTAGGACTAATGTGCGACTGTAAGATTTGTTCCTATGGAAATTCTGGGATCTGGCCAATAGGGTCTGGAATTGTTGGAACCAAGCCATTTCTCAATTTTTTTTCATGGAAGAAAAGCATCAACATCAACAGCAGATTTACAGGCAGAATTCAGGAGACTAAGTCTCAACAAAGTAGAAACGGTGGGACAACAAGTAGTTGAATTCATATCTAAAAAAAAAGGAATTTCGGTATTTTCACTCAATTGTCAGAGCTTAAGACTACACGCACCAGATTTGCAAGATGAAGTTGCAAGAAATTCATCGTTATTAGTGATGAGTGAAACTTGGTTGAAACAAGGCGAAAAGGTGGATATACCGAGATTCGAGTGTATCGTCACATTTAAAAGAGAAAAAGATAGAGCCGCTGGTGTAGCTATTTACCGAAATACTGATGATCAGTCAATCACCCTCACTCCACATTTAGCTATATCTCTTCGACAAACTAATGAAAAAGATGTCAGTACATGTGCCATTGGAGATATCTGTGCTGCAAGATGTCATCATGATAATGGACAATCCGTGTTAATTGTTGCTGTGTATATATCACCTAACACGAAGCTTGATGAAATTATCGAATTTATTCACCACGTGTTATTACCATACACACCAGATGGTGCAACATTACTAAAAAATAATTGGCGGACTCTACCAATGATAATAAGCGGTGACTTCAACGTGCAGTTCTCCAAACCTGAAAGTCAACCTCTCTTTGACTTTTTAGCTAGAAAATTCAATTTAAAAATTAACAACAATGTCAATACCCCAACAACCAAGTCGGGTAAACAACTGATGCTGTATTTTCTAGAAATTTAGGACGTATCAAATCCCAAATGTTTGTGTCGTATTTTAGCTATCATAAGCCAATTGTCACTATGATAGACACTAATAATTCTGCGGATAATGATTTATAAAAAATGAGAAACAAATTAATACTATAATTGATTCATGTTTTTGTCTAATGAATTCATTGTAAAATATATTTTAAAACTTTGAATTGTTTTTTTTCATTTGAGATTATACCCACATCTTTACTATTACATACATCTCAACTACATATTATCTCTTGTTTAATAAAAACAAAAATTCTAATAACTTATCTCTATCTAATAAGCAAGATGTTTCACTTCTGTCATGCGTGGACTCCACGTAATCACTTTTTTTTTTAAACAGGGTAATAAACAAAAAATATATAACTAGCTGAAGTGCCCGGCGTTGCTCGTGGCTTCATAACTCACTCATCGTCCCATCGGTCCCAATCACCACCTCTCTACGCCTTCGTAAAAAACCGTTGAACTATGTTTTGTCGCTGCCATGACGGCCGTCAAGAAAGCAGCGGCACTGCTATTTGATGTTACGTTCACACCAAACGCTGGCTAGGAAACAAACGCCTTCCGGTTTGTATAGAAACCGTTTAAGTGACGTTATGCTCCACTACATTACGGCCGTTAGATAGCGGCAGCGCTTTCTAAAGCGGCTGACAGACTATCGAACCTGACTTTATTTCATAACTGATGTCATTTTGGACTGATGTGCCTTGGGGTCAGATTAGCAAGATGGTTTAACAGTCAAACCTACAGTCAAGCTCTAATTTTCAAAAAAGTAAGATGGACAACCAACAAAAAGCACGTTTGTTGCTCATTCTGTCGATCCGCCGCTGTTGCCTTGTATTTTTTCATAATGTCTACCAATTTGCGATATTCATCTTTTTTCCACATATGACATTCGGGTTTCCTTATTTCACACGGTTATTTTCATATGCTCACTTCTTGCTGTCTTCTTCCATGTCCATAACGTTGTTTCACGTTTAAAATTACAGCTGAGTGACGAATTTGTGTACACATTATCGATCATAAACAAACATGTCCGTCAACAAACATGACAATAAACTACAAACATTTTTGATATCGATCAGTTACGAGTGTCAGTAAGTCAGTCATAAAATTATTATTGAGTGATGTCGATCTAAACTTACAGTCAAGTTCGATAATTGCTGCGTTGCTTTGGCTAACTAACTAGTTATAAATAAGTGCCTATGAGGCAGAAAAAGATGTAAGCTTAGAGCAAGCAAATACCCTATACATATAATTAAGAGTACAAATACTATTTGTAGCTAAAAACAGCAGTATCAACAATTAAGAAAAAGTCTAGTTACTTAAGAACTTTGTAATAACTTGACATACTTATTAGTCGGCTACTGTTAAACGTTAAACTAAATGTATATAATTTGGAAAACAGTCTCAATAAAGAATTGAATTGCGTTGCTTTGGCTAATCCAGCTAGGCTTTACAAAAGCAACAGCTTTTAGCTTTAAATGATCGATGCATTTTAATTGTTATGTGTGTTAAACAAAACACCGCCTTACGGTGAGCGCTGTAATTAAAAAATGGCTTTAGTTATAAATCTTAAAAACTTTTTGGATTTATTTTCGGCTTAATGCATATGCGATTTTGTTGTAAGCCAAGCTGGATTAACCAAAGCAACGCAGCAAATCTGTCAATGTCACAAGAGTGGTTATTGAAGGTCTGTTTGCACTTTCTTAATAACAGCAGTATTTTATTTGGAATCCGAATTCGAATGTCAAAACCAGCCAAACAGCAGGTTTTCAAATTCCAAAGAAGAAATTCGACTGTGCAATTGTTGTTGTAATTCCCAATTCGAATTGAAATAAAATACAGCTAAAAATTGCACGGTCGAATTCCTTCTTTGGAATTTGAAAACCTTCTGTTTGGCTGGTTTTGGCTGGTTTTGACATTCGAATTCGGATTCGGAATCCAATTAAAATACAGCTAATATGAAATTGCGAGTTTAGAAAAAAATGAAATAAAAATAAATCCGAAATGCAAACGGGACTAAAAAAAAGCACTTAATAAAATGTCGGACATAAGCTGTTGAAATACAGAAATTTTCCCGGAAATGCTGGACGAATGGCTATCGTAAGTATACCCCTCATTATACACAACCATACAAAAAACAGTCGTTGTTCTGTTTCAATGACTTTTAATTTTTGATTAGTTTTCATTTTTCATTAAATTCAATTCGCTTTAGAGAATAATTAATACTGTGATTAAAAATGTTTGATAAGATCGTCAACATCGGATTAGTGTAGCCATTTCGACACAAATACATAAAAAACAAGCGAGTGCGAATTTTTTTGTCTTTTTGGAAAAATCAAACGAAAGGCGCATGAGACTAAAATACCATAAACAAATGAAGGACTTTTGTTACAGAATTAAGTATCAAAAGGAAAAATCAAATTTTTGTGGTTACACGTTACTATCTGAGGCACAATTTGAAAATTTTAATTTGAATGTGCCTATAGAAAATACCAAAATCACTTTTCGATCATACTTTGGAGATAATTTTAAAAACTTGTATGGGCGTTTCTGTAGTAATACTCGGAACGGTATTTGGCTAAAGTGCGTTTTAGGGAACGAAGGGTTACGGCTTTCGGACCCCTCCGCGTTCTGAAAGCCCTTATTGAGCACACCTCGAAAACAGCAATCTTGTTTGGTGGAAATTCCCCCTTAAGGAGAGAGGGGCGTCCAAAGTTTTGAGCTCTTTTTTTTGGGTCCTAACTCTGTCAAGGGGGGTTTGATTGAACCAACTTTTTTATATAGGTTGGAAAGTATTTTCATTACCTATTATATAATACAAATTAACCCTCTAACATCCATCAAACCACTTAGAAAAATGCATTTTTCAAAAGTGCTCAAAACTTTGACAACCCCTTTCGGAGAATAGAAAAAAGAAAAAACTTATATCTAAATATAAATTATTTGAGCGCATAGCATTAAACAGTGTGTCCATACTTTTCAAATATGCTTTTTAAAAAGAAAAACTCATTTGTAACTATAATCCAATTGAGCGAGCATTAGCTTCAGCATGAAACAACTATGTATGGAACAACTCAATCATATGTATTGAGATATAAATTTATCCACCTTCGGTTAAAATTAGGCCACTTCTATAAAAATAATATATCTGTGCAGAAAAAATATTCAACTTTTATTCTCTTGTCAAACGAGCAAGCTGGAAAAAAATGCAGCAGGGTGAATCCCAAAGCGAAAATCCTTTTTTGCGTAAACTCAATTTGACACGATCACCTGTCAAATCGATAAATATGCCGGCAAAGAGCGAATCGCTTATTCAGAAGGTCAGTGGCATAATACCATCTACATCAAAATAGTGTATACTCAAACAGCAGATTAAATCTTTAGAGATTGCAAATAAAGCTTTAAGTAGCGACAATAATCAGTTAAGAAACATTGTTGATGAAATGTTTGCATTAAATACTTTAAAGAATAGCTTGACACAGGGTCGATCAAAAGTAGCTTCACCAAAAGGGACTACATCAGGATCAGTCACATCGCACCAAAAAACAAGCAACGATACATCTTAGCATACGGACGAAGATGAATTAGCTGAAGAAACTGAGTGGATTAGGGTGAGACATAAGACAAAAAAAAAAAAAAATTTCACATTATCACCACCTACTCCAGTTAATCCTGGCAAAGCTCAACCTAAACAAACAGAGCAAAAAGAAACAAAACAGGCTCCACCTCCAATTATGGTAGAAAATGTTGATACATATAAACTCCTATATAGAGTTCTTACTGACAAAATCTCTGATTCCAACCTCCAAGTTAAAGTAATTAATGACACTATGATAAAAATTAATTGCACAGGTTCGGAAGAATTTAGAGAAATAGTTGATATTCTAAGGAAAGAGAAATACAAATTTCATACTTACGAAAATAAGCAAACACGACCTATTCGAGTTATGGCAAAGAAGTTGCATCGGTCATGTAAGCCAGAAAGCATTATAAAATACCTACGTGATGGAAGATACAAAATTATAACGGCAGATAACAAATTGTCATGGAAAAATAAATCTCCACTAAATATGTTTTTGTTAACCTTCGATAACAGCGAAAATATAAACAGAATCCACAAAATTACCCACATTCTAGGTTGTAAAGTGGAAATTCACCCTATGAAGGGAACTAAATTAATTCCTCAGTGCAAAAAATGCCAGAACTATGGACATACCCAGAGGTACTGTGAAAAAGAACCGAGATGTGTAAAATGTGCTGGTAAACATCTAACAATTGAGTGTCAAAAACCTAAAAATCAAAATCCTAAATGTATTCACTACGGGGAGAGACATACAGCAAATTACAGGGGGTGTGCTATAACCAAAGAATTCCAAAAAATCAAAAACAAGGTTACTGCAGTAGCTAAGCCAAATAAAGCTGTTACCAGCAATGCTTTGGAAATGCGACAAAAAAAAGCAACAAAAATAAAGAAACATATGCTTTAATTGTTACTCATGGCACAAGCCAACAAACACTGCATATACCAGAAGAACAAGATATTAACCTAAATATTAAATGCATTCTTACTAAAATGAAAAATTAGTTTCGAGCATAAATGAGCGACTCAAAAATATACTCTAAAACCCAAAAGGAAAAAAAATGTCTAATACACTGTGCAGTATTAGTAAAAGAAAATATCTATCACAATGAAGAATCTAAAATTGAAGCTGAAGATATTCAAGCAACGGCTGTAAAAATAAGCACAAAAAAATACAACATTACTGTCGTTAGTTTATACAGTCCGCCGAAACATAATATTAAAGCCCAGAGATATGTTGAATTTTTTAAAACTATAGGGGATCGATTTATCATTGGAGGCGATTTTAAGGCTAAAAACACACATTGGGGATCGAGACTTACTACAACTAAAGGCAGAGAACTACTAAATGCTATTCAAGTATATAAGTGTGAAGCTATATCAACAGGCAAACCAACTTACCTACAGATCCACCAACAACGATGAAGAAGATCTCCCTATTTGAAAGGAAGGTACTAAGGATCTGTACAGGACTCTGGAGGGTGACAAACAGCTATAAGTTTGTGTCGACTACAAAACTATACGAAGCAGCAGGTCTGCTGCCAATAACTGACCACTTTCCGAATGGCGAGGAAATTCGTCGACGCATTGGAAACACATCCAAGTCCTGAGATGCAAGGACTGCGAATCGAGGAAATCGAGCCAAGTCACCGGTACATACACATAAGAGGATTCACTGATGCTAGATTCGATGACATCTTTAACAATCAAGACGTCTCCTTCTACGAGAAGGCGGGCAACCAATATTACAGAGGCTGAAGTTCGCCCTGTTTAAACGCCGCTTAATATTTTTCATTCTTATTTTATTTTAAAATTATTGTTTAAAATTTAATTGCTTTAAAAATAAACATGTAGTAGATTAAGTAGTAAAAAATATTGTTTAATAATAAGCAATACAAAAAAAAGACAATGTAAATACGTCGGGCCCCTATTGTTGAGCCGACACTTAATAATAATAGTTATAAGTTTAGTTTTTAAGTCAAAATTGTATAATATCTAAATGTTTAATAAAATATCTTAATCTAAAAAAAAAAAAATCTTACCTACAGATACAAACAAAATCCCCGATTTAATAGACTTCTACATAATAAGAAATATCTCTAGTAACTACATTGTAATGGACCAATGGCGAGGGTTGTGGTATTAGGGTATTAGCCTGTCCGCATCACATAAAGCTACCTAAACTGTCGTAATAGCTAATGGCCTATGCCCACCTCGGGCGCTAATCTAGGCAATGTTGATGTGATCAGGACACTATCGGCCAATACAGTATAGTACCCTATTGGTGGATCCCACCTTATATAGGAGCGCTGCACCCGTGGAAACCATTTGCTAAGCTCGTCGCAATCGGGGATGGGTTCTTGGGATGCAACGACCTCCATATCCCAAATACACAAATAAATTTTGCGTGCAAAGGAAATGAAAAAAAAAAGAAATAAGGGAATAGTTGTACTTTCGATGATGTAATATTCTTGTTCATTGCCTTACGGTCTTCGACCGGATGTTCAGGGGGGTGGGTTCGAGTTTAGGTTTGATGCTTCAACCTTAACATTTCCCACCGTGTCTCTACCCTCCCTGCCTTGGGATCCCGATGTCTTCGGGTCCCCCATGTTCGTATGATTGGGTCTTGCTTAACCCTGTCACCCATGGCTGGACCACCTATGTCAGAGAGCAAAAGTTTACTAATAACGACTCTTTTAAATTATACACAAATATCTATATATATTTTCCATTAAATCCAACTGGGCATGATAATTCATGGGGTTAAGCTATACTCAAAACTAAACAAAATATGAAAAAAAAATAAGCTTTTCTCCACCTTTACATTTCGAATAATCTCATACTTTCATTTATTGGAAGTGTAAATATATACATCCATCAAAAGAAAACCTAAGTAGGCATGACACAATATAAATCTGTTTTTATAATTTATTTTTACTTGAATTCAAATTAAACCTGAATTCACTTTTCAAGCGAGTGAGAAATAAAATCGATATAATATTAAAATATCGCTCAAGTGAGCTTTTGTTGAAGTCCTTATAATTTAACTGAATAATTTGTATTCTATATTTATATATATAAAGGGTGTTTTTTTGGGAGGTTTGTTTTTCCGATAGATGTCGTTTTATTTTATGACAGCTGTTTTGACAGCTCAAAGTGGCATTTCTACTCAGTATTGTTTCGCAAATCATTATGAAAAAAAAAAAAAAAAAAATGACATTTGTGAAAAATAGTCGTGGTAGCCATATGCCAGAAATTGTGTTTAAATGTTAAATGCCAAAAAATTATCTACCAAATAAAAAAAAATTTTGGTCATTTCATAATTTTATATGTGTTTTATTCAAAAAAAAAAATCGGCAACCTCTTAAAAAAACACGTTATATCTAACGGGTGTTTTTTTAAGAGGTTGCCGTTATATCTAAAAATGCATTTTGCAATAAAAAAAACCGTCTTGAAATTTAATTTTTTTTCCATTCTGTCGGAACTAACGAGCATCACGACCGTTGCCGTTCGCTGGTTGAAACAAAACTCGTCGACTATCCATTGCCATAACTCAGTATTCTTTTCTTCGATTCCTTCATTCTCCTTAATGAGCTGACGACGTGGCAAAAGCGCATTCGTCTACATCTTGTTACACATGTGCGTGTGTGTAAGGTATCCAATTTAAAGAAATAAAGACAAATACCATATCCGATATGGAGTGTCGAATGTTTCTCCGGAAGTTTTCCAGATCGGTGTACTCTTCTATCTTAAGCAATGTTCAAGATAACCAAGTACAAGGAGAAGGGAGATATGCTGCATTTCAACAAATCATACGAGTAGACACGGAATTTGTTGTTGCATCATTAACAAAATAAGGTGATGCAGACTGCCATTCTTGTGGTCCAGTTTGGTCGAAAGAGAATGCAAAGAAATAATTTATGTGGATAATAAATAACAGGGATGTCCAAAAACAAACTTTATAGGGTGATTATCGCCGGGAAGTTAGGTGACGCATGATGCCCAGGACTTCGACCATTACAACACAAACGATAGGCCTAATTCTTACCTATTATCAGACATTGGGCTCTAACGTTTGAACAGGTCGCAGATATTTGACAAATGCTATTGTCGAATATCCTTCGCATGGTAGGTTCCTACTAATTTCCCAGATCTGTCTTCGAGCACATAGCATGACTTCCCTCGTTTTTCACCAATCCTGGCCGGTATAAAAAGTGGTGCCAGCTTTCCGCTAAAGCCTTTGGCAAAGTTGCTTTGAGCGAAGTTACGCCTGAAAACTTCTTGACCTAATTTAAACTCTACATCGCGGCTTCTGGTGTTATACGTTCGAGCGTTAATTTCGTAAGATCGAAGTAGATTCTCTTGGATCCTTTTCTGGAGAGTCTCGCGTCGATCACACAGTGATATGTCTACGTCATGTTCCTCCAATAGGTCTAGGCTACGCAACAACCTATAGTCGGAAGCATGATGTATCATGTTCATGCCAAAAAGGACATAATAAGGGTTGTATCCCGTGGTCTTGTGATAAGAACTGCGGAGCGCACAGCTTATACTACTCAGGTATCGGTTTAAATTTCTTTGATCCTCCTTGATGTATGCCCGAATGGCGGCTATCACAGATCGATTCACTCGTTCCGAGGCATTCGACTGTGGTGAATAAAAGGCTGTATATACGTGTTTTATTCCGTATTTTACCATGAGCGCATTGAATTTAGCAGACTTGAACTGTACTCCATTATCGGATACAATTTCTTCCGGTACCCCAAAAGTTTGAAAGACATAATCTTCTAAGTAATCGCTGATGA
Organism: Nephrocerus scutellatus; assembly: GCA_947095585.1. Lineage (NCBI taxonomy): Eukaryota > Metazoa > Arthropoda > Insecta > Diptera > Pipunculidae > Nephrocerus > Nephrocerus scutellatus. The sequence continues at coordinate 41,761,208 of OX352761.1, forward strand.
CTGAAGCACAGAATTTCATCAAGGGTTTCAACCAGTTGTATTTGGAAAATTGGACGTATTTACCTAGCACCTTGAGATCGGGTAACTTATTTTGGTTGGTCAAGATCTTGTCCTTAAGAGATATGTAATCGGGACCTTCGAATTCGGCCGAGTCCAAGTCAACCTCAGGGCCTATGTCCACTAGTTCACACACCTCGTTCGAGTGCAATCTGGACAACGCGTTCGGGACAACGTGTTCAGAACCCCTCATGTACTTGATCGTAAAATTGAACCCTTGAAGCTTTAAGGCCCAACGTGCTAATCTTCCACTTAGGTCGGTTTGCCTCATCAGCCATTGCAAACTAGCATGGTCGGTTATGACCGTGAACTCTTGTCCCTCGATATAAGCGCGGAACTTTTTAATACTCAAGACCACAGCCAGACACTCCTGCTCAGTGACGCTATAATTCCTCTGGGCTTTGTTAAGTTTCTGTGACATAAATGCCACTGGAACTTCATCGCCGCTGTCGGTAATCTGAGCTAGGACACTACCAATACCGTCTTGGCTGGCGTCACATTATAAGTAAAAGGGTTTATTAAAATCAGGATTCGAAAGCACGGGTGCCGTAGTTAGGCTTTCTTTCAGTTTCATAAAAGCGTTATCAGCTTCTTTTGACCATGTGTATGATTTTGACTTCTTCAGTAAATCTGTGAGTGGGTGAGCTATTACTGAGAAATTGGATATGAAGCGCCGATACCAGCCCGCCATTCCAAGAAACCTCCCCAGTTGCCTTACCGATGTTGGAACTGGGAACTCGGATATAGCCACAACCTTATCCGGGTCGGCCCTCAGTACCCCATTTCCAACAATATAGCCCAAGTACTTCACTTCACTTAGAAAGAATTGGCTTTTTCGCAAGTTAATAGTAAGTCCAGCCTTTCGCAAGTGGCATGCGACTTCCTTCAGGACTGGCATGTGCTTCTTAAACGTATCGGTAACGACTAGCAGATCATCTAAATAAACAAATACGCAATCTCTAAGTTGTGATGGAATCACCTGGTCCATCAGTCTACACAGAGTCTGTGGAGCCCGGGACGGTAAAAGCTGTTTTGTCGCGCGAATTTACTTCCAATGGAATTTGGTGAAAGGCTTTCTTAAGGTCCAAACTAGAGATAACTTCCGCCGTTGGTAATCATCCCAATATTCCGTTTATGTGGGGCAAAGGATACGCATCCTTGACCGTTACTGCATTTACTTTCCTGGAATCTAGGCACAACCTAACCTTTCCAGGTTGACGCACTAATACCACTAACGAACTCCAAGAACTTTTTGACTCTTCAATGATCCCTTGCGCTAGCATTTCATCCAGTTCGGCGTAAATTAATTTTTCAATCGCCAGAGATACAGGATAATGGCGCTGCTTTACGGGTTTTGCGTCCTTTATGTCTATGGTATGTTCGACCAGAGTGGTTTTGCCTAACCCGTGTCTGTCGTAAGACGGAAACATAGACTTAACTACTTTCAATCTTGCCCGTTGTTCGTCAGTCAACTTTAGCGATTTGCTATCGACGGCTTCAGGTACATCATCATTCGAATTGAGGTGTAATTCACCAATAATCTCGGGTGCCAAATTGAATGCTCGCCAGAAGTCGATTCCCAGATACAAGTTTTAAGAAAGGCTAGGAATGAGGTACAGATCGATTGCTCGAGTCTATCCCCGAAATTCCAAATCAACTCTAACCTTTCCCTTTATGGGCTGTCGAGTTCCGTCCGCTGTCCTAACATTGCTGAAAAATCTAGTGATATCTTGTTCACCTCGCAATAGGTCCTCTGCTATCTTTGACCCTAGGCAGCTAATGGTAGCGCCGCTATCGAGCAACCCCAGCATTGACTGATCTAAAAACTTTACTTCTGCGTATGATCGAACGTCGTTTCCCTTGTTGATGATCGCATCCACAAGGTTCCGTCGACTTGATAGCATCGACTTCCAGAAGCTTCGCAGCCTGAGAGTCGATTGCTTGCTTTTCTTCTTTACGGTAACAACACCTTCTCCAAAAATCCGTGCCTTTGCCTTCTGGTATTCATTAAATCTCATATGGTAAGGTTTAATCGGCAATAAAGCAGGTTTTCAAACGTTAGATTTAAAAGTGGTATCTGACACATTGGGTACTAGGACTGCACGTGGCACCATAGGATTCCCATGGACAACACCGGCACTCACTGTATATGATTGTGTATCATCCGAGGATTTATTTACGAGGGGTGTGAGTTTCGAAGTCGAAACCGGCTCACACCCGTTCGAGCGTTTCCCGACACCTTACAAGTGTTGCAATTTGGTTTAAAAACATTGATCGCGCCGCAACCGTAACAAAAGATGCGCCGAGCCTTTACACAATCCACGTATCTGTGTCCTGGTTCATCGCAGTTCCAGCAGCCACGAGTGTTCTTTTCCCCTGGAACACGATTAGCGTCGTCCGCAAGACGTATCTGATCCACACCTTCCGGGGGTCTATGGTCTACTACCACTTCCGATATGTTACGTCGAGGCAACGGATATCTGGTTCCCGAAACTCCACGATTTAATTCAGCCAGGAATCTTTCGCGTTTTCGACAGACGTCAACAAGCTCTCGTTCGCTTAATGAAGTGTCCAAACGATTGGTCATGACTGAAACGGAATCAAAATATTCGTCAAAATTTTCGCGATCCCTTTGTTTCCGTGATCGAATACTTTCTTAAAGATCGTAGTCTGTGGGACAGTCTTTGTATTGTGTACGCAGCGCTTCACAAAGATCATGCCAGTTGCAATTAAGAACACCCCTGTGGTATCGCCAATACCACTCACGAGCCTTACCATGCAAAAGCATATGAAAATTGTCGCAGACCAGAGAGAAGTCTCCGAAAAGTGTTTGATTCGTCAAAACCTGTATACGATACAGAAACTCATCTACGGGAAGTCCGTCTAGTGATCCGTCAAATCGAATCTGCCATTTCTGGATCAAGCTAGTTATACGATCTGACTTATTTAAGTCTGGAAAACGCCCCGAAATCGCCGACGAATCTGGTGCAAACGTCACACCTCGCGAGTTAGCTTGCAATCCTTGATCGCTGAACGTTTCTGGAACTGCCATTGACGGAATTCGATTGAATTCCTCGGGTCGAACTTGATAGAGGGTAGATGGATTGGGTCGGGCCAAGGTGTGTTGGAGATTTAAGTTTTCAAAACATCTCTGCACCTTGGAGGCTACAACATCATCCAGTCGACTAGTCAAGCACTCAAGGGTTTCCGACTTTTGTCGCTCTAAGGCTTATTGAATCAAAGCATTGACTTCGTCCGTCGTAATGCTCTTTCCCATATTGTCAATAGGACGTATGCCAGCTAATCTTCGCGAATCTTCACCGAAGGAATCCTCACTTGCGCGACCATTACCTATGTTATGTTTCGAACCGATATTTAGAGAATTGTCATTCATGGTCCAGTCTAGTGGATTACGCTCCCTAGCATTACTCAGCTTGACAGAACCGGAGCTTCGAGTTTGTACCGTCTTCCGAATAGCTCCTTTTGATAATGGAGTCCGCTTCCCGAATCGTTTCTTACTTGATCCTACACCAGAAGTGTGTGCTACAGTTATTGTTATCGGGTTTAAAGCCTCAACAGTGCAATCTACCTTACAAATAGGGCACTTGTTTGATGTCTTTAAAAACTCAGTGATGCAACTGAGGGGAAATACGTGTTCACAAGGTGTTGTAACGAAGTTGTTTAAAAACCACTTCGCTACAAACCATATGTCTAAAATACTTACTATGCAAAAGGCCGGTATGCAGTAGGTTTAAGGTTCAATCCGGCGGTCGACCCAAGGAAATTATTTTTTCTGGAAAAATGTTTTCAATCCGATTAATAATAGAAATTTATTAATGACAACCTTTATAATCAAATAATTAATAAAAATCCTCATACAGAACAATAGAGGAATAGCTACTATTTTTCCAAAAGGGTGAAAACAAAATTCCCAAGAAATCTAACTATTAAGACACACTTATAGGCAAAAATCACTCATCAAAATTAGAATAGAACATACAACGCAAGGTAGTAATATCTATTCGAGAATAGAACATACTACGGCAAGGTAGTAATATCTATTCGAAATTAGACTACACTGCGGCAAGGCAGTTACATCTACTCAAAGGGACGAAGACGTTGTGTTTTACAACAACACCCCCTAAAAAAGACAGCTTCTCGCTGACTTCTGTTCTACACGAACAGCCCCTTTTTTACGACAAGGCGAGTCGAGTCATATCAATGGAACAAATTGCTGACGTTGTAACACCAGGCAATTTTGCTATATTGTATACCTACATTCACGCTGTCTATATCAGTATAACGAACTGCTGACGTTGTAACACCAGGCAGTTTCGCTATACTGTAAGTAAGTCAAATTATTTCGCACCTGCCGTCGTATGGCGTGGTGCAAATAAGTTGCATGCTCCCATCGTGGTAGCTATCCCCGCGGGCCACGCCCTTTTTTACCAGTACAGTGAATTACCGACTAAGTAATTCACTATACTGCGCTGCGCTGTTCATCTGAACACTGCTCGTATGCTCCAGTAGCAACGAATCGAGGAGCAGAAGCCGCCCATCAACCCTCTTCCGCAGTCGAAGCGAATAGCCTCGACCGCAACTAAACCCCGCTGGTTCCCCCGTATATTATACAGGGTTTTTCAATAAGAGCACTTCAACTTTTTTTTTTGAATAAAACACAAACTGTTCGACTTTTGAACTAACTTTTTTTTTTATTAACGAATTTGAACATATACATATGATACATTTAAGTATAAAACTCTATTTCTTTTGCATGACCACCGCGTGCACGTTTTACGAAGTCCAGTCTTTGAACCCAATTTTCGACCACTCTTTCGCATAAATCGGCCTAAATTCCAGCAATTTCACGTTCAATATTGGCTCTGAGCTCTTGCAACGTCGCCGGCTTATTGGCATAGACCAATGACTTCACATAACCCCAAAGAAAATAATCTAGAGGTGTCAAATCACACGAGCGCGGCGGCCACTGGACGGGCCCATTTCGCGAAATAAAACGCTCATCGAACTTAGTCTTCAAAACCGCGATTGTATCGTGTGCTGTGTGGCATGTGGCCCCGTCCTGCTAAAACCACATGTCGTCCAAGTCCATTCCATTCAATTGCGGCCAAAAAAAATCGTTTATCATATCGCGGTACCGATTTCCATTAACAGTAACGTGGCGATCGTTATCGTCGATGAAAAAATATGGCCCAATGACGCCGCCGGCATGTAATCCGCACCAAACAGTGACTTTTTCGGGATGCAACGGTGCCTCATGAATCACGTGTGGGTTGCTTTCTGCTCAGTAACGCATATTTAGCTTGTTGACAAATCCTTCTAGCCAAAAGTGAGCCTCATCGCTGAAGATGATTTTTCGGCAAATGATTTTTTAAAGTAGCGGCAACAGAACGATTATTTTGATAAAAAATTTGCACGATTTGCAATCACTGTTCACATGTGTAGCGTTCCATGATGAAATGTATACTAATGAAGTTTCCAAATGACAAAAGAACAATAAAAAATATGGCGTCGTTCGCCGTCCCTATCGGAGAAAAGTTGAAGCGCACCTGTTGAAACACCCGATACGTACAAACCAGTTTATTTTAGGCATATTCTAAGTATAATTATATCTAAGTACGAGTATATCATGGTATAACTAGGAAAAATAACTGAATAAAGAAGCAATTATAATATATACCGAAAAAAACCAACTTTTCAATTTGTAACAACGAGTAGAAGGAGAAAGAACCATGGGTGACCGGCGAGCGTCACCCGAGTATAAATTTATTAAGTAAAATTTTAAATTTTGTTAGTATTAAATAAAAAGAATAATTGAAGCTTGAAAATTTTAAAAAAAAAACTAGGATTAGATACCCTATTATTTAAATTGTAATTTATTTATTTGAGTAGTAATAGTTATGATCTTAAAACTTACAGTGTGATCAGACTTTCGATTTCAGGTGTCAATTCTGACTTGCATACTTGACAGATTACACTCGGATTGAGACATCCCAAGTCCTCGTTACTGCGGACGGTGAACATGTCAGCAGTGAATCCAGTGCTTGCAAAGAAAAACCAGTATATTTATACAACCAAAATTTGTTCAATAGAAATCCTGACTTAAAGGTTCTCGACACTACGTAACTTGCAGCAAGAAATCCTGTTTACTTGCTAAATACTCCAAAAAGATCCGAATATATATAAAAAATTATATTAAAAAATTAAAAAAGAGGGAGGTCTAGTAACCCCTCTAATCAGCCACCTTTATATTAATTAATTAATTATTAATACTAAAGCTTCCAAAATAATATATCAAATTATTTCAAATTAATTCTCAGGCCTTCAGACTAACTCTGAGTAATTTGATTCAATAAATACTAAATTACTTATTTACAACTTAAGCTCCTTTAGAACCCTTAAAATTATTATAGATCTCACTAAGTAAGACGTCGCAATGAAACCTATGTTGGTAAATCCAGGTCACCCGAATTTTACTTAACCCTAATCTATCTTCCAAAACAAACGTATTATTCTAATACTCAAGGCCTAAACCTTATGTTACGGTGAGATTCTCCAGAGCGATACGTTAACGACAGGTATGTCGGAACTCACAATTAAGACTTCTAAGAAACTTTTAATTTAACAATCTAGACGAAAGCCAAATCAGACTTCTCGTGTAGACCAATCTAGATGCTCGTGCATCAAAACCCCGATCTAAGATCTTTCGATGCAATCTTACAATTAGGTGCGATAAAACATCTACCACAAAACTTATGGTTTCAAAAAAAAAACGATATCGTAAAACTAGTCGATAATATTCAGGTTCTAAAACCAGCAAAAGTTCGTTTCAAAATAAATCACTTCCTCTCTCTAGCCAAGTGTCCACTTCAGTAAGTATACACAAGTATTCCCTTCATCCGGCCATGAACAATCTGCCAACACAACCGCAATAATTCAAAGAGAAAAAAAAGTATGTCACTAAAAAAAAATTAAGTTATCGATTTCATTGTACTCTGGATGAACTGTAGATCTTCCGGTCAGATCGACCACCCAGGGCAAATCGCCTGTAATTCCAAGAGAAATCTAAAGCGCCCATAGAGAACTGCAAAAATCAGAAGCTACGAGATAAGTTTAAAAAAATGAAATTAAGGTAAAATCCGTCAAACAAAAGAAATGTAGACGAAATTTTGAAAGACCGCGATAACTCGAGACGAACATTAGGTCTCCTGGTCAGTACATCTACACCAGCGGATGTTCTAAAATTCCAACAAGTCCTATCGCCCATCTACGCGGATCCTTCCAAATAGACAGGGGTCGGATGTGGCAAATCAACTAAACCGCTTTTCCAAGCAAAATAACAGGTCGAGGATTCGAGAATGCTTCCGAGGGCTTGCAATTCTCAAGTATACTGCTTGGTTACCACAACTGAAACGCCAAGTCCCCGTACAGGTACGTATTAAATATCGACAACAAATAGTTGGTAAACAAAAAAAATCGAGTGGAACCCCAAAAACATTAGCGCAATGCCAACATCCTTCGGGCCCCACGTTGGGCGCCAATTTATGTAATGGACCAATGGTGAGGATTGTGGTATTATGGTATTAGCCTGTCCGCATCACATAAAGCTACCTAAACTGTCGTAATAGCTAATGGCCTATGCCCACCTCGGGCGCTAATCTAGGCAATGTTGATGTGATCAGGACACTATCGGCCAATACAGTATAGTACCCTATTGGTGGATCCCACCTAATATAGTGGTGGATCCCACCTAATATAGGAGCGCTGCACCCCAGGTTTGAACGCGTGGATACCATTTGCTAAGCTCGTCGCAATCGAGAATGGGTTCTTGGGATGCAACGACCTTCATATCCCAAATACACAAATAAATTTTGCGTGCAATATGTGATCAATAAAAGGAAAGAAAATCAACAGAAGGAAATGAAAAAAAAAAAAAGAAATAAGGGAATAGTTGTACTTTCGATGATGTAATATCCTTGTTCATTGCCTTACGGTCTTCGACCGGATGTTCAGGGGCGGTGGGTTCGAGTTTAGGTTTGATACTTCAACCTTAATATTTCCCACCGTGTCTTTACCCTCCCTGCTTTGGGACCCCGATGTCTTCGGGTCCCCCATGTTTGTATGATTGGGTCTTGCTTAACCCATGTCACCCATGGCTGGACCACCTATGCCAGAGAGCAAAAGTTTACAAATAACGACTCATTTTAAGTTTTACACAAATATCTATATATATTTTCCATTAAAGCCAACTGGGCATGATAATTCATGGGGTTAAGCTATACTCAAAACTAAACAAAATATGAAAAAAAAATAAGCTTTTCTCCACCTTTACATTTCGAATAATCTCATACTTTCATTTATTGGAAGTGTAAATATATACATCCATCAAAAGAAAACCTAAGTAGGCATGACACAATATAAATCTGTTTTTATAATTTATTTTTACTTGAATTCAAATTAAACCTGAATTCACTATTCAAGCGAGTGTTTTCAAAACAAATAAAATCTATATAATATTAAAATATCGCTCAAGTGAGCTTTCCTTATAATTTAACTAATATATATATATATATATATATATATATATATATATATATATATATATATATATATATATATAAAGTACTTTAAACAAATACTTTTCTTGTTTTTTCTTCATTTACTACTTTTCTAAACGAGGTCATCCATAATCTCCTTGGAACCCATTGTACGCCTAGAGCGGTACTGTACAACAAAAAAATATCGAAACCGAATATGGCCTACATATAAATGTATTGGCCTGCAATAACTGTACGAGACCGAGTTAAAGAGCAATAGGAGAAAAAAGAAACACCAACAACATACTCGCAACTTACGGTTGCCTATGGCGAAAGACGGCTTCCCGTACACCTTAAGTATAAATGCGTATAAGCTTAAGAAAAAATATTTAATTTACACTTACTTGTACTTATCCATCCGACGTCGGCAGCGCTGTCGATGACGATGTCTACCCAATATAGGGTGCTGAAACGATAGGTATTCAAATCTATGATAGGGTACCAGGAAAACATCTTGATGCCAGAAAAATTTGGTGGTAATGTTCTTTCTTTTCCCTTTTCTTTAGGAAAAGAAAAAAAAATGAATTAATTTAAATATACCGTCAGATGACACACGTTTCACAAACTATTTATAATAGATACAATATAATTTAAAACAGGAACAAATCCAATCGGGTTTATTTAGTCCTCGTATCCTGGTGTGGTCGTCGTCGGTGTCGATGTCTTCGGGAGCAGTACTAAGTCTGGTCCAAAGTAGCAGCCTCTGGTCATGCGAAACAAGGTCATCCTTCGGAGAATTCAACGGAATTCCCAACTGGAGTAGGACCCCCTTTGGACGACTTTCGCTGCTTATGCGCCACGAAATGAGCCACGTTCCAATGATTAGGAGAAAAAGGGTACTAGCAACCCAGGTCGCTTTTGCACAGTTAGCCCACAAAATCCTTCAATTACAGGCTATTTTCGTACAGGAGGCGAAGGTTTCTCCGATGTCACTAAATTTATGTGGTTCCCATATGATTGTTGGGAACAGTTACCCGGACGTGAGTCTACGAAATTGTCCTTTAATACAATTATTCGACAATAACCCCACTTGGGTCTTTAGACCAACATTTGGCATAAAAAAATTAATTATTCCGACCGCAAATCGCGTCTCTAGGCCCACATTTGGCACTTAGAACAATTTATTTCGAAAACAGTCTATTTCGGCAAGATTTATTTTAACCAAAAAAACACAATGGCTCTATAGGCAACCATTTTGCAATAAAAAAAAATCTAGAAATTTATTTTTTTTTCCATTCTGTGGGAGCTAACGAGCATCACGACCGTTGCCGTTCGGTGGTTGTAACAAAACTCGCCGACTATCCATTGCCATAACTCAGTATTCTTTTCTTCGATTCCTTCATTCTCCTTAATGAGCTGACGACGTGGCAAAAGCGCATTCGTCTACATCATCTTGTTACACAAATGCGTGTGTGTAAGGTATCAAATTTAAAGTAATAAAGACAAATACCATATCCGATATGGAGTGTCGAATGTATCTCCGGTGGTTTTCCAGATCGGTGTACTCTTCTATCTTAAGCAATGTTCAAGATAACCAAGAACAAGGAGAAGGGAGATATGCTGCATTTCAACAAATCATACGAGTAGACACGGAATTTGTTGTTGCATCATTAACAAAATAAGGTGATGCAGACTGCCATTCTTGTGGTCCAGTTTGGTCGAAAGAGAATGCAAAGAAATAATTTTTGTGGATAATAAATAACAGGGATGTCCAAAAACAAACTTTATAGAGTAAAGAATTCAACTAGTAGTACCACTGCAAACCAAAGATCAGTTGGACTTTTAAGTGGATAAATTTGTCAGTGACATTCAGAAAGCAGCTTGGGAAAACACTCCTGAAATCAAAAGAAAACTTTAAGGTAATAACTACCCTAGAGAAATATTAGAACGGAAAAAAGAAAAGCGAGGAAAAAATGGCATTATACTAGGGCTCCGCAAGATAAAACCATGTTAAATAATCTCAATTTTCAACTAAGTCAAGAAATCAAGCAATTGAAAAATGACACAGGGAATTCCTACGTACCCTAACTAACGACTCTAGTACTGAATACTCACTTTGGAAAGCAACCGGAACGCTGAAAAGACCAATTATGCAAATGCCCCCCGTTAAAAATTTGGATGGCAGTTGGGCCAGAAACAATTCTCAAAAAGCATCAAGGTTTGCAGAACATCTAGAAGGAATATTCCAACCGAACTCAGTGGACAATATTGAAATACTACCTGATGTTATCGAGCAAGAAAGTATAGCAATACCATTAGTCACAATGGCTGAAGTTAAAAGAAACTGTTTGAGAAACTATTGCTAAAGAGATTAAGATCTATCATCGCTGAAAGATTATCCCAGACCATCAATTTGGATTCAGAAACCAGCACTCCACGATTGACCAGGTTCATCGAATCACTAAGGTCATTGAACAATCGCTTGAAGAGAAAAAAGTATGTTCAACAATAATTTTGGATGTAGCCCAGGCTTTTGACAAAGTTTGGCATGAGGGGTTGAATTACAAGCTCAAACTCCTGCTTCCAGTCCAGTACTTAGAACTGCTGCAATCCCATATATCAGAAAGACTCTCCAGAATCAAACAAGAGGAAGCCTATTTGACCTAAAGAAAAATCAAGCAGGTATTCCACAAGGTAGTGTACTTGGACCAAAAATATTGTTGCTACATTCGCTGATGATACTGCAATTATGGCTATTGGCAACAATAATACCGAATCAACAGGAAAACTACAAACAGCTATTGGCGAAGTACAACGCTGGACTATGAAGTGGCGTATCAAATTAAATGAAACCAAATCTGTGCATATTGACTTTACCAACAAACATATCCAGCACAAGCCAATGTACATCAATGAACAAGTTGTTCCGTACGCGAACACAGCCAAATATCTTGGTATGACACTAGATGCCAAACTCAGGTGGAAGCCGCATGTCAAAAAAAAAAAACAAGAAGAACTGAAGCTACTCAGCCCTGTCAATATACAACAAGCTTTTGCTTTACAAACAAGTCCTTAGGCCAATATGGACTTACGGAATTCAACTCTGGGGTTGTGCCAGCCAAAGTAACAGAAACATAATTCAACGCTTCCAGAATAAAGTACTTCGTGACATCGTCGGTGCTCCCTGGTACATACGAAATGACAACTTACATAAGGACTTAGAGATAGAAGTTGTCGACAACGTCATCAAAAAACATGCCCAAAATCACCAACAACGACTACGAACACACATCAACGTTGAGGCTCTCCAGCTCCTGGACAATGATGACCTGGTTAGAAAACTAAGAAGAGTAAAACCATTTGAATTAGTCTAATACAGCCATAAATAAATATAGATCACATTCAAAGAGTGACTGAAATATGTATTGTAAAATAAAAAAAGGTGTCTTTCATAGCATAAGTACTTTATCATTTGTAAATTTTAGCATATTAAGTTCAAAACATATGGCTTATTAGTTTATACTAGATTGCTGTAAATATATACACCGAGGTGTTTATAAAAAAACTTTTATTTCATACCAATATTTAGGCCCGCCCGCTTTTAAATACGCCCCTTTTTTAACTGAAAAAGTCAGATTTTTGACTCTACCTCTGTCGAGGACGGTTCCACTGGCCTCAATTTTAAATTCTCTATATTAATTTCAAGTGCCCGTGGCTGGCTGGTAAACCAAATCATATGATCAATTTTTTACCCACTTCCTAAAACTCGATTTTATTCAAACTTTGCACACATGTGTATCTCCGATGACAATACTTTCTATTTTAAGTTGTGGTAAGTCGGGCTCCGGGCTCGGAGTCCCTTACAAATATTTTACAAAATTTACCTGATTTTTTTCAAATTTTATACGCATGTGTATCTCCGATGGACCGGCGGGGTCGGCGGCCCATAATTTTTTTTTACAAAAAAGTACCCGATTTTCTTCCAATTTTTTACAAATATGTATCTCCGATGGACAACACCTTTTGTAAAAAAATGGAGGTGTTCGGGCCCGGATTCGGGGGCTCCAATACAAATTTCTTAAAAAATGAACCGATTTTCTGCCAATTTTATACACAAGTGCATCTCCGATTAGAAAATATACAAGAAAAATTTTAATTTTTATTGGCTCTTTTTTATTTTACCACCAATTAACCCCCGAACCTTATTTAAAACACTTGAAGACCCTTCCTCTGTAAAGTGATGACATTTATAACACTCCTTTCCCAATGGTGGTTTAAATACGGATATCGATACTCGAAGTAATATTGACTAAGCGTCGTGCGAGTAATTGAAAAGAGCATCGACGCAGTCGTCCTGTTCAAGTTTCATGATGCACATCTTCGTTTGTGAGTGCATCAGCATCAAGTTGTAAAATCGAGAAAATTTGAGACGCTATTTGTTTCTTTTGTAAAAATTTGTTTTTTTCATTCATTTAAGCGCTACGGCAACAAATACTGAATTTAAAGCTTATTTCGACTAAATTAATTTGTGAAAATCGTTAATTTAATTCTTATATGAAAATCGACAACCAAAAATAATTTATAAAAATCGACAACCAAAATAATCTGTCAAATGATGTCACTCTACGGCATTACAAAATAAATATTGTTTAATATTATTGTTAAAGGAGTTGTTTTTATTGCTGCGACGTTGGTAGTGGGTGTGCTGTGGGAAGGCACACTCATACTCGGATTGGCATCCAAATTATATCCACATTCATCTCCAAATTTATGACCCCGACGTGATGGTTTTCCTGCCGATACCATATTAAACGTGATATAAAACAGCAACTCCAAATTCAAATTGATATTGATGCATTGTGATTTGGTGACCAAGTACAGTAAGCTTTGGATAGTATTCCTGCAGAATTTGCGGCCATTTGCAAATATTTTTTTATGCATCTGTAAACCACGTTAACTCCTTGGGTCCACCTGGTTTGTTAAATTTGAAGGTAACGTACATTGTCTTCCGAATACTAATTCAAATTGTGTATACCCTGTTTCCGTATGTACTGCAGAGTTATAACAAAACACATAATATGGTAACCTAGTACACCAGTCTGTATGCTTTTCGTATACGTAGCTCCTTAGGTATGCTCCGAGAACCTTATGGGAATTTTCTAATGCTCCTATAATTTCGTGATGTTATGCCGTAGACTGTATTTGTTCTATTTTTAGTAGTTTGCACATATATTTAAAAATTTTGTTGATAAATTCTGTTCCTTGATCAGAGGCTAGAGTTTTTGGAACCCCATATTTAAGGATGAAGAATTCTACTAGCCGTTTGAGTACTGTGCTAGCTTCCTTATTTTCAAGTGGAATAACTTCGGTAAATTTTGTCTGTTCGCCTTGTAAGTTTGTATGTACCTATATCCATTTACCCATTCGTCAAGAGGACCTACCAAATCTAGATACATTTTGTCGAAACTAGATTCGGCGGTAGACGTTATTTCCACGGGCTGTTTTTTTGGGTGAAATAAATTTATTTTTCTGACAAATTGGAAAATGTTTTTAATAGCAAGCTTTGTCATTCCTGTCCAGAAGTATTTTGGTTTAATCGTTTTTATCATCAGAATATATGGATATAAATGCGCATTTTTTTAATTCTTTTTTCAATTGTGAAAGCGAATATGGTGAAAAAACATTACAAATAATTGCTTCGGTTTTTTGTCGTTTAATGTTTTGATCATTTGCGACGTACAATCGATTGATCTGAAACGTTGATTGTGGTTTATGGTGTGGAAAGCAAATAGCCCTTCCGCTAATGCTAGCTGTTTTTCTGTGTTGCCAAAGCTAGCACTGCGAAAAAACTGTTCCATTTTAAACGAGGAAGCGGCATTATTCAAAAATCTTTTGTGCCTCTTTGTCGCTAGATGTTTAGGAATATCGTTTTTTCCACCATGTGAGACCGAAAATTCAGAATTGCATTTATCACACCGTACCATATAGTCTATTTTGGTTTTTAATATAAATGGAAATTCTCTGCTTAGCTCTTCATTAAATTTGCATTCTCTTTTTTACTCATCTTTTATTCTGTGGGTAAATACTAGAAATTTAAATTAAATAAATAATAATTTAATAAATTTAAATAAATTTAAAATAAATTAAATACTAGAAAAAATTTACTACAAAGGCTAAAAAAGAGTATTAAATTTTACCTTATTGACCGTTACGTTGTGGCGACTATTGCTCTACCTTCGTCAATCAAATAATGAGTCAAACCGAACGTCAAATTGAAAACAACAAACCGCACTGTCTAACGGCAGTCCGCACTGTCTGCACTTATCTGAATTAAGCTGGCAATGATCGAACCCCACCGAGTAAATCTAACTCGGTATATTGGCTAATTTAGTTTACTCTGCATGCATTTTATGTGTTTTTTTATATATATATTTTATTTCTTTATATTCACCATAATACTTAATAAATAATAGGTAATATATTTTTACAGTACATTTAAAATAATAAATGCAGATATTTTCTAAAAAGCGGGACATTTTAAAAAATCGACGGGACGCAGGACAGTCCACCAAAAAGCGCGACTGTCCCGCCAAAATCGGTACGTGTGGTCATTTTACGGTTAACATCACCAGCAACAGCATGTTCATCAAGCTTACTAAACCTGTAAGACGGCGATATAATTAATATTATTTTATATAGCTTATTAATCTTATTATTACGTTCATAAATATTATTATATTATTATTGATTCATTTTTTATTAAGAAATCAACCTTTTACTTTTCATTATAAATTCATATACAGGGTGTACAAGAATTCGTGGCACAAACGAAGCAGGGTAATAGCGGAGGTCATCTCCAACTAAAATAGCCAAATGAAGTTTTATCGAATTGTTGATGGTTAAAAATTTATTCCATTTTTAGTATTTTTGGGTAAAATCGCATACGCCGCCACTAAAAAATTAATTTAAAAAAAACCAACAGTTCTTATGTTTATGTTTATTTTTTAGTACGATCTGGAAGAGTGTGCCTTTCCTATAAAGTCATTTTTATAAACTTTATTATCTCTGTCAAATTAAAACAATAGATTTGTGATGTCTTTTATTTATCCAAAATTGTTTGATTGATTTTTAAGTAGCTCTGGCGGAAAAACAATGTACTACAGAAAGTTGACCGACTATCAGAAAAACTTGCGACATTAATGCAGATTCTTAAATGGTATCACGCATAGGAGTATTCAAAACAGAATGGTTTTTATCAATTGCATTGTGGTGTACGTAGAGTTTTAAAACAGAGATACTTACTTTTGACCTTACATCACTTTACACACTGTAACCCTTGAACAAGCTACAATATCACTGTTGGTCTATTTTGATAGAAAACTTAATCTTCAAGGTCAAAAAAATGTAATTTATTTTTAAATTCTTAAAACCATTACTGATTAAACGTCGTCAAATTCAAAAAAAGAAAGGTTTTTTTAAAATTTTATTTTCAAACGCGATTATTTCGAAAAATGCACTTGGATAATTTTTTTTGACAAATGCAGTATTAAAGCCCATTGAATTTTCTACATCCTCACCTCATAATATTTCTGCAATAGGTCAACATACCATATACCATAGGCCATACCGACATGGAGATCGTAAAAGTCAAAACTTAAATTAAAAATAGAAATTGTATTTAAAAACGCGATTGTTTCGAGAAATTCTCGGATACATTTTTTTTGACAAATGTTATATTAAAGTGTGTTCAATTTCCTACAAATCCATGGCACAATGTTTGTGGATTCGGTCAACAAGAGCGAGATAGTGCAGGTTGAATTACTACTAGTACGTATACGAAGAGTTGCTTGCCGTCTTAGGATTCCTGCAGCAACGGTGCAACAAAATTATGGTGGAATGGATGCACTCTTACCACTCCACTCCAGTGCATAATCTGCTTTAAAAGGACTTGCCTAGAAGAACCTTATTTTGTGAGTGGACACATGAAAATGGAGTCGGTATGGCTTAAATAATTTAAAAAATGTACATTGTTTAATCTTAAAAATTTAATTTTCCTTCAAAAAAGATTAACAGTAACCTTGTAGCTGGAAGTGTTCAAGTGTTATAGGGTGTAAAGCATGT
Organism: Nephrocerus scutellatus; assembly: GCA_947095585.1. Lineage (NCBI taxonomy): Eukaryota > Metazoa > Arthropoda > Insecta > Diptera > Pipunculidae > Nephrocerus > Nephrocerus scutellatus. The sequence continues at coordinate 41,777,941 of OX352761.1, forward strand.
AAGATCAAAAGTACGTTTTCAATCATTTCACAAACCTTTAATTTTAATCCTGTTCCTGTTGACCTATTGCAGAAATATTATGAGGTGAAGTTGTAGAAAATTCAATGGGCTTTAATACTGCATTTGTCAACAAAAAAATTATCCAAGATCATTTTTCGAAATAATCGCGTTTGAAAACAAAATTTTTAAAAAACCTTCCTTTTTTTGACTTCGACGACGTTTATATCGGTAATGGTTTTAAGAATTTAAAAATAAATTACATTTTTTTGTACCTTGAAGATTTAGTTTTCTATCAAAATAGACCAACAGTGATATTGTAGCTTGTTCAAGGGTTACCGTTTGTAAAGTGATGTAAGGTCAAAAGTAAGTATCTCTGTTTTAAAACTCTACGTACACCACAATACAATTGATAAAAACCATTCTGTTTTGAATACTCCTATGCGTAATACCATTTAAGAATCTTCATTAATGTCGCAAGTTTTTCTGATAGTCGGTCAAATTTCTGTAGTACATTGTTTTTCCGCCAGAGCTACTTAAAAATCAATCAAAAAATGTTGGATAACAAAAAGACATCACAAATCTATTGTTTTAATTTGACAGACGATAATAAAGTTTATAAAAATTACTTTATTGGAAAGGCACACTCTTCCAGATCGTTTTAAAAAAATAAACATAAACAAAAGAACTGTTGGTTTTTTTAAATTAATTTTTTAGTGGCGGCGTATGCGATTTTACCCAAAAATACTGAAAATGGAATAACTTTTTAACCATAAACAATTCGATAAAACTTCATTTGGCTATTTTGGTTGGAAATGACCTCCGCTTTTACCCTGCTTCGTTTGTGCCACGAATTCTTGTACACCCTGTATAACTTTGAATGTTTGCAAAAAGCTGTACTCTTGGCACTCAATTTGCGCATCATAGTCTAACGGGTATACATTTTTCTACGTAGTGATTTGCGTCGATGTTTTTTCTTTTTCTCGCACGTTCGTTTCGTTTCGTTTCGGTTTTAACTTAATCTGATTAATTGAATTAACGCGAGTGTTTTCAAAATGGCTACCCCATCTAATGAATTAGGTAAGCCAGACATTTCGGTTAAATCACAGTCTCTAGCAAATGCTGATGGTACAACGGCCCGTATCGATCGTGTGGCTATTAAATTGTCCCCTTTTTGGACCTCGAGCCCTCGTCTTTGGTTCCATAGTATTGAGGCGCAATTTAAAACGTCTGATATATTCGATGATCAGACTAAATTTTATTATGTCGTAGGAGCTCTTGAGGAACGTTACCTCAAAATTGTTAGTGAAATACTTGAGAATCCTCCTGATGGTACCTACTATTCGCGATAAATTGATTACCCATTTAACAGAATCTGACGCTGCTCGTTTACAACGGTTGTTAGGAGGCATGGTATTGGGTGATCAAAAACCTAGTCAGATTTTGTCAGTAACGCGTATGGCTAGCAACAAGGAACTTTCTGATCAGGCCTTGCGTAACCTTTGGTTACAGCAACTACCTCGCGAGATGCAGGCAATTTTAGCGGTCAGTAATGAGAGTTTGGATAAGGTAGCCGACTTAGCTGATAAAATTAGTGACGTTTTACCAACAATAAACTATGGTTTAAACCAAGTTGGTTATTCTACTTCTGTACCTCATTTGTCACGACCTAACACGCCTTGTTGTTCTAATTATCATGCCAAAAACGAATGGTCATCTTCGCTCGGCAGATCAGCTAATAGGTCTACTTCGGTACCTCATGGCAAAAAGTTTTGCTGGTATCATTATCGATTTGGCTCTAAAGCAAATAAATGTGATAAATGCCGTTTCGCGAAGTTAAACCAATAGGCCAGTCACAGTTAGCGACATGTGACACCGGCCAGCACCAAAGTCACTTAGTTTTATGGGATCCTTTAAGTAAACGGAAGTTTTTAATAGATACTGGAGCGGACGTTGTAACGGAGTTTTCCCAGCCAGGGTAAACGCAGCGTGACCAGGGTTCTGAGACAAGGGGTCTTTACAATAAAATTTCTATTTTTGGGACTTTTAGAAGTATTTGCTTTATTTTCTACTTTTATTATAACCTATAATTTAACGTGAGTCCTGAGCGATGCGTTAGCCTTTGACAAGCGTTAATCCTGGGCGATGCGTTAGCCTTTGACAAGCGTAAATCCTGGGCGATGCGTTAGCCTTTAACGAGCGCAAGTCCTGGGCGATGCGTTAGCCTTTGACAAGCGTAAATCCTGGGAGATGCGTTAGCGTGAGATCGTCGAGACTTCTGAGCGGTGTGTGGGTAATGCCTTGACGAAGTGACGTGAGTGACGTGAATGGTGACGAGCCTTGACGTTAGTGACGACGAGTGACGTGAGTGGTGACGAGCCTTGGCGTTAGTAACGACGAGTGTCCTGAATGGTGAAGAGCTTTGGCGTTAGTAACGTGAGTGACGTGAATGGTGACGTGACGTTAGTAACGGCGATATTACGTCGTACGAATGACGGAAGCAGAGAAAAACGTCGGCAGCGATATGCTGGATGTACCGGCGCAACAACCGGTAGGGAATCCAAACAGCAAAGTTGCGTCGTACGAATGACGGAAGCAGAAAAAAACATCGGCAGCGATATGCTTGGCGCAACAACCCGTAGGGAATCCACACAGAGAAGCTGCGTCGTACGAATGACGGAAGCAGAGGAAGACGTCGACAGCGATATGCTGGATGTACCGGCGTAACAACCCGTAGGGAATCAACACAGCAATGTTACGTCGTACGAATGACGGAAACAGAGAAAAACGTCGCCAGCGATATGCTGGATGTACCGGCGCAACAACCCGTAGGGAATCCACACAGCGAAGCTGCGTCATACGAATAACGGAAGCAGAGAAAAAACGTCGGCAGCGATATGCTGGATGTACCGGCGCAACAACCCGTAGGGAATCCACACAGCGAAGTTGCGTCGTACGAATGACGGAAGCAGAGGAAGACGTCGACAGCGATATGCTGGATGTACCGGCGTAACAACCCGTAGGGAATCCACACAGCGAAGTTGCGTCGTACGAATGACGGAAGCAGAGGAAGACGTCGACAGCGATATGCTGGATATACCGGCGTAACAACCCGTAGGGAATCCACACCGCGAAGTTGCGTCGTACGAATGACGGAAGCAGAGGAAGACATCGACAGCGATATGCTGGATGTACCGGCGCAACAACCCGTAGGGAATCCACACAGCGAAGTTGCGTCACACGAATGATGGAAGCAGAGGAAAACGGCAACAGCGATATGCTGGATGTACCGGCGCAACAACCCGTAGGGAATCCACACAGCGAAGTTGCGTCACACGAATGATGGAAGCAGAGGAAGACGTCGACAGCGATAGTCAGTGAAATAATTTTATTAATAATGACTTACCACCACGTGTTCCAAACAGCACAACCAGAAGACTAAGAGAGCGACTGACTGCATGCTCGCCCTTTTATAACTTTTTGCGTAGCAAAAATCCTAAATAGGGTGCTGCGCTGTGACTGGTCAATCCGGTGGCGTGATGTTGTTTTGGCTGTTTTATTTTCATATGCGTTTGGTGGTTGCACTGCGTGGGTACAGGGTGCACCCGAATTTGGTAAAAAGTATATTGCATGTTTTGTGTGAACAAAATTCGGCCACAAAATTAGGTGCAGATGTTTTAGAAAAAAAGTAGACTTTAAAAATCGTCGCCTTATTGATCCACTTTCTACTAGGTTCGTTACTGGAAGACTTTTTTCTTGTTCAGAAAATTCAATCTCTGTCGTGTCTAATTCTAATTCTATTAAAAATTCACCGGTGTATCCTTTGTTTAAAAAATATAGACAAATAACTATAGAAACATCAGGAACTAAACCGGTAAAGCATCTTGTAACACATCACATAGTTACTAAAGGTCCTCCTGTTAAGGCTAAAGTTTGCAGATTATCAGCCGAGAAAACCATTGCGGTCAAAAATGAATTTGATCGTTTGATCGAATTAGGCTATTGTACTCGTACTAGAGGTAAAGGGGTAATCAAGCCATTCTTAATCAATTCCTTAAAGGTGCTAAAAAGAACGACAAACGCAAGATTGAATGGACTGATCAATCAGTATTAGCTTTCAACAGAGCCAAACAAGATCTTTCCGATGCAACATTATTGGCTCACCCATCTTTATGCGCTCCGCTTGCTTTAATGGTCGATGCCTCTGACGTCGCCATCGGCGCGATTATACAGCAGTTGGTGGATGATCAGTTTCAGCCTTTAGGATTCTTTTCTGTTAAGCTCTCTGATTCTCAAAAACGTTATAGCGCTTACGATAGAGAGTTGTTAGCTGCGTATGCGGCAGTTAAACATTTTAAGTACTTGTTAGAAGGTCGTTAATTAATTTTATACACTGATCACAAACCTTTAACTTTTGCCTTTCGTCAAAATTTGGATAAGCCACCGCCTCGTCAGTACCGTTATCTAGATTTTTTAAATAAATTCACCACTGATAGCAGGCATATTTCAGGCGTTGACAACGTGGTAGCCGATGCACTTGCTCGCATCGAGCAAATTGCAATTAAACCTAGTGTGGATTTCGTTGCATTGGCAGAGAATCCACCAGAATTACATAAGATTCAAACAGATACAATGATACAATTCTGGGCTTAAGTTCTCCAAGTTACCACTATTCGGTACAGACTTATTTATCATTTGCGATACATCTACTGGTGTAGAAAGACCTTTTGTTCCCAATAAATTTAGGAAGTAGATCTTTCATTGTGTTCATGATGTGTCGCACCCTGGAATTAAGACCACAGTTAAATTGCTTACAAGGAAATTCGTATCACCTGATATTAGAAAAGACGTAAGGAATTGGGCTCAATCATGTTTATCTTGTCAAAAATGTAAGGTCAGCCGCCATGTGAAATCACCTTTGGGTCAGTTCTCATTAGTATCAAAAGGATTTGACGAAATTCATATTGACTTGATCGGACCTTTGCCCATTTCCGAAAACCAACGGTACTGTCTGACAGTTATAGATAGATTTACACGTTGGGCGGAAGCTTTTCCTGTACCTGATATCAGGGCGTAAACCGTTGCTTTTGCACTTTACAACGGATGGATTTCTATATTTGGCACCCCTTCTCATGAATAAGGCCGCCCGTTTGAGTCGGAACTATTTAGCGATTTAGCATATCTTATGGGTTTTAAACGAAAAAGAACCACCGCATACCATCCTCAATCTAACGGATTCATTGAAAGGTGGCACCGCACACTTAAGACGGCAATTACTTGTCACGGTAGACAGGATTGGACTAGGGTTTTGCCAACTGTGTTGCTCGGTTTGAGATCAACGTTTCAGGATCAAGCCCAGTGCTCCCCTGCTGAAATCGTTTACGGCGAACCTTTCAGGTTGCCGGCTATCAGTGAATCCACAACTTGATCATCTCTTGATAATTTCAATAATCTACCGAATTAGTCATATTTTTGGCATTAGATCTATCTAGATCGTTCAAGAAGATGAAGAGAGCAAAATATTTCAAGCTACTCGTATTTACACACATAGAGGCACTTACCGAATGAAATGGAATAAAAACGGCATCAAGTGAATTGAATCGAATATTAAAACATGTTACGGGATCTCGAAAAAACTTTATCAAGGGAACGGATTTTGTTGACGTTAAAAATATAAAAAAAGCAAATTTAGATGGCAAAATAGGCAAAATAAAAAAGTGTTTTTAAGCATTAAAGTAGCACAGCTATTTTCAAGTTTTCTGGCAACAATCGCCTGCGATTGTCACTCAGGAGAGCCTTGAACGGACTGAAGGAACCGTCAACGTGAGGGCAGAAACGAGTGGAGCCCAATGAAAAGACGGCACGTCATTGACTTTAATGTGTATTTGATGGCAAATTGGAGTTTGCAGCACCATCGACTAAATTTTTTATTTCTTTGATGATCTCGAGTCGTTCATTTCCAGAAAAAACAGCCTTGACATTTTCACCACATCTTCAGCAACTGGCCGTTTCGCTTTCTGCAATTTATCCTCGATTTCATTCAAAATATTCAAATTTTTTCAGTCGTCCTTCCTAAAAATTACATTAAGGAAAAATATTTCAAATTACAACGCAAACTTGAAATCAACTGAGTTTTGCAAACTATTAAATATATGCTCTTTCGGGTCAACTAAAAATCCGAAATTGGTTTTGATATACGCCAGCTGGGCTTGAGCTGTTCCAATGGCAATAAATTTTTTTGCAAATCAAACACAACTTGCATCATTTTCCAGATTATCAATGATTCTTTTGATGCGACTAAAATGCTGTGCGTAGTACGATCCTGCATTCAGCCATGTACCCCAGCGAGTCAAAACCTGTTTAAATTAAATATACTTGAAATCAAGTAAAACTATACTCTATACTACTACTACTCTATAGTTTAAACTGACGGGCTGAGGATGTAGTGGCAGCTCAGGTTCCTTCTCCTTAAAAAAGCACGGCGCTTTTTTCAAAAAACTCTTTTATATTTGAAACTAAGACATCAACGTTCGGAAAGCGACTGCGGATGGTTTCACAAACCCTGTGTACACCGCCTCTCTTCATGTATGGGTCGGCGTCCGTAACAAATAGTACTACTTTTTCGCGCTTGAGTCCATTCGGCCAAAGCAATCGTAATGAATCGTCAAAAAGCGTTGCTATTGTCGTCGCATTCAAAACCTCAGAGGTCAACAAATAACTACGTCCATTCTCATGCAACACTCAGTGCACACTTTTCAAAAAATATATTGAACTGAGAACGATTTACCTTGTGTAAAAGTATGTCACACGCCAACAACATTCGCGTCAGATCTGTGTAAAACACTTTTTTGTCGCTTCCACGAAGGAAAGAAGTAATTGTTTATATCTTTGTTACGTTCTGTAGGGCTAATGCTTATGCTTGCTGGTGCTTGGATGGGCAACTATGCAGCTCCATAAAGTTCTTTTATTCATGGGTTACTTTTACACAACACAATTTACAAAGAATTACTTTTCCATCGGTGGAAAAGGCAAAAAAGCAATGTGGGTAAAAAAGGCAATGTCAAGAAAATCCGTTCTCTGATTATCATATTTCGAGATTCCGACGATTTATCATCGTCGGTCAATACTGGAAAAATGAAAGATCTACCTTATCAACTTATCAAGAGATCATAAAAATATAATTAAAAAAAAAACTATATTAAATCATCAAAGTATAAAAATGTAAAACAATTGTGATTTTTTTAAAAAAAAACCTATCCAATATCTAGGCTATCTAGTCATTATCAAATATCAAATTGTGAACTAAAATTCGAAACAATAAAGAACATTTCGCGCCCAGGAAATAAAGACGATTCGAAGATTTTGCGAATAATAACGTATTATTCTAAATTATTTCCAGACACTTAACTATCAACCTACTAGCTGTTCCCGGGCGCTTTGCTACCCGCCCACTGACGCCACGCCCACTTACACCCGCATTTCCCGGCTGTCCCATCCCAAAACCCCTCCGCCACCAAGTGTTACTCGAAAACCACACGAACGTGACCGCAGGGCATATGGGTATTGCAAAAACCATAGCCATGATAGCAAAGAATTACTATTGGCCCGGCTTATTTCGTGACACGGCACGATTTGTCCAACAATGTCCAACTTGCATCGATATCCGCCGTCGACCATGGAACCCACCCATAGGGGAGATGGTATATTACCGCTACCGTCCACTCTCCTCAGCCGCACAACAATTCGCTGCTAAGCTAGCACCGAAATATAACGGCCCCTACCGTATACGGAAAAAGTTGTCACCAGTAATATTCATTCTAGAAGGAGACCAGAAAAAAACTATTGCAGCCCACATAAAAGACTGTAAGCAAATACCTGACCAGCCACTGAACGAAATCGATCAAATGTCAGGTATACTCAATTGTCCCACGATTACATTCAGTCCAGTACCAATCGACATGGCAGACCGACACAACGCCTCACCGAATTCACCGACTCCGGCTTAGCACCTGGGACCTACCGACGTACCCAGCCACGTCTCGTGCTAGCCCCACCGCCGAAGAAGACCGTCCAGCACCACAACCGAAACCGCGCCTGGAAGAAGCAGCTACCGCCTCCCAACCGACCACTCACCAGCAACGAGTTGGTAAACTTAACAAGGCTAATGCCAAGACTGGCCGGAACCGCAGCTGCCCCTGTCCCTTTCCTCCCGGTACCAAAGCCAACACCAACCAGTTCCCTCCAAAGCCCTGGAAAAATACCTAGCAACCCCAAAAAACAAACCCATCATCCTAACCACATCCCAACCCATACTACCAAATAAATTAATTAATTCCCCAATAGCCCGACGAGAACAACCAGGTACCAGCACCAAACAACCAGAAGAAACCTACACCGGAGAACAACCCCTCACCTTAGACACCCAAGAAACGAAATTCTTACCACTAGCCGACTTCACCACCATCAGCCAAAGCAACCCATATGACCCAGAGGCATTCAAAGGCATCACTGTCCCACTCCGGAAAAAAAGGTTCCGATTCATCGGACCATATGGGCACATCTTTCAAAGGGAGCAGACAACAAGATTTGCCTCAAAACAACAGTGAACAACACCATCACCATCCAGCTCCCGGAATAACCGAATTTTTTTTATTTTTACTATAATTTTGCTTGAAAATGAATTTTCTACATAATTTCTTTTTTTTTGAATTTTTCCGATGTTTTAATAGTTATTATGCTATTCCTGGCGGAGACAAATCCAACAAAACAAAAATCATAAAAATCGGTCCAGCTGTTCTCGAGTTATAAATGGTGTAACTAACCCGACTTTGTTTTATATATATAGATACACTCAGTATGGACTACTATATTGAACTGCGATTCACAGTTTACAGTGTGTGACGTTCTGTTTGCCCTTTCGTATTTCTTCACCAGTTAATCTTTCCCATCTGATTTAACCTATGATGATAAATAACAAAATTTACTGAAATGCCCAACTTTTGAGAAATAATATCATGTAACAATCCGCGTTGGATAAGCACGGCGATGATTTCAGTTGAAGTTTTGAACACAATTGTAACAGTTGTTTCGTTCGATAGCCGAAAAACTTGATTCCTTTTGTACTTCGTCAGCGATTGCCTTGACATTCATATGTAAACACTTTCGGTCCAATAGTTATTTGTTTGTAGATGCTGCTTCGAAAATTTTACATGTATTGCAACGTAGATGCTCGGGTGACGCTCGCCGGTCACACAGGGTTCTTTCTCTTTCTCAATGTTACAAAATAAATAGATTTTCCGATTTCTTTTGATTTTCGTTTTATTAACAACGACTTTGTTTTATATATATAGATACACTCAGTATGGACTACTATATTGAACTGCGATTCACAGTTTACAGTGTGTGACGTTCTGTTTGCCCTTTCGTATTTCTTCACCAGTTAATCTTTCCCATCTGATTTAACCTATGATGATAAATAACAAAATTTACTGAAATGCCCAACTTTTGAGAAATAATATCATGTAACAATCCGCGTTGGATAAGCACGGCGATGATTTCAGTTGAAGTTTTGAACACAATTGTAACAGTTGTTTCGTTCGATAGCCGAAAAACTTGATTCCTTTTGTACTTCGTCAGCGATTGCCTTGACATTCATATGTAAACACTTTCGGTCCAATAGTTATTTGTTTGTAGATGCTGCTTCGAAAATTTTACATGTATTGCAACGTAGATGCTCAGGTGACGCTCGCCGGTCACACAGGGTTCTTTCTCTTTCTCAATGTTACAAAATAAATAGATTTTCCGATTTCTTTTGATTTTCGTTTTATTAACATAGGGCTTAAATTACTATGCTTACAGTTTAAAAGTGTGTACAAACTAATACAATAGTTGTTATAAGCTAACATACGGATTAATATGATGTGTATAAGCTACGGTTCTGGTTATAAGCTAATATACAGACTAATAACTATATGCTAATATGGTAATGTAAAGTGCGGGGCGGTGTAGCTCCGTGACCGGTGTGTGTGCAACACAACACCGCCGGTGGATCAGCAGAATAGCGTGTACACAAGTACAAAGTTGTTGTGAAGGGAAAAGCATAAGTGATTCTGTCCTTCTAACAATGGGAGTGTAGTTCAACAGGCAGTGCGTGATCATCACATGATTATGTTACTGTTTAACTAAATGCATTTACAGAAGAAAAGAACAAAAAAATACTTTTGTTCTTCTGTAGGGTTTAGTTCAATAACCAGCGCGTGAGCAGACACAACGTTGGTACTGAGTACACAAAAAATGCGTTTTAGAAGAATAAGTAGAAAATACTTTTGTTCTCCTGGAGATGCACTTTTATACATGCGGAGTGTAGCTTAGTAAACAGCGCGTGAACAGACACAGAGTTGTTTTACTGAGTACCGTAAATGCATGTGTGCAGGAAAGCAAGAATTTATTGCTTTAATAGTTCGTTCGGAATGAACGCTTGCCTTACGACGAATTCCTTACGTTTTGTAGAGGTGTCGTATGAGGCGCAGAGGAGATGTTACCGCGTAATGCAGAAGTTACTTCCTCGGTTTGTGCTTATTTGAAATGCATGTTTTACATGCCCTGGTGTATTGAGTGGTTGGTAATTATTTTCCCGCCACTACCATACTGCACTTTGTAATTGATTTTGTGTTTTATTTTTATTTTTAGAGATTTTGTATTAGATATAGGGTGTGTACATGTAATTGCGTTAGTGGAATATTTTGTATTAGAGATAGGGTGTGTAACGAAGGTGAGTAATCAAACTTCGTTACATTCCCCTCCTACTTAAGGGTGCGGAAAAAGAGATATATTATATAATTCGGTGGTGTATATCTTATACTTCTATTTTATAATTCTAAATTGTATGTAACTATTGTTATATTGTTATATAGGGTGTTTTTTTGGGAGGTTTGTTTTTCCGATAGATGTCGTTTTATTTTATGACAGTTGTTTTGACAGCTCAAAGTGGCATTTCTACTCAGTATTGTTTGGCAAATCATTATGAAAAAAAAAAAAAAAAAAAAAAAAGACATTTGTGAAAAATAGTCGTGGTAGCCATATGCCAGAAATTGTGTTTAAATGTTAAATGCCAAAAAATTATCTACCAAATAAAAAAAAATTTTGGTCATTTCATAATTTTATATGTGTTTTATTCAAAAAAAAAATCGGCAACCTCTTAAAAAAACACCCGTTAGATATAACGTGTTTTTTTAAGAGGTTGCCGATTTTTTTTTTGAATAAAACACATATAAAATTATGAAATGACCAAAATTTTTTTTTATTTGGTAGATAATTTTTTGGCATTTAACATTTAAACACAATTTCTGGCATATGGCTACCACGACTATTTTTCACAAATGTCTTTTTTTTTTTTTTTTTTTTTTTTCATAATGATTTGCCAAACAATACTGAGTAGAAATGCCACTTTGAGCTGTCAAAACAACTGTCATAAAATAAAACGACATCTATCGGAAAAACAAACCTCCCAAAAAAACACCCTATATAACAATATAACAATAGTTACATACAATTTAGAATTATAAAATAGAAGTATAAGATATACACCACCGAATTATATAATATATCTCTTTTTCCGCACCCCGAAGTAGGAGGGGAATGTAACGAAGTTTGATTACTCACCTTCGTTACACACCCTATCTCTAATACAAAATATTCCACTAACGCAATTACATGTACACACCCTATATCTAATACAAAATCTCTAAAAATAAAAATAAAACACAAAATCAATTACAAAGTGCAGTATGGTAGTGGCGGGAAAATAATTACCAACCACTCAATACACCAGGGCATGTAAAACATGCATTTCAAATAAGCACAAACCGAGGAAGTAACTTCTGCATTACGCGGTAACATCTCCTCTGCGCCTCATACGACACCTCTACAAAACGTAAGGAATTCGTCGTAAGGCAAGCGTTCATTCCGAACGAACTATTAAAGCAATAAATTCTTGCTTTCCTGCACACATGCATTTACGGTACTCAGTAAAACAACTCTGTGTCTGTTCACGCGCTGTTTACTAAGCTACACTCCGCATGTATAAAAGTGCATCTCCAGGAGAACAAAAGTATTTTCTACTTATTCTTCTAAAACGCATTTTTTGTGTACTCAGTACCAACGTTGTGTCTGCTCACGCGCTGGTTATTGAACTAAACCCTACAGAAGAACAAAAGTATTTTTTTGTTCTTTTCTTCTGTAAATGCATTTAGTTAAACAGTAACATAATCATGTGATGATCACGCACTGCCTGTTGAACTACACTCCCATTGTTAGAAGGACAGAATCACTTATGCTTTTCCCTTCACAACAACTTTGTACTTGTGTACACGCTATTCTGCTGATCCACCGGCGGTGTTGTGTTGCACACACACCGGTCACGGAGCTACACCGCCCCGCACTTTACATTACCATATTAGCATATAGTTATTAGTCTGTATATTAGCTTATAACCAGAACCGTAGCTTATACACATCATATTAATCCGTATGTTAGCTTATAACAACTATTGTATTAGTTTGTACACACTTTTAAACTGTAAGCATAGTAATTTAAGCCCTATGTTAATAAAACGAAAATCAAAAGAAATCGGAAAATCTATTTATTTTGTAACATTGAGAAAGAGAAAGAACCCTGTGTGACCGGCGAGCGTCACCTGAGCATCTACGTTGCAATACATGTAAAATTTTCGAAGCAGCATCTACAAACAAATAACTATTGGACCGAAAGTGTTTACATATGAATGTCAAGGCAATCGCTGACGAAGTACAAAAGGAATCAAGTTTTTCGGCTATCGAACGAAACAACTGTTACAATTGTGTTCAAAACTTCAACTGAAATCATCGCCGTGCTTATCCAACGCGGATTGTTACATGATATTATTTCTCAAAAGTTGGGCATTTCAGTAAATTTTGTTATTTATCATCATAGGTTAAATCAGATGGGAAAGATTAACTGGTGAAGAAATACGAAAGGGCAAACAGAACGTCACACACTGTAAACTGTGAATCGCAGTTCAATATAGTAGTCCATACTGAGTGTATCTATATATATAAAACAAAGTCGTTGTTAATAAAACGAAAATCAAAAGAAATCGGAAAATCTATTTATTTTGTAACATTGAGAAAGAGAAAGAACCCTGTGTGACCGGCGAGCGTCACCCGAGCATCTACGTTGCAATACATGTAAAATTTTCGAAGCAGCATCTACAAACAAATAACTATTGGACCGAAAGTGTTTACATATGAATGTCAAGGCAATCGCTGACGAAGTACAAAAGGAATCAAGTTTTTCGGCTATCGAACGAAACAACTGTTACAATTGTGTTCAAAACTTCAACTGAAATCATCGCCGTGCTTATCCAACGCGGATTGTTACATGATATTATTTCTCAAAAGTTGGGCATTTCAGTAAATTTTGTTATTTATCATCATAGGTTAAATCAGATGGGAAAGATTAACTGGTGAAGAAATACGAAAGGGCAAACAGAACGTCACACACTGTAAACTGTGAATCGCAGTTCAATATAGTAGTCCATACTGAGTGTATCTATATATATAAAACAAAGTCGGGTTAGTTACACCATTTATAACTCGAGAACAGCTGGACCGATTTTTATGATTTTTGTTTTGTTGGATTTGTCTCCGCCAGGAATAGCATAATAACTATTAAAACATCGGAAAAATTCAAAAAAAAAGAAATTATGTAGAAAATTCATTTTCAAGCAAAATTATAGTAAAAATAAAAAAAATTCGGTTATTCCGGGAGCTGGATGGTGATGGTGTTGTTCACTGTTGTTTTGAGGCAAATCTTGTTGTCTGCTCCCTTTGAAAGATGTGCCCATATGGTCCGATGAATCGGAACCTTTTTTTCCGGAGTGGGACAGTGATGCCTTTGAATGCCTCTGGGTCATATGGGTTGCTTTGGCTGATGGTGGTGAAGTCGGCTAGTGGTAAGAATTTCGTTTCTTGGGTGTCTAAGGTGAGGGGTTGTTCTCCGGTGTAGGTTTCTTCTGGTTGTTTGGTGCTGGTACCTGGTTGTTCTCGTCGGGCTATTGGGGAATTAATTAATTTATTTGGTAGTATGGGTTGGGATGTGGTTAGGATGATGGGTTTGTTTTTTGGGGTTGCTAGGTATTTTTCCAGGGCTTTGGAGGGAACTGGTTGGTGTTTTACTGAGTACCGTAAATGCATGTGTGCAGGAAAGCAAGAATTTATTGCTTTAATAGTTCGTTCGGAATGAACGCTTGCCTTACGACGAATTCCTTACGTTTTGTAGAGGTGTCGTATGAGGCGCAGAGGAGATGTTACCGCGTAATGCAGAAGTTACTTCCTCGGTTTGTGCTTATTTGAAATGCATGTTTTACATGCCCTGGTGTATTGAGTGGTTGGTAATTATTTTCCCGCCACTACCATACTGCACTTTGTAATTGATTTTGTGTTTTATTTTTATTTTTAGAGATTTTGTATTAGATATAGGGTGTGTACATGTAATTGCGTTAGTGGAATATTTTGTATTAGAGATAGGGTGTGTAACGAAGGTGAGTAATCAAACTTCGTTACATTCCCCTCCTACTTCGGGGTGCGGAAAAAGAGATATATTATATAATTCGGTGGTGTATATCTTATACTTCTATTTTATAATTCTAAATTGTATGTAACTATTGTTATATTGTTATATAGGGTGTTTTTTTGGGAGGTTTGTTTTTCCGATAGATGTCGTTTTATTTTATGACAGTTGTTTTGACAGCTCAAAGTGGCATTTCTACTCAGTATTGTTTGGCAAATCATTATGAAAAAAAAAAAAAAAAAAAAAAAAAAAAATGACATTTGTGAAAAATAGTCGTGGTAGCCATATGCCAGAAATTGTGCTTAAATGTTAAATGCCAAAAAATTATCTACCAAATAAAAAAAAATTTTGGTCATTTCATAATTTTATATGTGTTTTATTCAAAAAAAAAATCGGCAACCTCTTAAAAAAACACGTTATATCTAACGGGTATGCTTGACGAGCGGTGACGGTTCGGTTATCGGCCAAAGCGAAGGTGATTTCAATAGGTCGGTCTGGTATGTGCTTTTTCATACAGAGTTTTTGTATAGTTTTGCCTATGCAGGATTTCCCTGCTCCGGTATCGATGATTGCGTTGTATTTCTGGTGAAATAGCTTTATGGGTAGGTTGTATGAGGCCAGGTTTTCAGTGGTGGTACTCGGGGCGTCTAATGCCTCATGGAGTTGGACGGTCCGTTGGAGTTTTCCCGGAGTACAAGTACAAGAGCGACTTTGTGTGCCGTTTGTACCACAGTGTGAACAAAAGAGTCGGCGCGTTTGTTGACAGTGGTATCGGGTATTTCCGGGCTGGCCGCAAGCCCAGCAGCAGGTTTGGCAGTCGTAAGCTTTGAGTGCGGTCGGATGGGCGGTTTGGTGGTTCGGGTATATCGGATTGCTGGTTAAATGCTGCGGATATGTTGCATCGTTGATTTTTTGTAAAAGTTGCGAATATGTTGTATTAGTGGTATTCAGTGGGTGTTGTGGATGTGTTACATCATTGGCATTGGGTAATGTTGTGTGTACGGTATATTGTTGGTATTCGGTGTGTGCTGTGGATGTGTTAACTCGTTGGCATTCGGGTAATGCTGTGTATACGGTATATTGTTGGTATTCGGTGTGTGCTGTGGATGTGTTACATCGTTGGCATTCGGTGAATGCTTGACTGGTCGAGCGGTTCGCATTGGGGGTCGGTATGAATTTGTCTGCGGCTGGATCTCTGGGGCGGTGTGATGAAATGGCGGTGCGGTTGGACGGACTGGTGTGGTGGTTGGTCGGAATGGTGCCGGTCGTATTGGAGTTTGAACTGGGCGAGGGAATTGTTCCGTCACGAGACACTCGAAATCTTCGATGAGCGAAGTGAGTTCGGAGAGTGTGGTGAATTCCCTTCGCTTAATATAATGTCGGTAGTCTGGTCGGAGATTCTCGTAGATTCGGTTCAGCTTTTCCTCAGGAGTGAGTGGGACGTGCCATCGCATTAGGGCTTGGATAGAGGTGCCCTCTTTGCCCTTTTCTCGGCTATTCTGAGTTCTGTTTCTAATGCGACCTGCCAGTTGTGTTGCAAATCGTGGGGGAAGGAAGAAGCTTCGTAATTCTTCGCTGAAATTGTTCCAGGTATTCAAAAACTCCTTGTTGTTTCGATACCAGACTAGTGCGTTCCCTTTCAGAAGTTCAGGTAGGGTGCGGACAATACGGTCGAGTGGCAACTGGTAGCACTCCGCTAGCTCTTCCACCCTTTCTAAAAATTCGAGTAATTTGTTATTGCCACCCTCGAATCGCACGTTCCACTTTCTAACCTTGTCCATCACCTCTGCGTCGGATGGGTGATAGGTTAATACTCGTGGAATGTTTTGATCTACTTGCGAGTAGGTTATGGTAGGAGCGGCCGGCGGTTGCGTGGTTCTGGTTTTGTATTCCATGTTCGGCAGGTGACTGGTAGTTACGGGTACTTGTGAGTACGAAATCGTGGGGACATTGGGTGACTGTGTTGCGGTAGCCTTTGGTGCCAGTGTCGGTAGGATGTCAGCGCTGGTCGGTAATCCCACATTTCGTAAGTCCTCGCATGATTTGTAATTTTTGAGTTCGGCTGATAGTCGTTTTCGTAGTTCATCTACACTACCGGTGTGATTGATCCACGACGATCCAACTCGTTGATTAACTCCTCTTTTCGGAGTGAGTATATCCCCGAAACACTTAGTGTGCCTTCTTCGGTTGACATGGTGCATGTTTCGGTACTTCGTAGTATTTAAGTGTAGGTAAATGAATATTCCCCGGTTGGTGTCCGAAATGTTCTCTGTTTTGGTTTTTGTCCTTGCTATTTTGTGTTCCTCAATTGTAGATGAGAGAACAACTTTAGTACTATTGTTCTCTGGTTGTTTTTTTGGTTTTTGTCCTGACTATTTTGTGTTCATCAATTGTAGATGAGAGCACAACTTTATTATTATTATTTTTATTTTTCTCGGTATCGGTCGGTAAAACGACTGTAATAGTCGTCCCTGCTCGGGCGCCAATTTTGTAACGTAGATGCTCGGGTGACGCTCGCCGGTCACCCAGGGTTCTTTCTCCTTCTCAATGTTACAAAATAAATAGATTTTCCGATTTCTTTTGATTTTCGTTTTATTAACAAGCCCTATGTTAATAAAACGAAAATTACTATGCTTACAGTTTAAAAGTGTGTACAAACTAATACAATAGTTGTTATAAGCTAACATACGGATTAATATGATGTGTATAAACTATGGTTCTGGTTATAAGCTAATATACAGACTAATAACTATATGCTAATACGGTAATGTAAAGTGCGGGGCGGTGTAGCTCCGTAACCGGTGTGTGTGCAACACAACACCGTCGGTGGATCAGCAGAATAGCGTGTACACAAGTACAAAGTTGTTGTGAAGGGAAAAGCATAAGTGATTCTGTCCTTCTAACAATGGGGGTGTAGTTCAACAGCATTGTTACTGTTGAACTAAATGCATTTAAAGAAGAAAAGTACAAAAAAATACTTTTGTTCTTCTGTAGGGTGTAGTTCAATAACCAGCGCGTGAGCAGACACAACGTTGGTACTGAGTACACAAAAAATGCGTTTTAGAAGAAAATACTTTTGTTCTCCTGGAGATGCACTTTTATACATGCGGAGTGTAGCTCAGTAAACAGCGCGTGAACAGACACAGTGTTGTTTTTCTGAGTACTCTAAATGCATGTGTGCAGGAAAGCACACATAGTGCTTTCGTTCGAATGAACGTTTGCCTTACGACGAATTCCTTACGTTTTGTAGAGGTGTCGTATGAGGCGCAGAGGAGATGTTACCGCGTAATGCAGAAGTTTCTTCCTCGGTTTGTGCTTATTTGAAATGCATGTTTTACATGCCCTGGTGTATTGAGTGGTTGGGAATTATTTTCCCGCCACATACTGCACTTTTTAATTGATTTTGTGTTTTGTTTTTATTTTTAGAGATTGGGTGTGTACATGTAATTGCGTTTGTGGTATATTTTGTATTAGAGATAGGGTGTGTACATGTAATTGCGTTTGTGGTATATTTTGTATTAGAGATAGGGTGTGTAACGAAGGTGAGTAATCAAACTTCGTCACAGTATTCAGACTTTTAATTTTGTATCTTCCCTTGAATCCAAAGGTTTTATTTGAAGTTTCTTGTGACATTGACAGTTCCTTTTCATATTGAGCAAATGCTTGTCTCTCCTTTTGCCTGATCATATCCAATTTAAAGAATTCCATGGTAATATTCTTACGCGGCAAACAATAGTTGTCGAATGCTTTTATAACTTCCTTCAATGTGCAAGATTTTCATGGATTGCCTCATCGCCATTTTCCTGTACGGTTTCTTAAAAATCGGGAAAGATGTCATCTATTGAATTGTCCTCATTGGGAAAAAGCGATTCGTAAATTTCTATTCCCCACGACCCAATTAACAATAATGGAGAATTTAGACTATAGCCGTGCGAGAAAAAATGAGCGGGCCAACCATGGTTAAATTGAAGTTGTGGTTAGCCAGAAGAGATTGACACTACGCGAATGTTATAGTTATTTTATAGTAACATGGGAAATGTTATCTATAGCATTATGGTAACATTGAAAAATATACTACTTCTTTCGTCTGGCTATCCACAATTGCTATTTAACAGCCGTCCCGCTCATTTTTTCTCGCACGCCACAAATGTAAATCAAGCGTAAAAAGTTTATTGATATATATGTACAACTAATTATAACATACATTTGTCTCGTGTGACTATTATGCTAATTGATAATTGATATGTACCAATAAAGTTTGTCTTAAGCTGATACCCGTCGTGTTAAATTCATTTTAATTCCTTCACCGAAAGACACAAAAGTGGCGACGAGGAAAAACCGGTTTCTATATACACCAGTTGGTTTGGTAAAAAGTGTGCAATTACTATATGACGGAGGAAAATAAAGACGGATTTAAGATTCACGAAGAAAGTGATAATAAAGTGATGGCAGGTTTCATTGGAAGAATAGAATATTTACATATAGGGAATAATTTTAATAACTATATTGAAAGACTGTCTCACGTACTTAAGTTAAATAAAATATCGTTAAATGACGATAAAGTGTCTTTCTTAATTGGTGTCGGTGGAGGTGATTTATATAATATTGCTAAAACGTTGGTAGCGCCAAACCAAAAACCAGATGAGCTACAATACGACGAACTAATAAAGAAATTAAAATCTCATTTTGAGCCAAAAAAAATATTACGGCTGAGCGTTTTAAGTTTTTAAATAGAAATCAGAACTCAGATGAAACAGTTTCAGATTTCATAGTTGCCGTTAAACAGTTAGTGGAAAGCTGTAATTATGCTGCTTTTCTGGAAGAAGCACTAAAAGATCGACTTTTAATGGGTTTAAAGAACAAAAGAATTCAATCAAAGTTAATTGATATTGGTGAATTGACGTTCGAAAAAGCATGTGAAACAGCGCTAAATATGGAGTTAATGGAATTAGAGATGATCAACATGAACAACGGAGTATCGGCAATAGCAGTATATTCATTACAAAACCAACAACGCTGGAGAATTCAAAGGGACTCAAGAGCAGTTAAACCACACGAAAATATTCGTTCATCTAGGTCAAGGCCGACAATTTTTCTAAGGTGCAGTGTAACTTTTGTAAAAAATGGGGTCATATACAAAGGAATTGTTTTGCAAAGAACAACTACAGATCGTTTAGCCGAAGTAATAAATATAAAGTTTCTAATAAAACCAATAATATTAGCACGCTAACAAATAATTTAGACAATACTGATAGTGAGACAAAGTGAGAAAAGCAATGCGCTATTCATAGAATTATTTTGTAATGGCAAGTGTTTAAAAATGGAAATAGATTCGGGCGCTTGTACTTCGGTTATTCATGAACAAACTTTTAGGTCTTTGTTCCCAAATGTTTCAACTATGAAATATAAACGTAATTTAAATGTCATTTCAGGTGGTGAAGTCGATGTAGTGGGTTATATCAATGCAAAAGTAAGTTTATCGTTGAACGAAGAAGGTTCTGTATTGGAATTGGTGATAGTTGGGGGTCCAAGAGTTTCTGTTCCGTTACTAGGAAGGTCATGGTTGGGTAAGTTAATTCCAGAGTGGAGAAATAAAATGTTATCGGGGGACAACTTGTGTGCAAAGTTAGAAAATGGACAAAATGATATAGAGAAATTGATAAAAAATTACAAAACGGTGTTTAATGGAGAAAAATCAAAATCAATTTTAAAATTTAAGGCAAAAATTCTTTTGACAGAAAAAGCGACGCCGGTATTTTTTAAGCCATATACCGCCTTTTGGTATGAGAGAGAAAGTAGAACAAGAATTAAATAGATTGGTAGCGGAAAACGTTATTTATCCTGTACGGTATAGTGACTGGGCATCTCCAGTTGTTGCTATAGAAAAACGGAATGGTGAAATAGGATTATGCGTTGACTGTAAAGTAACCATTAATCCATGGATTCGCACTGATCATTATCCGTTACCTCGCTGTGACGACATATTTGCCGGTTTAGTTAATTGTTCTATTTTTTGCGTTTTGGATTTGGAAGGGGCTTATCAACAGCTGGAAGTGGAGGAGGACTGTCAGGAGTTGTTAACCATTAATACTAATAAAGGGTTGTTTAGATTTAGGCGCCTAGTGTTCGGTGTAAAATGTGCACCGGCTATTTTTCAATCTACCATGGATAGAATTTTACTGGGTATTCCAAAGGTTCAGTGCTATCTGGACGATATTATTATTGGTGGCTCAAACTACGAAGAATGTCAATCTAACTTAACAAAAGTATTAAATAGATTGGCTGAGTTTAGAGTCCGCGTAAAGAAGAAGAAGTTTAAGTTTTTTGCACAAGAATTGATTACCTATGTGATTACCAGAGACGGTATTAAACCAAGCACAAAAAATCTAGAAGCCATACAAAATGCCCCAGTACATAAAAACATTACAGAATTAAAGTCTTATTTGGGACTTTTAAACTATTATTCTAGGTTTATTCCGATTCTATCAACAGAATTAAAGGAATTGTACAATTTGACAAAAAAGGAAAAATTATATTTATGGTCGAAGGAATGCGAGGATACCTTCCTTAGAAGCAAACGGCTTATACTGCAGAACAACGTATTAGCACATTATGATCCTAGTAAGGAAATAGTTTTGCATTGTGATGCTGGTTCTTACGGAGTTGGTGGAATTTTGTCACACATTGTGGACGGTCGGGAGCGACCAGTTCTTTTTGCTTCTTGTACACTAAGTGCAGCAGAACAAAAATACTCACAGCTGCACAAAGAAGCGTTAGCTATTATTTTTACTGTAAAAAAATTTCACAAGTACATTTATAGTAAAACGTTTACGATCTATTCAGATCACCAGCCACTGCGTGATATTTTTAACCCAAATAAATCTACTCCGGCAATAGCGGCTGCGAGAATTAACCGTTGGGCAGTTCTGCTGAGTATGTACCAATATACAATAAAATACAAGAAGGGTACACAATTAACAAATGCAGACGAGCTTTCTCGTTTACCACTACCACTGTCTACGGGATTAGAAGAAGACAGTATAAAAACAAATATGTCAGATCGTTATTTAAACATAAGTTTCGAGGATGTCAGAAAAGAAACCTCTAGGGACTGGACGTTACAAAATGTAGGTAATATGATTAGGAATGGCTGGCCGAATTCAGTGCTAAAAAGAGGTTCTCTTACTGAAGAAGACGGTTGTTTATTTTACGGAATGCGACTAATTATTCCAGAGAAGTTAAGAAAAGTAACATAAAGTCTTCTTCATGACACACACATTGTGGTAGTTAGAACGAAAATGCTAGCGCGAAGGTATTTTTGGTGACCAAGAATTGATGCTGATGTTGAGGAGTATGTTCTGAGTTGCGAAGCTTGTATGAGTGTAAACAACAAACCTTTCTCAAATCACCATCAACCCTGGCCAGACGAGAAAGTATTTTTTGGAAGAATTCATATCGATTTTTTTATTTTAAAGGGAACAACTACCTCATTATTGTCGATAGCTTCAGTAAATGGGCAGATGTTAAACATATGGTAAACACAAACGTAGAAAACGTAATAAAAGTGCTAAGATTGGTTTTGGCCTATTTTGGTTTGCCTAATACCATAGTTTCGGATAATGGTCCACCGTTCGATTCGTCTCATTTTCTTAAATTTTGCGAAAGTAATAATATTAAATGCATGAAAAGTCCACCATACCATCCACAGTCAAATGGAACAGCAGAGAGAGCGGTACAAACCGTAAAGACCTCACTGAAGAAAGTGATGATGGACTCAAACTCTAACACTATTTCTATAGAGCTTTTAAATAATAACTTCCTTCTGAGATATCGCTCTACTCCAACGACAAAAACTAATTTTAGTCCAAATGAAATGATATTTAAAAAGAAACCGAAAACTCTTTTAGACGACGTAAATATAAAAATAAGAAGTAAATTTCAGCCGATATCAAAGCAAAAATATTTTCCTAAGAATAAAATACCATTTTTAAACGCAAACCAAAAACTTAGGAAAAATTACAAAATGGAGTGAAATATTGTATAAAATGAAAAATAATTTTACATACAAATGGATTCCAGGAATAATTGAAAGAAAAATATGAAATGTAATGTATATTATCTATAATGATGGAATACATAAATCAGCTCATGTATCCCAATTAATAAAGGTAAAGTTCAAAAACGTTAAGTTTGCACCGTCCAATTCGTTTTAGAGAAATTTCTTCTAGGAAACAATCTACATCTTTGCCAACTAAAGCAGATCTACGTAGATCAGCTAGATTAAAAGACAAGCAAATTGTCTGCTATAAATAAGAAAAAATTAAATTGTAGAAAATTAAAAATTTATTTAATTATTTTTATTATTGTCGAATTGATTTATAAAACATTTTGAATTACTTATAATTATCAAAAAAAAAATAATACAAATTTTGTTATATTTTTTTTACGCCGATGATTATAGCCGTGCTTCCTTGTGTGACCAAGGGAAGAGCTATTTGGGCGGAGAGTTAATTTTTTAATACAAAGAACTGTTTAGTATGTTGTTTCAATTTAAGTTTTTATTTTATTCTTTAGGTTATATATTACTAGAGAGGCCCGCTGTCTTAGGCGTGGCTGCGACCTCTACTAGTTAATTTTTTATATTTTTTATTAACAATATATTTTTCAATCCTAGGGAGGCCCGCTGTCTTAAGCGTGGCTGCGACCTCTACTAGGATGTTCGTAGCTTTAAAATTGGATTAACTCTGGCTTTTCAACCGGTTTTCACTTTCTTTTTATACCCTCAAATCCGAACGATCTTTGTACCCAAACCAACGCAGTTCATTTATGCTCCAGTTATAGTGCGATGCACTATTTACTGAGTAAGCAATTTAAATTATTACCCAACAATATTAGGCTAAACAATTAAGCCGGAAAATTATTACACAATACAAAATGCAATATAAATGTGTCAGCATTACATTCGTCAACGGCTCTGTATATAGTTCATACATCCAGCTGTTGCTATTGACGATGTCCATTCACCCTTGTTCTCTATACCTACAATACATAAACGTACTTGACTTTGGATTTTGTGTGTATCCGCCGTCGTACAGCATTACGTTCGGTATGGAACAATGGGAATGCTATAGCTGCAGTGCTGTATATACACACTACACAGCATAGCGAGATCGCATGAATTGCATTGCCATTGCTATTTGTTATAGCTGCAGTGCTGTATGCACATAGCATTGAAGGCATAGCGATCGCATGAATTATGTGTATTGCTATTGAATGTGTATTTAAATGCTATTGGATGTAGCGGATATCGGGTGACGAGCTCATAAACATTGTAATTTATGTTCGACATGAAAAGTGAGCGCTGTAGCGTGCTTGGCGTACTTTCGGTATTGTGACGCCGTGGGAAAGAAGAATCGTGTTTAGGAGAGTTGATTTCGAGTTGAGTTGATTTTGAGAGGCGACATGTAGTGCGATCACTACATCCCACCCCCCTTAGAAGAAGGAAATTCCACGGTTGGAATTTTCGAACCATATTTGTTGAAAAGCCATAGTTTGTTTGTAAAATATTCATAATAAATAGATAATATATTTTTTTTTGTATAACATTATTAGATTATTATTTAAATAATATTAGTTCAAAAATTATGAAAATAATTAATTTTAATAGGTAAAGTAGTCTAATTTTTCTTCTTATTTCATTAATACTTTTCTTTTTTTAATTATTATTAATGATCTTATTCTATATTTCATAAAAATGAAAAAAATTATTTTAAACATTAACTAAAATTGTTTTTACGATTCTATTTCATGATTATTAAAAAATTAATAATTTTTCTTATTTTAATTGATTTTATGTCTCTATTCAATATTTATAAAAATTTTAATGATTATATTGTTTTTTTTTTTTTTCCTTAAATTAGATACATAAATGGTTGCATATCTATGATGTTACTGTAAATCTTATGACGACAATGTGAATCTTGGGCTTGGGTTTGGGTTGTCATTGTTATTATCTAATCCTAGTACAATCGATTGGTCAACAAAAACTTCATCGATAATTTCCTCATTGGTTTTTGGTTTACTTTCTGTTAGTTGCTGTTTAAATTCTGTTATAATGGCTTTCAATTTAGAATGGTATTTATAGAAATACAACAGGATTATACATATCACTAAAGCCAAACTATATATTACAGTATAATGATGAACATCGTGCCTATCTAAACTTTGCAAACCTTTTCCTTCCTCTTTCTTTAACAAGTCTACGTGGTAAGAAATTTCCGCGAGATTATTATTTTCATCGTATTTAAGCAATTTAATAGGATTTATTTTTGTAGAAGTTGTGCTAATTTTGGATTTTAAGAGAGTTAAGTTTATCATCGGAATAAAAGAATTCCTTAAGATAGTACTGTCTAAATTTTGACCATATATTGTCAGATCTTTACTACGTAAATAGCATTTGCCCGTAAATTCTATGATTCCTGCTCCCAGAAATTTATGCGTTGTTAATTTTTGGTCACAAATTTCGTCCATAATATACTCGCTTTTAGCGGACAATAACCATTTGCCAGGTTGAGAGAGCTGTATCCAAACTACGGATAAAGGTGATTGCTTCACTTGGCAAGCCGAAGGATGCGTGTCTCTTCGTAATAATTGTATTTCACAATTATCCAGGTTAGAATTGAAGTCATAAAGAGGATGAGTAATCGGACATAGCAGGGAGTCAGTTTGTGCCGTGCATTTGCTTATTTCTTCAATTGTAAGATCATAGAAATGTTTTTTTATCAAATTCTACTATAACGTAGTTCATTTTAGGTTGGATATAGGGGAAGTCATTGGTGGGGAATGGTAAAATTTTGTAAAGTTGGTAGACTTTTTTGAAGGGAATCGGTAATTTAATCTCATATATTATCCTTTTAGATTGGATCGAAGATGTTACTGTACTAATTTTATAAAGAGGTAGTATATCTTTGTGTTGTATTAGGATTGGAAGTTTGGTATTGCTAGGAATTTCTCTAAGCATGGCTGAAAGGACGGTTTCCAACTGTTCTGGAGTTATGCTGGCCGGGTGAGGTTTGCCGTGACGTACCTCAGTTACTGAGTCGATAATTTCATTCAATAAGCTTTGGTGATGCAAAATGGCTAAGGTCGAATAGGATATTAGCGATTCTATTTCGTTTACTAGCCGCTCGTTTTGAACACTATTAGTGCAATCGTCTAGAAGTTTTATTATTGAGGAGAATTTCGTGTTCAGCGTTTTAATTTGACTGTCTCTAACTTGCTGCGTTCTATTGAAGATGTTGATGGTTGTCCCCATGATATATGTCTGATTTTTTATTAGGTTTCTCAGATGCTCTTCGTTGTGTTGTAATTTATTAATTTGTCTGTCATAATAGTTGGCATCGTCTTCAGACAAAGTACCGAAATGAGATTTGCTGATCATTCCCACCGCATTTAATAATGCTCTTTTCGCCCTTGGTTTTGTGTTTACTTCCAAGTTTAGGACGCTGCATTTTTGTAGAATGTCCTCGATTACATGACTAATCTCCACCACCGTACCTTTGCACAAATGTGATATTTGCGTGTCGTTATTTAGTCCGTTGCATAATTTGGATATTTCGGACGTGTATTGGCTCATAAGTTTAGTTGTGGTTAGTAGACCTTCCAAATCGTAGTATGTTATTATTTTCCATTCGTTTGAAAATAAGTTGACCCGGTCTAATTCCTCGAAATATATTCCAGAACCTTGTTTTATTGGCGTGAAATTCAAATGTCCAGCGCCATGGTGAACATAAAACACCAAATTGTAACGCTTTTCATCTTTCTGCGTAGGGGAGATAGAGAACAAAGTTCTTTACAAAAACCTTCTTTTTTTTTTTTCAAAGAATAAGAAGACAGAAGAGAAGTGAAGAATTGAAACAGTGGTTTAAAGGTTAAAATTTTATTCTTGTTTAGGTGAATTTATGTATATATATATATAATTATTTTTATTATTCGTACTATGACTCATGTCCAAGCATCTGAAGCTGTAGATCACGAACCCATCCTCGTAGGAGTCCTGCCTCAGAGTAAGGTCGTCGCCGTCTTACGACGTATGCGGGGCATAAATTTAGGCTGATTTTTGATTTTTTTTGAATCCCCAGACTCAGAATGTCCCCGGTTCTCAACGCGGCGGTTTCCCCAAGGCCTAAGTTGCACCCCGTTGACGTAAGTGCCACTGGAGCCCTCGCAATCCTTCACCGTAACATTTTCCTCACAGTCATCTATTTCGATTATAGCGTGTATAATTGAAACGAGTTCAGTGGGAATGGATATACGATTCGGATAGCCGTTCCCGATTTTTGAGAAACCCTTCCGTAAAGGAATCTCTTAGTCTGAGACTATGCTGTACAGAATCCAGTACGTGTCGGGCAGATAATCTATTGACTCCATTCTGACATGAAAGTAGAAGATAAAACTATGTTGTTTTCATTCTAGGAACTTATGAGAATGAGCCCCTTTCTTTCTTTCTTTCTTTCTTTATTTATTTATTTATTTATTTATTTCTTTCTTTCTTTATTTCTTTCTTTCTTTCTTTCTTTCTTTCTTTCTTTCTTTCTTTCTTTCTTTCTTTCTTTCTTTCTGTCTTTCTTTCTTTCTTTCTTTCTTTCTTTCTTTCTTTCTTTCTTTCTTTCTTTCTTATAGTGGTTTATGTCCACTAGCTTTTCCAGTTTTTCTAAACTCAGATCGTGTGCATTTAGCTGCACTGGGTATTCATTAATATTCAGGAGTAAGATTTTTGCTAAGTTGTCACTTGAATTACAAGCGACTTTAAAAAAAAGAGTACTTCGTGCAGGTATGTTAATCTGGTCAACAAATTTTTATTCGGTTTTCATGATGTTCTGTGTTGCTCCATCAAAAATTCGTTCTGTTTTGGAAGAGCTACTTCCCCAGATCCGCTATATATAGAAGGCTTACTTGTAGAAACATCAATTACCTCACTTTGTTGGATTAAACATTTTTGCGCTTGTACCTTAACTTCCTTTGCCTTAGTCTTTCCCTTAAATAATTTTTCTTTATACTGTGATTCCATTTGCTCTTTTTGGCTCAAATATTTATCTTCGTTCTTCTTAGTTTTACTGTCTACCAAGTTTGTTGTTGATTTAAAAAATTGCGTAGTTTTTTCTAAGTCTTTTTGTATTTGCTTAGGATCTATTGTCTCTAAGTCTTCTTTACTTTGCTTAGGATCTTTTGTCTCTAAGTCTTTTTTATTTTGCTTAGGATCTTTTGTCTCTAAGTCTTTTTTATTTTGCTTAGGATCTTTTTGCTTGGTTTTACGCTCTACTAAGTTTTTACTGAATTTGTTACAGAGATTGGAATCGTCAGATTGAAGTTCGCATGGCGACTTAAAGTTTTCAGGATTTTTTTCATATGCCGAACGGAAAGGTTTGTTTTCCTCCGTTTGGCTTCGTTTAAATGGAATTTCTAGAGTGTCGTTTTTTAAATCCACTACGCATTTGAATCTAGATAAAAAATCATTTCCAATAATTCCATCATATGGGAAATTAATTCTGTTATCGAGTATGTGAAAAGGGTGATCTAACAAGAGGGTATGTTCGGGTGACTTGAATTCTAAAGTACCATTCACCAAATCAAGGGGTTTTAGCGATTCCCCGGCTATGGTAGTAATGGTGTAGAGTTCGTCACCATGTATCGTATTTTTATTATACCTATTTTCCTTTACCAAACTAACGTCGGCACCCGTATCGATCAAAAACGTAGTAAACTTTTTATCCGAAGGACTGAACTTTAATCGTATCGTTGGTTCCTTAAACTCGGGAAAAAACGAAACGAAAAATCTAAAATTCAGTTCTTGGGATGGTACACTTCGGCTTTCGCAGTCATTCGAGAGGAATTGCCGATAGTTTCCTCCCGAATGGCTTCGTTTCCCGATTCAAGAACATTGGAATACCTCACACCACGGCTATCATTCTGTTTTGAGGGGTATTCAGGTTTATGGTTTCCACTGAAACCAGGAGTGGGATTGCTATTCCTAAACGGATTTTGTGGAGGCCTGTGGTTGGACAATCGTAACCTACAGTTTGCCTCGGTATGGTTCCTCCTCTTGTAGTAATTGCAAGTGATAAATTGCACTTCCTTTTTAATAGGAGGCCTATTCTGAAAAGTTGGGAATTGATTATTCCGGTAACACGTTTCCCTCGTGTGACCGGGCTTACCGCAAGTCTGACAATATATAGTGTGTTGTGGATTTCTGTGTGAAGCAAATTTATTTTGGAAAGTTTGTGGGGTGTGATCAATGCGTGCAGCATGTCCCTCAGCATGAGCTATAACCTTTTTTAGGTCAGCTCCCCCGAAAGCCTTGGCTATAAGCCTAATCTGGTCATTTTTTAGCCCGTCTTCGAACACCTGGATCGCTAGACGGCGGTTTTCTTGCACCAAGAATTCCCGTACTGTCTCGTCGCGAGTTGTGTTGAAGGTGGCAGAGTTTAGATTGTTTAGGGCCGTACAAAACGCAGGACGTGAATTTAGCCAAATCGGCTGGCTTCCCGTCGAAAAGGGGTATGATGTTATAAACATCGGAAATACTTATTTTTATGTCCATGTTTGACGGTTCCTCTCCAGGAATAACCTCTAAATCTGACGAAAAACTCAAGTTTGAAGACAAATTAGTATCAGCAATAGCTTTTGCCTGTCTACTAATTTGCCTAGTGACCGGTCTACTTATTTTGGAAGTTGACTAGTCCAACAGCACAAAAATCAAAAAAAAAACAATATTCACAGCACAAAAATTCGCGAAAAATATCGAGGTAATACAAGACTTCGCGAAAAATATCGGATTAAAGAGAGGGAGGAGAAAAAGGTTTGCAACAATGTACCCAAGATTCACAAAAAAAAAAATTTCAACAGGATATAAACCCAAAAATATTTTAAAATTTTCCAACAAGGTATAGAACCAAAAAGATATAAAAATTTCAATAAAATATATGTAAAAAAAATATATATTAATATAGGATATGTGTGTGTTTTTTTTTTTTTTTTTTTTTTTTTTTTTTAAATAGAAGGATTATTCTACCTTGTTAATTTTTGTGGGGTTGCTGTTATGTTTGCTACTGCTGATGCTGGTTGTCTGCTGCTGTTGCTGATTTTCTGCTGTTGTTGTTGTTTTCTGCTGCTGTTGCTGGTTTTCTGTTGCTGTTACTGAGTTTCTGCTGCTGTTATTGTTTTCTGCTGCTGTTGCTGGTTTTCTGTTGCTGTTGTTGATTTCCTGCTGCTTACCGTTGACTTTGCCAGGCAGGCTTCGCGCCCTAAAGTTGCAGTTACAGCCTGGTCTTTTTTCACTGCCCGAATGTTGGCCAAATGCCTACGCTCTAAAGCTGGCAAGGTCTTACTGTCTTCGGGGCTTCCTAAATTTCACAGTCACTTTTCACTTTTTTTTACTTTTACTTTTACTTTTATTTACTTTTTATTTACTTTTATTTATTTTTATTTACTTTGCTTACTTGCTGGTGTATAGCCCCAGCACGCATCAGAAGATCGGCCTTCTGTTTTGGCTTATAATTTTTTGGTAAGAGATCTTTTTGTAGATCCCACCGCTGCCACCAAATGTTTTACGCCGATGATTATAGCCGTGCTTCCTTGTGTGACCAAGGGAAGAGATATTTGGGCGGAGAGTTAATTTTTTAATACAAAGAACTGTTTAGTATGTTGTTTCAATTTAATTTTTTATTTTATTCTTTAGGTTATATATTACTAGAGAGGCCCGCTGTCTTAGGCGTGGCTGCGACCTCTACTAGTTAATTTTTTATATTTTTTATTAACAATATATTTTTCAATCCTAGGGAGGCCCGCTGTCTTAAGCGTGGCTGCGACCTCTACTAGGATGTTCGTAGCTTTAAAATTGGATTAACTCTGACTTTTCAACCGGTTTTCACTTCCTTTGTATACCCTCAAATCCGAACGATCTTTGTACCCAAACCAACGCAGTTCATTTATGCTCCAGTTATAGTGCGATGCACTATTAACTGAGTAAGCAATTTAAATTATTACCCAACAATATTAGGCTAAACAATTAAGCCGGAAAATTATTACACAATACAAAATGCAATATAAATGTGTCAGCATTACATTCGTCAACGGCTCTGTATATAGTTCATACATCCAGCTGTTGCTATTGACGATGTCCATTCACCCTTGTTCTCTATACCTACAATACATAAACGTACTTGACTTTGGATTTTGTGTGTATCCGCCGTCGTACAGCATTACGTTCGGTATGGAACAATGGGAATGCTATAGCTGCAGTGCTGTATATACACAGCATAGCACGATCGCATGAATTGCATTGCCATTGCTATTTGTTATAGCTGCAGTGCTGTATGCACATAGCATTGAAGGCATAGCGATCGCATGAATTATGTGTATTGCTATTGAATGTGTATTTAAATGCTATTGGATGTAGCGGATATCGGGTGACGAGCTCATAAACATTGTAATTTATGTTCGACATGAAAAGTGAGCGCTGTAGCGTGCTTGGCGTACTTTCGGTATTGTGACGCCGTGGGAAAGAAGAATCGTGTTTAGGAGAGTTGATTTCGAGTTGAGTTGATTTTGAGAGGCGACATGTAGTGCGATCACTACATCCCACCCCCCTTAGAAGAAGGAAATTCCACGGTTGGAATTTTCGAACCATATTTGTTGAAAAGCCATAGTTTGTTTGTAAAATATTCATAATAAATAGATAATATATTTTTTTTTGTATAACATTATTAGATTATTATTTAAATAATATTAGTTCAAAAATTATGAAAATAATTAATTTTAATAGGTAAAGTAGTCTAATTTTTCTTCTTATTTCATTAATACTTTTCTTATTTTAATTATTATTAATGATCTTATTCTATATTTCATAAAAATGAAAAAAATTATTTTAAACATTAACTAAAATTGTTTTTACGATTCTATTTCATGATTATTAAAAAATTAATAATTTTTCTTATTTTAATTGATTTTATGTCTCTATTCAATATTTATAAAAATTTTAATGATTATATTGTTTTTTTTTTTTTCCTTAAATTAGATACATAAATGGTTGCATATCTATGATGTTACTGTAAATCTTATGACGACAATGTGAATCTTGGGCTTGGGTTTGGGTTGTCATTGTTATTATCTAATCCTAGTACAATCGATTGGTCAACAAAAACTTCATCGATAATTTCCTCATTGGTTTTTGGTTTACTTTCTGTTAGTTGCTGTTTAAATTCTGTTATAATGGCTTTCAATTTAGAATGGTATTTATAGAAATACAACAGGATTATACATATCACTAAAGCCAAACTATATATTACAGTATAATGATGAACATCGTGCCTATCTAAACTTTGCAAACCTTTTCCTTCCTCTTTCTTTAACAAGTCTACGTGGTAAGAAATTTCCGCGAGATTATTATTTTCATCGTATTTAAGCAATTTAATAGGATTTATTTTTGTAGAAGTTGTGCTAATTTTGGATTTTAGGAGAGTTAAGTTTATCATCGGAATAAAAGAATTCCTTAAGATAGTACTGTCTAAATTTTGACCATATATTGTCAGATCTTTACTACGTAAATAGCATTTGCCCGTAAATTCTATGATTCCTGCTCCCAGAAATTTATGCGTTGTTAATTTTTGGTCACAAATTTCGTCCATAATATACTCGCCTTTATCGGACAATAACCATTTGCCAGGTTGAGAGAGCTGTATCCAAACTACGGATAAAGGTGATTGCTTCACTTGGCAAGCCGAAGGATGCGTGTCTCTTCGTAATAATTGTATTTCACAATTATCCAGGTTAGAATTGAAGTCATAAAGAGGATGAGTAATCGGACATAGCAGGGAGTCAGTTTGTGCCGTGCATTTGCTTATTTCTTCAATTGTAAGATATAGAAATGTTTTTTTATCAAAGTCTACTATAACGTAGTTCATTTTAGGTTGGATATAGGGGAAGTCATTGGTGGGGAATGGTAAAATTTTGTAAAGTTGGTAGACTTTTTTGAAGGGAATCGGTAATTTAATCTCATATATTATCCTTTTAGATTGGATCGAAGATGTTACTGTACTAATTTTATAAAGAGGTAGTATATCTTTGTGTTGTATTAGGATTGGAAGTTTGGTATTGCTAGGAATTTCTCTAAGCATGGCTGAAAGGACGGTTTCCAACTGTTCTGGAGTTATGCTGGCCGGGTGAGGTTTGCCGTGACGTACCTCAGTTACTGAGTCGATAATTTCATTCAATAAGCTTTGGTGATGCAAAATGGCTAAGGTCGAATAGGATATTAGCGATTCTATTTCGTTTACTAGCCGCTCGTTTTGAACACTATTAGTGCAATCGTCTAGAAGTTTTATTATTGAGGAGAATTTCGTGTTCAGCGTTTTAATTTGACTGTCTCTAACTTGCTGCGTTCTATTGAAGATGTTGATGGTTGTCCCCATGATATATGTCTGATTTTTTATTAGGTTTCTCAGATGCTCTTCGTTGTGTTGTAATTTATTAATTTGTCTGTCATAATAGTTGGCATCGTCTTCAGACAAAGTACCGAAATGAGATTTGCTGATCATTCCCACCGCATTTAATAATGCTCTTTTCGCCCTTGGTTTTGTGTTTACTTCCAAGTTTAGGACGCTGCATTTTTGTAGAATGTCCTCGATTACATGACTAATCTCCACCACCGTACCTTTGCACAAATGTGATATTTGCGTGTCGTTATTTAGTCCGTTGCATAATTTGGATATTTCGGACGTGTATTGGCTCATAAGTTTAGTTGTGGTTAGTAGACCTTCCAAATCGTAGTATGTTATTATTTTCCATTCGTTTGAAAATAAGTTGACCCGGTCTAATTCCTCGAAATATATTCCAGAACCTTGTTTTATTGGCGTGAAATTCAAATGTCCAAGCGCCATGGTGAACATAAAACACCAAATTGTAACGCTTTTCATCTTTCTGCGTAGGGGAGATAGAGAACAAAGTTCTTTACAAAAACCTTCTTTTTTTTTCAAAGAATAAGAAGACAGAAGAGAAGTGAAGAATTGAAACAGTGGTTTAAAGGTTAAAATTTTATTCTTGTTTAGGTGAATTTATGTATATATATATATAATTATTTTTATTATTCGTATTATGACTCATGTCCAAGCATCTGAAGCTGTAGATCACGAACCCATCCTCGTAGGAGTCCTGCCTCAGAGTAAGGTCGTCGCCGTCTTACGACGTATGCGGGGCATAAATTTAGGCTGATTTTTGATTTTTTTTGAATCCCCAGACTCAGAATGTCCCCGGTTCTCAACGCGGCGGTTTCCCCAAGGCCTAAGTTGCACCCCGTTGACGTAAGTGCCACTGGAGCCCTCGCAATCCTTCACCGTAACATTTTCCTCACAGTCATCTATTTCGATTATAGCGTGTATAATTGAAACGAGTTCAGTGGGAATGGATATACGATTCGGATAGCCGTTCCCGATTTTTGAGAAACCCTTCCGTAAAGGAATCTCTTAGTCTGAGACTATGCTGTACAGAATCCAGTACGTGTCGGGCAGATAATCTATTGACTCCATTCTGACATGAAAGTAGAAGATAAAACTATGTTGTTTTCATTCTAGGAACTTATGAGAATGAGCCCCTTTCTTTCTTTCTTTCTTTCTTTATTTATTTATTTCTTTCTTTCTTTCTTTCTTTCTTTCTTTCTTTCTTTCTTTCTTTCTTTCTTTCTTTCTTTCTTTCTTTCTTTCTTTCTTTCTTTCTTTCTTTCTTTCTTTCTTATAGTGGTTTATGTCCACTAGCTTTTCCAGTTTTTCTAAACTCAGATCGT
This sequence comes from Nephrocerus scutellatus, assembly GCA_947095585.1. NCBI lineage: Eukaryota > Metazoa > Arthropoda > Insecta > Diptera > Pipunculidae > Nephrocerus > Nephrocerus scutellatus. The sequence continues at coordinate 41,812,379 of OX352761.1, forward strand.
GTGCATTTAGCTGCACTGGGTATTCATTAATATTCAGGAGTAAGATTTTTGCAAAGTTGTCACTTGAATTACAAGCGACTTTAAAAAAAAGAGTACTTCGTGCAGGTATGTTAATCTGGTCAACAAATTTTTGTTCGGTTTTCATGATGTTCTGTGTTGCTCCATCAAAAATTCGTTCTGGTTTTGGAAGAGCTACTTCCCCAGATCCGCTATATGTAGAAGGCTTACTTGTAGAAACATCAATTACCTCACTTTGTTGGATTAAACATTTTTGCGCTTGTACCTTAACTTCCTTTGCCTTAGTCTTTCCCTTAAATAATTTTTCTTTATACTGTGATTCCATTTGCTCTTTTTGGCTCAAATATTTATCTTCGTTCTTCTTAGTTTTACTGTCTACCAAGTTTGTTGTTGATTTAAAAAATTGCTTAGTTTTTTCTAAGTCTTTTTGTATTTGCTTAGGATCTATTGTCTCTAAGTCTTCTTTACTTTGCTTAGGATCTTTTGTCTCTAAGTCTTTTTTATTTTGCTTAGGATCTTTTGTCTCTAAGTCTTTTTTATTTTGCTTAGGATCTTTTTGCTTGGTTTTACGCTCTACTAAGTTTTTACTGAATTTGTTACAGAGATTGGAATCGTCAGATTGAAGTTCGCATGGCGACTTAAATTTTTCAGGATTTTTTTCATATGCCGAACGGAAAGGTTTGTTTTCCTCCGTTTGGCTTCGTTTAAATGGAATTTCTAGAGTGTCGTTTTTTAAATCCACTACGCATTTGAATCTAGATAAAAAATCATTTCCAATAATTCCATCATATGGGAAATTAATTCTGTTATCGAGTATGTGAAAAGGGTGATCTAACAAGAGGGTATGTTCGGGTGACTTGAATTCTAAAGTACCATTCACCAAACCAAGGGGTTTTAGCGATTCCCCGGCTATGGTAGTAATGGTGTAGAGATCGTCACCATGTATCGTATTTTTATTATACCTATTTTCCTTTACCAAACTAACGTCGGCACCCGTATCGATCAAAAACGTAGTAAACTTTTTATCCGAAGGACTGAACTTTAATCGTATCGTTTCTTTTTCCTTAAACTCGGGAAAAAACGAAACGAAAAATCTAAAATTCAGTTCTTGGGATGGTACACTTCGGCTTTCGCAGTCATTCGAGAGGAATTGCCGATAGTTTCCTCCCGAATGGCTTCGTTTCCCGATTCAAGAACATTGGAATACCTCACACCACGGCTATCATTCTGTTTTGAGGGGTATTCAGGTTTATGGTTTCCACTGAAACCAGGAGTGGGATTGCTATTCCTAAACGGATTTTGTGGAGGCCTGTGGTTGGACAATCGTAACCTACAGTTTGCCTCGGTATGGTTCCTCCTCTTGTAGTAATTGCAAGTGATAAATTGCACTTCCTTTTTAATAGGAGGCCTATTCTGAAAAGTTGGGAATTGATTATTCCGGTAACACGTTTCCCTCGTGTGACCGGGCTTACCGCAAGTCTGACAATATATAGTGAGTTGTGGATTTCTGTGTGAAGCAAATTTATTTTGGAAAGTTTGTGGGGTGTGATCAATGCGTGCAGCATGTCCCTCAGCATGAGCTATAACCTTTTTTAGGTCAGCTCCCCCGAAAGCCTTGGCTATAAGCCTAATCTGGTCATTTTTTAGCCCGTCTTCGAACACCTGGATCGCTAGACGGCGGTTTTCTTGCACCAAGAATTCCCGTACTGTCTCGTCGCGAGTTGTGTTGAAGGTGGCAGAGTTTAGATTGTTTAGGGCCGTACAAAACGCAGGACGTGAATTTAGCCAAATCGGCTGGCTTCCCGTCGAAAAGGGGTATGATGTTATAAACATCGGAAATACTTATTTTTATGTCCATGTTTGACGGTTCCTCTCCAGGAATAACCTCTAAATCTGACGAAAAACTCAAGTTTGAAGACAAATTAGTATCAGCAATAGCTTTTGCCTGTCTACTAATTTGCCTAGTGACCGGTCTACTTATTTTGGAAGTTGACTAGTCCAACAGCACAAAAATCAAAAAAAAACAATATTCACAGCACAAAAATTCGCGAAAAATATCGAGGTAATACAAGACTTCGCGAAAAATATCGGATTAAAGAGAGGGAGGAGAAAAAGGTTTGCAACAATGTACCCAAGATTCACAAAAAAAAAATTTCAACAGGATATAAACCCAAAAATATTTTAAAATTTTCCAACAAGGTATAGAACCAAAAAGATATAAAAATTTCAATAAAATATATGTAAAAAAAATATATATTAATATAGGATATGTGTGTGTTTTTTTTTTTTTTTTTTTTTTTTTTTTTTTAAATAGAAGGATTATTCTACCTTGTTAATTTTTGTGGGGTTGCTGTTATGTTTGCTACTGCTGATGCTGGTTGTCTGCTGCTGTTGCTGATTTTCTGCTGCTGTTGTTGTTTTCTGCTGCTGTTGCTGTTACTGAGTTTCTGCTGCTGTTGTTGTTTTCTGCTGCTGTTGCTGGTTTTCTGTTGCTGTTGTTGATTTCCTGCTGCTTACCGTTGACTTTGCCAGGCAGGCTTCGCGCCCTAAAGTTGCAGTTACAGCCTGGTCTTTTTTCACTGCCCGAATGTTGGCCAAATGCCTACGCTCTAAAGCTGGCAAGGTCTTACTGTCTTCGGGGCTTTCTAAATTTCACAGTCACTTTTCACTTTTTTTTACTTTTACTTTTACTTTTATTTACTTTTTATTTACTTTTATTTATTTTTATTTACTTTGCTTACTTGCTGGTGTATAGCCCCAGCACGCATCAGAAGATCGGCCTTCTGTTTTGGCTTATAATTTTTTGGTAAGAGATCTTTTTGTAGATCCCACCGCTGCCACCAAATGTTTTACGCCGATGATTATAGCCGTGCTTCCTTGTGTGACCAAGGGAAGAGATATTTGGGCGGAGAGTTAATTTTTTAATACAAAGAACTGTTTAGTATGTTGTTTCAATTTAATTTTTTATTTTATTCTTTAGGTTATATATTACTAGAGAGGCCCGCTGTCTTAGGCGTGGCTGCGACCTCTACTAGTTAATTTTTTATATTTTTTATTAACAATATATTTTTCAATCCTAGGGAGGCCCGCTGTCTTAAGCGTGGCTGCGACCTCTACTAGGATGTTCGTAGCTTTAAAATTGGATTAACTCTGACTTTTCAACCGGTTTTCACTTCCTTTGTATACCCTCAAATCCGAACGATCTTTGTACCCAAACCAACGCAGTTCATTTATGCTCCAGTTATAGTGCGATGCACTATTAACTGAGCAAGCAATTTAAATTATTACCCAACAATATTAGGCTAAACAATTAAGCCGGAAAATTATTACACAATACAAAATGCAATATAAATGTGTCAGCATTACATTCGTCAACGGCTCTGTATATAGTTCATACATCCAGCTGTTGCTATTGACGATGTCCATTCACCCTTGTTCTCTATACCTACAATACATAAACGTACTTGACTTTGGATTTTGTGTGTATCCGCCGTCGTACAGCATTACGTTCGGTATGGAACAATGGGAATGCTATAGCTGCAGTGCTGTATATACACAGCATAGCACGATCGCATGAATTGCATTGCCATTGCTATTTGTTATAGCTGCAGTGCTGTATGCACATAGCATTGAAGGCATAGCGATCGCATGAATTATGTGTATTGCTATTGAATGTGTATTTAAATGCTATTGGATGTAGCGGATATCGGGTGACGAGCTCATAAACATTGTAATTTATGTTCGACATGAAAAGTGAGCGCTGTAGCGTGCTTGGCGTACTTTCGGTATTGTGACGCCGTGGGAAAGAAGAATCGTGTTTAGGAGAGTTGATTTCGAGTTGAGTTGATTTTGAGAGGCGACATGTAGTGCGATCACTACATCCCACCCCCCTTAGAAGAAGGAAATTCCACGGTTGGAATTTTCGAACCATATTTGTTGAAAAGCCATAGTTTGTTTGTAAAATATTCATAATAAATAGATAATATATTTTTTTTTGTATAACATTATTAGATTATTATTTAAATAATATTAGTTCAAAAATTATGAAAATAATTAATTTTAATAGGTAAAGTAGTCTAATTTTTCTTCTTATTTCATTAATACTTTTCTTATTTTAATTATTATTAATGATCTTATTCTATATTTCATAAAAATGAAAAAAATTATTTTAAACATTAACTAAAATTGTTTTTACGATTCTATTTCATGATTATTAAAAAATTAATAATTTTTCTTATTTTAATTGATTTTATGTCTCTATTCAATATTTATAAAAATTTTAATGATTATATTGTTTTTTTTTTTTTCCTTAAATTAGATACATAAATGGTTGCATATCTATGATGTTACTGTAAATCTTATGACGACAATGTGAATCTTGGGCTTGGGTTTGGGTTGTCATTGTTATTATCTAATCCTAGTACAATCGATTGGTCAACAAAAACTTCATCGATAATTTCCTCATTGGTTTTTGGTTTACTTTCTGTTAGTTGCTGTTTAAATTCTGTTATAATGGCTTTCAATTTAGAATGGTATTTATAGAAATACAACAGGATTATACATATCACTAAAGCCAAACTATATATTACAGTATAATGATGAACATCGTGCCTATCTAAACTTTGCAAACCTTTTCCTTCCTCTTTCTTTAACAAGTCTACGTGGTAAGAAATTTCCGCGAGATTATTATTTTCATCGTATTTAAGCAATTTAATAGGATTTATTTTTGTAGAAGTTGTGCTAATTTTGGATTTTAGGAGAGTTAAGTTTATCATCGGAATAAAAGAATTCCTTAAGATAGTACTGTCTAAATTTTGACCATATATTGTCAGATCTTTACTACGTAAATAGCATTTGCCCGTAAATTCTATGATTCCTGCTCCCAGAAATTTATGCGTTGTTAATTTTTGGTCACAAATTTCGTCCATAATATACTCGCTTTTAGCGGACAATAACCATTTGCCAGGTTGAGAGAGCTGTATCCAAACTACGGATAAAGGTGATTGCTTCACTTGGCAAGCCGAAGGATGCGTGTCTCTTCGTAATAATTGTATTTCACAATTATCCAGGTTAGAATTGAAGTCATAAAGAGGATGAGTAATCGGACATAGCAGGGAGTCAGTTTGTGCCGTGCATTTGCTTATTTCTTCAATTGTAAGATATAGAAATGTTTTTTTATCAAAGTCTACTATAACGTAGTTCATTTTAGGTTGGATATAGGGGAAGTCATTGGTGGGGAATGGTAAAATTTTGCAAAGTTGGTAGACTTTTTTGAAGGGAATCGGTAATTTAATCTCATATATTATCCTTTTAGATTGGATCGAAGATGTTACTGTACTAATTTTATAAAGAGGTAGTATATCTTTGTGTTGTATTAGGATTGGAAGTTTGGTATTGCTAGGAATTTCTCTAAGCATGGCTGAAAGGACGGTTTCCAACTGTTCTGGAGTTATGCTGGCCGGGTGAGGTTTGCCGTGACGTACCTCAGTTACTGAGTCGATAATTTCATTCAATAAGCTTTGGTGATGCAAAATGGCTAAGGTCGAATAGGATATTAGCGATTCTATTTCGTTTACTAGCCGCTCGTTTTGAACACTATTAGTGCAATCGTCTAGAAGTTTTATTATTGAGGAGAATTTCGTGTTCAGCGTTTTAATTTGACTGTCTCTAACTTGCTGCGTTCTATTGAAGATGTTGATGGTTGTCCCCATGATATATGTCTGATTTTTTATTAGGTTTCTCAGATGCTCTTCGTTGTGTTGTAATTTATTAATTTGTCTGTCATAATAGTTGGCATCGTCTTCAGACAAAGTACCGAAATGAGATTTGCTGATCATTCCCACCGCATTTAATAATGCTCTTTTTGCCCATGGTTTTGTGTTTACTTCCAAGTTTAGGACGCTGCATTTTTGTAGAATGTCCTCGATTACATGACTAATCTCCACCACCGTACCTTTGCACAAATGTGATATTTGCGTGTCGTTATTTAGTCCGTTGCATAATTTGGATATTTCGGACGTGTATTGGCTCATAAGTTTAGTTGTGGTTAGTAGACCTTCCAAATCGTAGTATGTTATTATTTTCCATTCGTTTGAAAATAAGTTGACCCGGTCTAATTCCTCGAAATATATTCCAGAACCTTGTTTTATTGGCGTGAAATTCAAATGTCCAAGCGCCATGGTGAACATAAAACACCAAATTGTAACGCTTTTCATCTTTCTGCGTAGGGGAGATAGAGAACAAAGTTCTTTACAAAAACCTTCTTTTTTTTTTTTCAAAGAATAAGAAGACAGAAGAGAAGTGAAGAATTGAAACAGTGGTTTAAAGGTTAAAATTTTATTCTTGTTTAGGTGAATTTATGTATATATATATATAATTATTTTTATTATTCGTATTATGACTCATGTCCAAGCATCTGAAGCTGTAGATCACGAACCCATCCTCGTAGGAGTCCTGCCTCAGAGTAAGGTCGTCGCCGTCTTACGACGTATGCGGGGCATAAATTTAGGCTGATTTTTGATTTTTTTTGAATCCCCAGACTCAGAATGTCCCCGGTTCTCAACGCGGCGGTTTCCCCAAGGCCTAAGTTGCACCCCGTTGACGTAAGTGCCACTGGAGCCCTCGCAATCCTTCACCGTAACATTTTCCTCACAGTCATCTATTTCGATTATAGCGTGTATAATTGAAACGAGTTCAGTGGGAATGGATATACGATTCGGATAGCCGTTCCCGATTTTTGAGAAACCCTTCCGTAAAGGAATCTCTTAGTCTGAGACTATGCTGTACAGAATCCAGTACGTGTCGGGCAGATAATCTATTGACTCCATTCTGACATGAAAGTAGAAGATAAAACTATGTTGTTTTCATTCTAGGAACTTATGAGAATGAGCCCCTTTCTTTCTTTCTTTCTTTCTTTATTTATTTATTTCTTTCTTTCTTTATTTCTTTCTTTCTTTCTTTCTTTCTTTCTTTCTTTCTTTCTTTCTTTCTTTCTTTCTTTCTTTCTTTCTTTCTTTCTTTCTTTCTTTCTTATAGTGGTTTATGTCCACTAGCTTTTCCAGTTTTTCTAAACTCAGATCGTGTGCATTTAGCTGCACTGGGTATTCATTAATATTCAGGAGTAAGATTTTTGCAAAGTTGTCACTTGAATTACAAGCGACTTTAAAAAAAAGAGTACTTCGTGCAGGTATGTTAATCTGGTCAACAAATTTTTGTTCGGTTTTCATGATGTTCTGTGTTGCTCCATCAAAAATTCGTTCTGGTTTTGGAAGAGCTACTTCCCCAGATCCGCTATATATAGAAGGCTTACTTGTAGAAACATCAATTACCTCACTTTGTTGGATTAAACATTTTTGCGCTTGTACCTTAACTTCCTTTGCCTTAGTCTTTCCCTTAAATAATTTTTCTTTATACTGTGATTCCATTTGCTCTTTTTGGCTCAAATATTTATCTTCGTTCTTCTTAGTTTTACTGTCTACCAAGTTTGTTGTTGATTTAAAAAATTGCTTAGTTTTTTCTAAGTCTTTTTGTATTTGCTTAGGATCTATTGTCTCTAAGTCTTCTTTACTTTGCTTAGGATCTTTTGTCTCTAAGTCTTTTTTATTTTGCTTAGGATCTTTTGTCTCTAAGTCTTTTTTATTTTGCTTAGGATCTTTTTGCTTGGTTTAACGCTCTACTAAGTTTTTACTGAATTTGTTACAGAGATTGGAATCGTCAGATTGAAGTTCGCATGGCGACTTAAAGTTTTCAGGATTTTTTTCATATGCCGAACGGAAAGGTTTGTTTTCCTCCGTTTGGCTTCGTTTAAATGGAATTTCTAGAGTGTCGTTTTTTAAATCCACTACGCATTTGAATCTAGATAAAAAATCATTTCCAATAATTCCATCATATGGGAAATTAATTCTGTTATCGAGTATGTGAAAAGGGTGATCTAACAAGAGGGTATGTTCGGGTGACTTGAATTCTAAAGTACCATTCACCAAACCAAGGGGTTTTAGCGATTCCCCGGCTATGGTAGTAATGGTGTAGAGATCGTCACCATGTATCGTATTTTTATTATACCTATTTTCCTTTACCAAACTAACGTCGGCACCCGTATCGATCAAAAACGTAGTAAACTTTTTATCCGAAGGACTGAACTTTAATCGTATCGTTGGTTCCTTAAACTCGGGAAAAAACGAAACGAAAAATCTAAAATTCAGTTCTTGGGATGGTACACTTCGTCTTTCGCAGTCATTCGAGAGGAATTGCCGATAGTTTCCTCCCGAATGGCTTCGTTTCCCGATTCAAGAACATTGGAATACCTCACACCACGGCTATCATTCTGTTTTGAGGGGTATTCAGGTTTATGGTTTCCACTGAAACCAGGAGTGGGATTGCTATTCCTAAACGGATTTTGTGGAGGCCTGTGGTTGGACAATCGTAACCTACAGTTTGCCTCGGTATGGTTCCTCCTCTTGCAGTAATTGCAAGTGATAAATTGCACTTCCTTTTTAATAGGAGGCCTATTCTGAAAAGTTGGGAATTGATTATTCCGGTAACACGTTTCCCTCGTGTGACCGGGCTTACCGCAAGTCTGACAATATATAGTGTGTTGCGGATTTCTGTGTGAAGCAAATTTATTTTGGAAAGTTTGTGGGGTGTGATCAATGCGTGCAGCATGTCCCTCAGCATGAGCTATAACCTTTTTTAGGTCAGCTCCCCCGAAAGCCTTGGCTATAAGCCTAATCTGGTCATTTTTTAGCCCGTCTTCGAACACCTGGATCGCTAGACGGCGGTTTTCTTGCACCAAGAATTCCCGTACTGTCTCGTCGCGAGTTGTGTTGAAGGTGGCAGAGTTTAGATTGTTTAGGGCCGTACAAAACGCAGGACGTGAATTTAGCCAAATCGGCTGGCTTCCCGTCGAAAAGGGGTATGATGTTATAAACAACGGAAATACTTATTTTTATGTCCATGTTTGACGGTTCCTCTCCAGGAATAACCTCTAAATCTGACGAAAAACTCAAGTTTGAAGACAAATTAGTATCAGCAATAGCTTTTGCCTGTCTACTAATTTGCCTAGTGACCGGTCTACTTATTTTGGAAGTTGACTAGTCCAACAGCACAAAAATCAAAAAAAAACAATATTCACAGCACAAAAATTCGCGAAAAATATCGAGGTAATACAAGACTTCGCGAAAAATATCGGATTAAAGAGAGGGAGGAGAAAAAGGTTTGCAACAATGTACCCAAGATTCACAAAAAAAAAAATTTCAACAGGATATAAACCCAAAAATATTTTAAAATTTTCCAACAAGGTATAGAACCAAAAAGATATAAAAATTTCAATAAAATATATGTAAAAAAAATATATATTAATATAGGATATGTGTGTGTTTTTTTTTTTTTTTTTTTTTTAAATAGAAGGATTATTCTACCTTGTTAATTTTTGTGGGGTTGCTGTTATGTTTGCTACTGCTGATGCTGGTTGTCTGCTGCTGTTGCTGATTTTCTGCTGCTGTTGTTGTTTTCTGCTGCTGTTGCTGGTTTTCTGTTGCTGTTACTGAGTTTCTGCTGCTGTTGCTGGTTTTCTGTTGCTGTTGTTGATTTCCTGCTGCATACCGTTGACTTTGCCAGGCAGGCTTCGCGCCCTAAAGTTGCAGTTACAGCCTGGTCTTTTTTCACTGCCCGAATGTTGGCCAAATGCCTACGCTCTAAAGCTGGCAAGGTCTTACTGTCTTCGGGGCTTTCTAAATTTCACAGTCACTTTTCACTTTTGTTTACTTTTACTTTTACTTTTATTTACTTTTTATTTACTTTTATTTATTTTTATTTACTTTGCTTACTTTGCTGGTGTATAGCCCCAGCACGCATCAGAAGATCGGCCTTCTGTTTTGGCTTATAATTTTTTGGTAAGAGATCTTTTTGTAGATCCCACCGCTGCCACCAAATGTTTTACGCCGATGATTATAGCCGTGCTTCCTTGTGTGACCAAGGGAAGAGCTATTTGGGCGGAGAGTTAATTTTTTAGAACTGTTTAGTATGTTGTTTCAATTTAAGTTTTTATTTTATTCTTTAGGTTATATATTACTAGAGAGGCCCGCTGTCTTAGGCGTGGCTGCGACCTCTACTAGTTAATTTTTTATATTTTTTATTAACAATATATTTTTCAATCCTAGGGAGGCCCGCTGTCTTAAGCGTGGCTGCGACCTCTACTAGGATGTTCGTAGCTTTAAAATTGGATTAACTCTGACTTTTCAACCGGTTTTCACTTCCTTTGTATACCCTCAAATCCGAACGATCTTTGTACCCAAACCAACGCAGTTCATTTATGCTCCAGTTATAGTGCGATGCACTATTAACTGAGTAAGCAATTTAAATTATTACCCAACAATATTAGGCTAAACAATTAAGCCGGAAAATTATTACACAATACAAAATGCAATATAAATGTGTCAGCATTACATTCGTCAACGGCTCTGGATATAGTTCATACATCCAGCTGTTGCTATTGACGATGTCCATTCACCCTTGTTCTCTATACCTACAATGCATAAACGTACTTGACTTTGGATTTTGTGTGTATCCGCCGTCGTACAGCATTCATTACGTTCGGTATGGAACAATGGGAATGCTATAGTTGCAGTGCTGTATATACACAGCATAGCACGATCGCATGAATTGCATTGCCATTGCTATTTGTTATAGCTGCAGTGCTGTATGCACATAGCATTGAAGGCATAGCGATCGCATGAATTATGTGTATTGCTATTGAATGTGTATTTAAATGCTATTGGATGTAGCGGATATCGGGTGACGAGCTCATAAACATTGTAATTTATGTTCGACATGAAAAGTGAGCGCTGTAGCGTGCTTGGCGTACTTTCGGTATTGTGACGCCGTGGGAAAGAAGAATCGTGTTTAGGAGAGTTGATTTCGAGTTGAGTTGATTTTGAGAGGCGACATGTAGTGCGATCACTACATATTTATAAATATCATAAAATAAAATATTCCTTATTTTTATAACTTTAGATCTAGAAAAAAACAAAATTTTTAAGTTTTCTTTTAGTCGGAGGGAGTGATATATATGTACAACTAATTATAACATACATTTGTCTCGTGTGACTATTATGCTAATTGATAATTGATGTGTACCAATAAAGTTGGTGTTAAGCTGATACCCGTCGTGTTACATTAATTTTAATTCCTTCACCGAAAGACACAAAAGTACAGGTACATAATTTGCATGGGTGCATGCTCGCAAAAACACAACGAAATTTTTTCATTTTGGCCATTCATTCCATGTATCGAAACATTCTAATGCAGCGGGTAAGCGCGACTCTACAGCGGCCATTGCTGTAATGTCTATTATGAATTGAGGACTAAAGTTGAGGAAATGTATCCCACTTCTGGCACCTATATGGAGTTCGACTTAGAAATAAATGTAATTGAAATGATTATTTTTGTATGAAATCAAACGCGTAATTAACTGTTAAGTAATAATTTTTAATTTTTTTAATTTTATTCATAAGAATATTACTATAATAAAAAAAATATATCTGCTGCTTCTACATTCATTTGAATGACGAAACCCTTTGGCGTTTTTTAATCACTACGTGTCTGTAATTTTGTCAAAAAATTTTGTTGCTTACAAATTATTAACAAAAAAAATATTAGTTTTATATAGAAAAATATAAATATTTTTAAATATTCAAAAACACTAAGATTATAAAAAACGTGGTACTTTCCTAGCCAAGCTTTGTTTATTTGTCGTTTCCTACAGGAAAAAAGTAAACCAGTATAAACAGCCACAAAATATAAATTCAAAATGGTGCTATACGGCAATAGTTTCAGTTCGTGTTTTTTATCGTACATGCTTACATAATTGCGATTTACAATATGTCGAAATTACAACTTTGAAGATTTATACTACTTGTCGAAAGTCGAAATACGACATATACATAATCGGCCCCTTAAGTTGTCAACGATGCTCTTAAAACCAAGTGCGTGTTCAAATTTATTAAATACAATTGCTGTGTTGCTTTGGCAAAACCAGCTTGGCTTAAAACAACAATCGCATAAGCATCAAGCCGAAGTAAATCCAAAAAAAATTTCCGGATTAAGGAAACTAAAGCCATTTTATAGTTGTGGTGCTCACCGTAAGGCGGTAAAACCAAAAGCTGTTGCTTTGAGATATTAAAGTAAAACCAGCTTAGTATACCAAAGCAACAAAGCTAATTTATACATTTGCTGCGTTGCTTTGGCAAAGCCGGCTTAGCTTTACAAAGCAACAGCTTTTGGCTTTAAATTTTCGTTGCATTTTAATTGTTCATTTTAATTGTTATGTGTTAAACAATACACCGCCTTACGGTGAGCGCTATAACTAAAAAATGGCTTTAGTTATAAATCCTAAAAACTTTTTGGATTTATTTTCGGCTTTATGCTTATGCGATTGTTGTTGTAAGCCAAGCTGGATTAGCCAAAGCAATACAGCAATTGTTGTTGTAAGCCAAGTAGCCAAGCCGGCTTTGCCAAAGTAATATAGCAATTGATTTTCTTAAAGTTAGTCTTTCTTAGTATAGATACGCATATGGCATTATTTGCTATATTGCTTTCAACAAAATGAGTTAGGTATTTTTTGTGGTTAACGGCTGATTAAAGCAACAGCAAAAACTAACCAAATTTTTGTAAATTTTTTGTTTCATGTGTTTGCCAATTTATCCATATATACTTTTTAAAAGTCGACTCTGGTGGTGAGAATTATAAATAAAAATTTGGTTAAATATTTCTTAACCAAAAATTTTTTTTTGGTTAACGCTAACCATTTTCTGGTCTATTATGCTAATTGATAATTGATGTGTACCAATAAAGTTGGTGTTAAGCTGATACCCGTCGTGTTACATTAATTTTAATTCCTTCACCGAAAGACACAAAAGTACAGGTACATAATTTGCATGGGTGCATGCTCGCAAAAACACAACGAAATTTTTTCATTTTGGCCATTCATTCCATGTATCGAAACATTCTAATGCAGCGGGTAAGCGCGACTCTACAGCGGCCATTGCTGTAATGTCTATTATGAATTGAGGACTAAAGTTGAGGAAATGTATCCCACTTCTGGCACCTATATGGAGTTCGACTTAGAAATAAATGTAATTGAAATGATTATTTTTGTATGAAATCAAACGCGTAATTAACTGTTAAGTAATAATTTTTAATTTTTTTAATTTTATTCATAAGAATATTACTATAATAAAAAAAATATATCTGCTGCTTCTACATTCATTTGAATGACGAAACCCTTTGGCGTTTTTTAATCACTACGTGTCTGTAATTTTGTCAAAAAATTTTGTTGCTTACAAATTATTAACAAAAAAAATATTAGTTTTATATAGAAAAATATAAATATTTTTAAATATTCAAAAACACTAAGATTATAAAAAACGTGGTACTTTCCTAGCCAAGCTTTGTTTATTTGTCGTTTCCTACAGGAAAAAAGTAAACCAGTATAAACAGCCACAAAATATAAATTCAAAATGGTGCTATACGGCAATAGTTTCAGTTCGTGTTTTTTATCGTACATGCTTACATAATTGCGATTTACAATATGTCGAAATTACAACTTTGAAGATTTATACTACTTGTCGAAAGTCGAAATACGACATATACATAATCGGCCCCTTAAGTTGTCAACGATGCTCTTAAAACCAAGTGCGTGTTCAAATTTATTAAATACAATTGCTGTGTTGCTTTGGCAAAACCAGCTTGGCTTAAAACAACAATCGCATAAGCATCAAGCCGAAGTAAATCCAAAAAAAATTTCCGGATTAAGGAAACTAAAGCCATTTTATAGTTGTGGTGCTCACCGTAAGGCGGTAAAACCAAAAGCTGTTGCTTTGAGATATTAAAGTAAAACCAGCTTAGTATACCAAAGCAACAAAGCTAATTTATACATTTGCTGCGTTGCTTTGGCAAAGCCGGCTTAGCTTTACAAAGCAACAGCTTTTGGCTTTAAATTTTCGTTGCATTTTAATTGTTCATTTTAATTGTTATGTGTTAAACAATACACCGCCTTACGGTGAGCGCTATAACTAAAAAATGGCTTTAGTTATAAATCCTAAAAACTTTTTGGATTTATTTTCGGCTTTATGCTTATGCGATTGTTGTTGTAAGCCAAGCTGGATTAGCCAAAGCAATACAGCAATTGTTGTTGTAAGCCAAGTAGCCAAGCCGGCTTTGCCAAAGTAATATAGCAATTGATTTTCTTAAAGTTAGTCTTTCTTAGTATAGATACGCATATGGCATTATTTGCTATATTGCTTTCAACAAAATGAGTTAGGTATTTTTTGTGGTTAACGGCTGATTAAAGCAACAGCAAAAACTAACCAAATTTTTGTAAATTTTTTGTTTCATGTGTTTGCCAATTTATCCATATATACTTTTTAAAAGTCGACTCTGGTGGTGAGAATTATAAATAAAAATTTGGTTAAATATTTCTTAACCAAAAATTTTTTTTTGGTTAACGCTAACCATTTTCTGGTCTATCCAATGTGTTTGTTGTTGTAAATTTTATTTTTTTTGTTGAAAGCAATATAATAATTATATTAAAATACGGATCTTATCAGGCATTACGGATAATTATATATTTTTTATATAAGTTTATATATAATTTTTTACATTTACTTGTTAATTTTACATCCGAATTATGATTTAGAAATAGATCAGTCCCACAATTTGGTTTTGATTAAATAAGGTGTTAATTTTTCCCTTTTTAAAATTAATATCTTGAACACCGAACAGGCACAGTGACAATTAAAATTAACTCGGGTTTCTAACTAAAACCAGAATAGATTTACTTCGTCCCTATAAAAAGATGGAATAAATTTATTTCGAATGAATGGCATTGTTGTCAAACTATTCCTATTCCGGTACTAAAAAAATGCAGGTATTCTCATAGAAAATAAGAAGAGAAAACGCGAAGTGATGAAGTTATATGTTCTATTTTTTCCGTATATGTAGTTGTACTTGCAACTTGTTAGTTGGTGAGTCCTATGTAAGAATTTACCAGTATGTTCTAGTATATACTAGATGGTTCAAATGGAACTGATTAGAATTGAAAACGTAGAACATTCTCGAAACTGTGGATTGGGTATAAATAGCGCAAACTTTGTTGCAGTTAGTTATTGTTTGGATTTGTACCAGAGCACTTGCAAGTTGCAACCACATAGAGCGGTTTGTATTGTATATATAAGTGTTATTTGTTTGAATAATAAGTAGTCACCAGTGCGAATTTTTGAACTCGCTATTTGTGAATTAAAGTTGTCATTTGTAAATAAACGATTTTTTTTTGTGTTTTATTTACAAAATGCATTACGAACTCTTTAGTAAGCATTAATTTTGTAACAATATGGTATTTCATGCAGTTATACTTCTCCCCTACGAAAACCGGTGTTATATGGTAAACTACAGTATAGGTTTCGGGCACCCCTCCCATGAAAGCCCAAATCTCCAGAAACCTTTATCGTAGTTTGCCATATAACACCCGTTTTTGTATGGGAAAAACTCAATTATATGAAAAACCACTCAATTATATCAAACTGCACATAAACCACATCAAATTGATCCATCTACAATCTAAATATAAATTAATTAAGCGCACAGTATTTTACAATTTTAGAGCATGTTTTTTAAAAGGAAACTTCAGTCTAAATATAAATTAATTGAGCGCACCGTATTTTACAGTGTCCACATACAAATAGATCAATTTACAATCTAAATATAAATTAATTAAGCGCACAGTATTTTACAATTTTCGAGCAAGTTTTTTAAAAGGAAAAACTAATTTCTGAATATAAATTAATTGAGCGCACAGTATTTTACAGTGTCCATAATTATCCAACACGCTTTTTAAAACGAAAAATTTTCTGAATATAAATTAATTGAGCGCATAGTATTTTACAGTGTCATAATTTTTGAACACGCTTTTTAAAGAGAAAAACTCATTTCTGAATATGGAATTTGTATGGGAAAACTAAATCATATGTAATGAGTATATATTGGTCTACCTTTCGTTCTAATGGGACCACCTTACACATGGCTGTGTAGACCTAATTTTCGCCTTTCATTTGAAATCAATACTTACGCCCTTCCACTTTTAAACACGCCCCCTATTGATCATTTATGTGAAAGTCAGTTTTTTGACACTACTACTGGCAAGGATGGTTCGATTGGTCCCCTTTTCGTCAACACTTTCCTATATTACATTCCTTTTGTTAGCAATTAACCCCCAAACCTCCTTCAGAGAAAAAAACTCAAAACTTTGCAAGTCGCTCTCTTCTAAAGGGACGTTTTTAAAAAAAAAATTGGCGATTTTCAAAATCTGCTCAATTGTCAGAAAGCCCAAATCTCTAGAAACCTATAGTTTTTAGTTTAGCTAGATAAGACTTTTATTTCATAAAAAGATAAGTTGGTACATAATTAAACATAGTTTTCGAGCCTATTTAGGTTTGTTCTTTTTTGACCGTCAATCTGGTAAACAATTTGGTATTTCTATACATAAAATATGAGTTTACCAATATAGTACATTTATAAATTTTAAATATTCGCATAAAGAATTTAAACAATAATATAACGAGAACTAATTTCAATGGCGTTTCTATTTTAAAAACTTTCCTCCACGATACGTTTTCTATATATTAAAGTCTTCTTAGTGTAGTTGTATAACACGTTCCACCCATATTCTCCGTTAAGAAAGCTCAGTGTTCTCTCCTCGTCCAGCTCAGTTGCCCCGAAGTATACCAGACGGTATTCTTTTAAAATAGGGCATATAGCTATAAAGTGGAAAACGTCCTCCCTCACATTTAAGTTACACATATCGCAAAGGATTTGTAGCTCAGGGCGATGCGGAATAAAATTGAGTGCGATCCGCTCACCTCTTACTTTTAATATTAAATTTATTTTGTCGATTGAGTTGCTGTTTAGAAAGTATGTTTGATCTTGCAGATCATATCCAAGTTGCGCGTAGTATTTTCTATGTTGCGAGCTCCGAGCATCTCCTACGCATCTCATGTATCTATCTCGTCCTATTGATGACAGCAGCGCGTAAGATTTGGATCTTAAGGTTATACCCTGATCCTCCATTGTTAAACTAAGACGGAAACCGCATTCAGTCGCTAAACTCTCCCAATTTTGATACATATGGCTTCTTCTTGAAATTATATGGTTGAGCACCAGTAACTTTAACTATATAATCAAAGTGCAGGCGCAGAGCATCCAGGAAAAGAGGAGATACCCCAGTCTCCAAGTGCAACATAGGAGTGTTGCTAGGAAGGTGCAAAATTCGTTTTAAGAAGTATCGAAGAAACTTTTCTAGTATCTTAAAAGGGTGGAAATCCCACACTTGGGCTCCGTATAATAAAATTGATGTTAATGTTGCAGAAAATATTTTCTGTTTTGAGCTGTGGTTTATTTTTTTGTTAACAATGCAGCGACTCCAAACGGAAGATATTGCACGCTTTGCTTCCGATAATTTTGCATTGAGGTGTTTTTTCATATTGAGGTTGCCGGTTATCAGAACTCGCAGATATTTGTATTCTCTCACAATTTCAATACGTTTGCGTTGAAGGTACCACATTTCGTTGCGTGAATATTCACCGCTTCCGCCTCTGAATATCATCATCTTTGATTTTTTAACACTCAGGTTCCATAGCTTGCAGTACTCATCTAGTCTGTTTATCACCGTATACCGTTGATTGTGTCAGAGAGGATGTCGCCAGCATACATAATCGCATGGATTTTTACTTAGTTCAGTTCTATTCCACTCCACAAAATCGGTTATGTCATTGACGAATAGAATAAATAACAGTCAGCTCAGTACGCAACCTTGCTTCAGCCCCATTGATGTTCCAAACTCATCAGAAATAAATTCGCCATCCCAGACGTATGCTAAATTACTGTCATACATTGCCCTTAAAATGTTGATGACTTTGTGAGACATTCCTATTACGTGGAGTTTATAAAATAGTGCCTCGCGAGGTACTGAGTCAAAGGCTGCACGGAAATCGACAAAGAATGCATACAACTTCTTGTGTTGGTTTTTGTAGATTTCAGCAATGTTAATGAGTGAAAAAATTAGATCAATGGTTGAGAAATTCTTTTTAAAACCCGCTTGGAATTCTTGAAGAATTTTTCTATCAGAGACCCACTCACCGTGTCGATAACCATCGGGTATGACGCCACAGATGTCTCCTTTGGGATTCGAGTGGTGGTTGTCTCATGGGGTGCTGGAGGCGCTGTTACACTTATAGTAATTGGTGGCACTGGTGACAGTCTGCGTCTGTGCTGTGATTTCAGCGCACTCAAACTGGTTTCGTTCTCTGATGTAGCGTCCGGTCCGGTGATGAAAGCCCAATAGCGCTCCCTGAGCTCCTCTATGCTACCTGTGCTATCCAGTCTGAACTCATCCAGATAATTTTGCAGCTCCTCCTTCGAAAGGGTATATACCCAGCCAGTCTTGACCATCTGGTCTTATTGTTTCTATTTTTATTTTTGTTGTTTTGTTTATGTTATCGAAGAGTCCCTGCTCGGGCGCCAATTGTAACGGAGTTTCCTCAGCCAGGGTAAACTCAGCGTGACCAGGGTTCTGAGACAAGGGGTCTTTACAATAAAATTTCTATTTTTGGGACTTTTAGAAGTATTTGCTTTATTTTCTACTTTTCTTATAACCTATAATTTAACGTGAGTCCTGAGCGATGCGTTAGCCTTTGACAAGCGTTAATCCTGGGCGATGCGTTAGCCTTTGACAAGCGTAAATCCTGGGCGATGCGTTAGCCTTTAACGAGCGCAAGTCCTGGGCGATGCGTTAGCCTTTGACAAGCGTAAATCCTGGGAGATGCGTAAGCCTTTGATAAGTGTAAATCCTGGGCGATGCGTTAGCCTTTGACGAGCGCAAGTCCTGAGCGATGCGTTAGCCTTTGAGGAGCGTAAGTCCTGAGCGATGCGTTAGCCTTTGACGAGCGCAAGTCCTGAGCGATGCGTTGGCCTTTGAGGAGCGTAAGTCCTGAGCGATTCGTTAGCCTATGACGAGCGAAGATCCTGGGCGATGCGTTAGCGTGAGACCGTCGAGACTTCTGAGCGGTGTGTGGGTACTGCCTTGACGAAGTGACGTGAGTGACGTGAATGGTGACGAGCCTTGACGTTAGTGACGACGAGTGACGTGAGTGATGACGAGCCTTGGCGTTAGTAACGACGAGTGTCGTGAATGGTGACGAGCCTTGGCGTTAGTAACGTGAGTGACGTGAATGGTGACGAGCCTTGACGTTAGTAGCGTGAGTGACGTGAATGGTGACGAGCCTTGACGACAACCCATAGGGAATCCACACAGCGATATTAAGTCGTACGAATGACGGAAGCAGAGAAAAACATCGGCAGCGATATGCTGGGCGCAACAACCCGTAGGGAATCCACACAGAGAAGTTGCGTCGTACGAATGACGGAAGCAGAGGAAGACGTCGACAGCGATATGCTGGATGTACCGGCGTAACAACCCGTAGGGAATCAACACAGCAATGTTACGTCGTACGAATGACGGAAGCAGAGAAAAACGTCGGCAGCGATATGCTGAATGTACCGGCGCAACAACCCGTAGGGAATCTACACAGCGAAGTTGCGTCGTACGAATGACGGAAGCAGAGAAAAAACGTCGGCAGCGATATGCTGGATGTACCGGCGTAACAACCCGGAGGGAATCCACACAGAGAAGTTGCGTCGTACGAATGACGAAAGCAGAGGAAGACGTCGACAGCGATATGCTGGATGTACCAGCGCAACAACCCGTAGGGAATCTACACAGCGAAGTTGCGTCGTACGAATGATGGAAGCAGAGAAAAACGTCTGTAAGTACGAATGACGGAAACAGAAAAAAAACGTCGGCAGCGATATGCTGGATGTACCGGCGTAACAACCCGGAGGGAATCCACACAGAGAAGTTGCGTCGTACGAATGACGGAAGCAGAGGAAGACTTCGACAGCGATATGCTGGATGTACCGGCGTAACAACCCGGAGGGAATCAATACAGAGAAGTTGTGTCGTACGAATGACGGAAGCAGAGGAAGACGTCGACAGCGATATGCTGGATGTACCGGCGCAACAACCCGTAGGGAATCTACACAGCGAAGTTGCGTCGTACGAATGACGGAAGCAGAGAAAAAACGTCGGCAGCGATATGCTGGATGTACCGGCGTAACAACCCGGAGGGAATCCACACAGCGAAGTTGCGTCGTACGAATGACGGAAGCAGAGGAAGACGTCGACAGCGATATGCTGGATGTACCGGCGTAACAACCCGTAGGGAATCCACACAGCGATGTTGCGTTGTACGAATGATGGCAGCAGAGGAAGACGTCGACAGCGATATGCTGGATGTACCGGCGTAACAACCCGTAGGGAGTTCACACATTGATGTTACGTCGTACGAATGATGGAATCAGAGAAAAACGTCGGCAGCGATATGCTGGATGTACCGGCGCAACAACCCGTAGGGAATCCACACAGCGATGTTACGTCGTACGAATGATGGAAGCAGAGCAAAAAGTCGGCAGCGATATGCTGGATGTACCGGCGCAACAACCCGTAGGGAATCCACACAGCGAAGTTGCGTCGCATGAATGACGAAAGTAGAGGAAGACGTTGACAGCGATATGCTGGATGTACCGGCGTAACAACCCGTAGGGAAACCACACAGCGATGTTACGTCGTACGAATGACGGAAGCAGAGAAAAACGTCGGCAGCGATATGCTGGATGTACCGGCGTTACAACCCGTAAGGAATCCACACAGCGAAGTTGCGTCGTACGAATGACGGAAGCAGAGGAAGATGACGACAGCGATAGTTAGTGAAATAATTTTATTAATAATGACTTACCACCACGTGATCCAACAGCACAAAAAGAAGACTAAGAGAGCGACTGACTGCGTGCTCAACCTTTTATATCATTTTGCGTAGCAAAAATTCTAAATAGCGTGCTGAGCTGTGACTGGTCAATCCGGTGGCGTGATGTTGTTTTGGCTGTTTTATTTTCATATGCGTTTGGTGGTTGCACTGCGTGGGTACAGGGTGCACCCGAATTTGGTAAAAATTATATTGCATGTTTTGTGTGAACAAAATTCGGCCACAAGTATTTTGTTCCTCACAACGTGTCAGTACTTCCTGCAACCGCCTTCCATAAGAAACAGCAATAAGGTAATTTTCCTCTTTTTGCTGCGAATGATTCTCCTATAAATACTTTTGGTTCCTTAGCGCTAAATTTAGATTTTGGTTTAAAGAAGAAATTTGAATGGAATTTCATATAAGCTGACGTATCTTGACCCATATTAGGTGCAGATGTTTTAGAAAAATTCGGATTATTTGTAGATATTAAAAATCTTCGCCTTATTGATCCACTTTCTACTAGGTTCGTTACTGGAAGACTTTTTTCTTGTACAGAATATTCAATCTCTCTCGTGTCTAATTCGATTAAAAATTCACCGGTGTATCCTTTGTTTAAAAAATATAGACAAATAACTATCGAAACATCAGGAACTAAACCGGTAAAGCATCTTGTAACACATCACATAGTTACTAAAGGTCCTCCTGTTAAGGCTAAAGTTCGCAGATTATCAGCCGAAAAAACCATTGCGGCCAAAAATGAGTTTGAACGTTTGATCGAATTAGGCTATTGTACTTGTACTAAAAGTCCTTGGTCTAGCCCTTTACATATGGTGCCTAAGAAGGATGGCAGCTGGAGACCTTGTGGAGGTTATTGGGCATTGAATGCTATTACTCTGACGGATGTTTATTCTATTCCACATATCCAAGATTTTACTTATCCATTGGATGGTTGTTGTATTTTCTCAACGATAGATTTGGTTAGAGCATACCACCAAATACCAGTTGAGCCAGCCGATATTCCTAATTTATGTACACCTTTCGGATCATTCGAATTTAATCGAATGACTTTCGGGTTGCGTTATGCGGCTCAGACTTTTCAGAGGTTTATATTTACATGTTATAACCCATTGTACATATAATGTAAAATTGGCAACACTATACAAATGTCATTATTGCTAGTTTTTGATTCTTCTTATTTAGTCTCGTATTAACATTCGCAGAATAAAGATTATTATAATAAGCATTGAAAATTACGCGTGCTTTTTAATTAGGGTTCACGGCAATAAAATACATAACAGTGGCGACGAGAGAAAAAAAAAAAAGATTAAATTACAAGATAAATTTACTTCTACAAAATGGATGCCTCACAATTTGCGAAATTGTTAGAAGCCTTCAACAAATCACAACGTGACTTGCTAAAGCAAGTAAGTGCTAGTAGCAGTCAACAACAACAACAGCAGCAGCCACCATTACAGGTTATGTGTGCTCCATTTGAGAACTTTGATGATAAAAAAGAAAACTTTAAGTTATACCATCAACGCTTCGGAAATTATTTGACCATGAAGGGTGTTATTACTAATAAATCACTTTGCCGTCAAATGCTTATAAACTCAATTGGACCTACACATTTTAAGTTGTTGGTTTCATTAATTGCCCCTAAGACAGTCAACGAAGTCGAGTACGACGACTTAATGAAAATGTTGGAAACTCATTTGTGCCCGAAAAAAAACATACTAGTAAGTCAACACCGATTTTTTTCCACATGTCAAGGCGAAGAACATACAATAGCTGATTATGTGGCATTACTCCGGCGGGATACAAATGAGTGCGAGTTTGTGTCAAAGTGTGCCTGCAAGGCTGACATATCAAACATTTTACTTCGAGCCCAATTTATACGTGGCATTAACGACAACACAATCCGGGAGCAATTACTTCAATCGGAAGAAGACGATTTCAAAAAAATAGTACAAAAAGCTTTATCATTAGAAGCATCAAAAATCGATTGTCGTGAGCTGACTACAAAGCAACCCATCAATAACGCCGTAAACAAAATTCAAGCCAGAAATTCAAACCGTCGAAAAAGTCGTTCCAGGGCTCAGTCTTCAAGAGCACAAGGTCGTTCCAAATCTAGAATAAACTACGCCCAGTTGGGAATCGACAACTTGTGCATACGCTGTGGTAGAGACAACCACAAAACACAGGACTGTTGTACTAACCCACGTAATCTCAAGTGTAAATCGTGTGGAAAAAGTGGTCACGTACAACAAGTGTGCATCAAAACATTAGTCAAAACTTCAAACCATAGTTCAACTCATAGAAATGATGATCATGACGAACCAGTTCAGCAAATGTATGGTATTAACCAAATCGTCGATATATTTTACAATCAGCACAATAAAAATAAACGATACTGATAAGTACTATGCTACGGTGGAAATAAATGGACACCGTCAAAAATTTGAGGTCGACACTGGTGTTGGTTATACATTAATACCAAGGAATCAATACAATCAGCTGAAAATAAAAGCACCACTGCAACCTTCAACAATTGCTTTCCGATCATATACTAAAAATATTATATTTCCTGATGGTAAAATCGAAGTTCAAGTCAAATACAACAACTGCACAGCAAATGAGGAGTTGTATGTAGTTCCTCGCGAATACGATGCGCTCTTAGGCCGGGTATGGATTCGCCATTTAGGAATCAACCTTCATGAAGTGGACAGACATCATGTCAACAATATCAATGCATTAGAGGAAAATAATTTTGATTCAATTTCAGATATTGTTGACAAGTTTGAGGACGTTTTTACAGAAAAAGTAGGTTGTGTTCCAAATTTTGAGGTCACACTCCAGCTTCGTCAAGGTTCGAAACCAATATTCTTCAAAGAACGAGAAGTTCCACATGCACTTCGAGAACGGGTTGAAAAGGAACTCGATGATTTAGAAGCAGCTGGGATTATTACAAAATGTGAAAGGAGTGATTGGGGATCTCCCCTAGTGATCATTACAAAACCAGACGGTGGTATTCGACTATGCGTCGATTATAAGCCAGGCGTTAATCCTCAACTAGTTTCTGCAAATTACCCAATACGGCGTGTCGATGAAATATTAAATAATCTCAAAGGGTCAAAATATTTCTGTCGACTTGACCTCTATAAAGCCTACCTGCATCTTCGAGTAAATCCAGAATCCAGGGAAATCCAAACAATATCAACTCATAAGGGAACATACAACGTAAATCGTCTATCGTTTGGCATTAAAACTGCGCCAGCGGAATTTAATCGCATCATTGAGCAAATTCTATCCGGATTAAACAAAACTATGTCATATTTCGATGACATTATAATACATGGCGCAACCGAGGCTGAATGTAAAAACAACTTGATAGAGTGTCTGAAACGTCTAAAACAACATGATCTACATCTAAATAAAACCAAATGCTCATTTTTGCAAACTCAGGTGGAATATCTGGGACACGTCGTACGCTATAATAAAATTT
The DNA here is from genome assembly GCA_947095585.1 of Nephrocerus scutellatus. Classification (NCBI taxonomy): domain Eukaryota; kingdom Metazoa; phylum Arthropoda; class Insecta; order Diptera; family Pipunculidae; genus Nephrocerus; species Nephrocerus scutellatus. Next base: position 41,836,805 of record OX352761.1, read on the forward strand.
CAAAATCGCCTTCAAAAATTCAAGCAATCGGAAATATACCTCAACCGACTACAGCAGATGATGTCCGAAGATTTTTGGGCATGATAACGTATTACACCAGATTTATACCCGAAATGTCTTCGATAACATATCCATTACGTCAACTGCTCCAGAAAGATAACAAATTTAATTGGTCCGCAAAATGTGAAGCTGCGTTTATCAAACTTAAAAATATTGTTGCTAGTGATCAAGTCCTGATGCCTTTCGATCCGGAACTGCCAGTTATAGTCGCTTGTGATGCCAGTCCTACAGGTATAGCAGGCGTACTCTCACACCTAGTCAACGGCATAGAACGTCCAGTTGCTTACGCATCAAGGTCATTGACAACAGCTGAAACAAATTATAGCCAGTTAGATCGCGAAGCATTAGCAATCATCTTTACAATAAATCGCTTTTTTATGTATCTCTACGGCAGGAAATTTCAACTAGTCACCGATAATCGTCCATTAACTCGCATTTTCCATCAACACAACAAGATGCCCGCCATGACAGCAGCAAGGTTACTGCGCTACGCCGAATTTCTGTCAAGCTTCGATTACGAAATAGTCTACAAGAAGGGATCGGAACACACAAATGTTGATTGTTTATCTCGTGCAACACAATTGAATGAAAAACCATCTACAGACAAAATTATCAGTGAAGAGGTAAATGAATTATGCAGTCAATCAATTTTCGAAATCTCCAGTGAACACATAAATGCGGCAACGTTAGCAGCAGAGACAGCAAAAGATCCAGAACTTTCAACAATCGTGGCAAATCTACAAAATGGTGCGGATAACGAGGGAAGATACACGCTCAACAATGGTGTTATATTCAAGGGCCAAAGAGTTCTCATTCCAAGTAGCCTCCAGTCTCAAATACTTCAAGAATTACATCACACCCATCCGGGGATTACGAAAATGAAGCAACTGGCGAGAAGATACTGTGTTTGGAAAGGAATCGACCGGGACATCGAGAGAATGGTACGTTCATGTGAAGCCTGTGTTGAAGTCCAAAATAAACCTCCAAAAGCCCCACTGCACCAGTGGCAAGAACCAGATGAAAACTGGGAAAGAATTCACATCGATTACGCAGGGCCTTTCCAAGACCATAATTTTTTAATTGTCGTCGATGCCAAGTCAAAATGGGCAGAATTTAAAGTCATACGCGACTCACCTACGACACAAAGTACTATAAGCCGTCTAACCGAAATTTTTTCCACGCATGGATTCCCATCAGTAATGGTATCAGACAATGCTTCAATTTTCACCAGTGAGCAATTCACATCTTTTTGCAGTAAAAATGGTATTTTCCAAAAATTAATCGCCCCGGGACATCCTAGTACAAATGGATTAGCTGAACGCAACGTGCAAACATTAAAACGCAAATTAAAAGCTATGTCATCGGAACCAGGGTCGTTGCAAAGTAAAGTTAACGAAATTCTTCAAAGATATAGAGCAACACCTCTCAGCTGTGGGAAGAGTCCAGCTGAACTTTACTTCAATAGACGAATACGAATTAAACTAGATGCGTTAAAGCCAACAATGAAATGTAATACTACAAAACCAATACCGGGTGTTCGTCGGATAAGCGTGGGAGAAAGAGTTCAAGTCATACATCTTCGAAACAACAAAACTGTATGGAAAATAGGTACGGTACTACGGAAACTTGGACAACTCCATTATGTTGTAAAGTTAGATGATGGATATACACTTAAACGTCACATAGACCAACTTAAAGCTACGAAAGTTCAACAACGTAAAGTACGTTTTGCACCAGACATTGCTGATGGCAACATTGATTCAAGTTCCTCGTCAAGTAATTCAAATACACCTTTAAATCAACAAAATCAATTTTACCGCCAGTATATTCTTGAAACTTCAAACCAACAAACGCAACCTAGTCAGGATCAAGCTGCACCCTTAAACCCTCCAGGAGCTGCACATATCTCAACCAACTCAACCAATTCAGGGTCAAGCTATTCGTAGGTCTACAAGACCACGCAACATGCCAACTCATCTTCGTGATTATGTTCCATGATTAATTCTTCAGTTCTCAATTAAGCGTGGGAGATTGTTATAACCCATTGTACATATAATGTAAAATTGGCAACACTATACAAATGTCATTATTGCTAGTTTTTGATTCTTCTTATTTAGTCTCGTATTAACATTCGCAGAATAAAGATTATTATAATAAGCCTTGAAAATTACGCGTGCTTTTTAATTAGGGTTCACGGCAATAAAATACATAACAATACATATCTTTTAGATGGATTGAATTTCGTTTTTCCATACATCGATGATATACTAATAGCTTTTAAAAATCTGGAAGAGCATTTGAAACATATTGAGATTGTTTTCGCTCGTTTCTTCGATAACGGCCTAGTCATCAATGTTGCAAAATGTGTTTTTGCTAAAACTGAAGTTAAATTTCTTGGTCATATAATTAGTCAATCGGGAATTAAGCCAGCTCCTGATCGTGTTCTAGCAATTAGAGAATATAAAACACCTGAAACAATTGAGGATATGAGACGTTTTATTGGGATGCTAAATTTTTACCGTAGGTTCATTCCTAAGGCAGCCGGTAATCAAGCCATTCTTAATCAATTCCTTAAAGGTGCTAAAAAGAACGACAAACGCAAGATTAAATGGACTGATTAATCAGTATTGACTTTCAACAGAGCCAAACAAGATCTTTCCGATGCAAAATTATTGGCTCACCCATATTTATGCGTTCCGCTTGCTTTAATGGTCGATGCCTCTGACGTCGCCATCGGCGCGGTTATACAGCAGTTGGTGGATGATCAGTTTCAGCCTTTAGGATTCTTTTCTGTTAAGCTCTCTGATTCTCAAAAACGTTATAGCGCTTACGATAGAGAGTTGTTAGCTGCGTATGCGGCAGTTAAACATTTTAAGTACTTGTTAGAAGGTCGTAAATTCATTTTATACACTGATCACAAACCTTTAACTTTTGCCTTTCGTCAAAATTTGGATAAGCCATCGCCTCGTCAGTACCGTTATCTAGATTTTTTAAGTCAATTCACCACTGATAGCAGGCATATTTCAGGCGTTGACAACGTGGTAGCCGATGCACTTTCTCGCATCGAGCAAATTGCAATTACACCTAGTGTGGATTTCGTTGCATTGGCAGAGAATCCACCAGAATTACATAAGATTCAAACAGATACAATGATTAATTCTGGGCTTAAGTGCTCCAAGTTACCACTATTCGGTACAGACTTATTTATCATTTGCGATACATCTACTGGTGTAGAAAGACCTTTTGTTCCCAATAAATTTAGGAAGTAGATCTTTCATAGTGTTCATGATGTGGAATTAAGACCACAGTTAAATTGCTTTCTAGGAAATTCGTATCACCTGATATTAGGAAAGACGTAAGGAATTGGGCTCAATCATGTTTAGCTTGTCAAAAATGTAAGGTCAGCCGCCATGTGAAATCACATTTGGGTCAGTTCCCATTAGTATCAAAAAGATTTGACGAAATTCATATTGACTTGATCGGACCTTTGCCAATTTCCGAAAACCAACGGTACTGTCTGACAGTTATAGATAGATTTACACGTGGGGCGGTAGCTTTTCCTGTACCTGATATCAGGTCGTAAACCGTTGCTTTTGCACTTTACAACGGTTGGATTTCTAGATTTGGCACCCCTTCTCATGAATAAGGCCGGTCGCTTGAGTCGGAACTATTGAGGGAGTTAGCATATCTTATGGGTTTTAAACGAAAAAGAACCACCGCATACCATCCTCAATCTAACAGATTCATTGAAAGGTGGCACCGCGCACTTAAGAAGGCAATTACTTGTCACGGTCGACAGCATTGGACTAGGGTTTTGCCAACTATGTTGCTCGGTTTGAGACCAACGTTTCAGGATCAAGCACAGTGCTCCCCTGCTGAAATCGTTTACGGCGAACCTATCATGTTGCCGGCTGATTTTGTTAGTTCATCTAGTTCCTCTGCATCCCAAACTGATTTTGTAACAGAGCTTAGAGAACACTTCAAACGTATTCAGCCTGTACCTCCTGCTCACCATTGTCGTACTAGTCCTTTCCTTTTCGGAGATATGACAAGCAGTTCACACGTTTTTGTACGTACCGACGCAATACGTGCACCGTTTCACCTCCCTTTCTTGTTTTAGATCGTACTGAAATTTTTTTAAAGTTAATATTAGAGATCGGGAAGTCAATGTGTCGTTAGATAGGCTCAAGCCTTGTTTCCTTGAGACAGCAGAGGTTCTTGACACTCTTGATGAACGTTTACCTATCGTTTTGCAACCTAAACCTTTGAACCCATCAATACCTGACGGACCAGATTCGGGGGTTTCACGGTTCATGAAGAAAGTCACATTCAATCCGATGCCTGAAATCAAATTGATCCCGGCTAATACCCGAAGTGGTAGAGCTGTAGTTACACCCGCACGTTTTCGTTGAATTGTATCGTTCGTAACCTCACTGGGAGGGGAGTACTGTGGCGTTACTGTAAACTGATGACATTTATAACACTCCTTTCCCAATGCTGGTGTAAATACGCATATCGATACTCTAAGTAATATTGACTAAGCGTCGTGCGAGCAACTGAAAAGAGCATTGACGCAGTCGTCGTATTAAAGTTTCATGTTGCACATCTTCGTTTGTAACTTCATCAGCATCAAGTTATAAAATCGAGAAAATTTAAAACGCCATTTGTTTCTTTTGTAAAAATTATTCATGATGTGTCGCACCCTGAAATTAAGACCACAGTTAAATTGCTTACAAGGAAATTCGTATCACCTGATATTAGAAAAGACGTAAGGAATTGGGCTCAATCATGTTTAGCTTGTCAAAAATGTAAGGTCAGCCGCCATGTAAAATCACCTTTGGGTCAGTTCTCATTAGTATCAAAAGGATTTGACGAAATTCATATTGACTTGATCGGACCTTTGCCCATTTCCGAAAACCAACGGTACTGTCTGACAGTTATAGATAGATTTACACGTTGGGCGAAAGCTTTTCCTGTACCTGATATCAGGGCGTAAACCGTTGCTTTTGCACTTAACAACGGATGGATTTCTAGATTTGGCACCCCTTCTCATGAATAAGGCCGCCCGTTTGAGTCGGAACTATTTAGCGATTTAACATATCTTATGGGTTTTAAACGAAAAAGAACCACCGCATACCATCCTCAATCTAACGGATTCATTGAAAGGTGGCACCGCACACTTAAGACGGCAATTACTTGTCACGGTCGACAGGATTGGACTAGGGTTTTGCCAACTGTGTTGCTCGGTTTGAGATCAACGTTTCAGGATCAAGCCCAGTGCTCCCCTGCTGAAATCGTTTACGGCGAACCTATCAGGTTGCCGGCTATCAGTGAATCCACAACTTGATCATCTCTTGATAATTTCAATAATCTACCGAATTAGTCATATTTTTGGCATTAGATCTATCTAGATCGTTCAAGAAGATGAAGAGAGCAAAATATTTCAAGCTACTCGTATTTACACACATAGAGGCACTTACCGAATGAAATGGAATAAAAACGGCATCAAGTGAATTGAATCGAATATTAAAACATGTTACGGGATCTCGAAAAAACTTTATCAAGGGAACGGATTTTGTTGACGTTAAAAATATAAAAAAAGGAAATTTAGATGGCAAAATAGGCAAAATAAAAAAGTGTTTTTAAGCATTAAAGTAGCACAGCTATTTTCAAGTTTTCTGGCAACAATCGCCTGCGATTGTCACTCAGGAGAGCCTTGAACGGACTGAAGGAACCGTCAACGTGAGGGCAGAAACGAGTGGAGCCCAATGAAAAGACGGCACGTCATTGACTTTAATGTGTATTTGATGGCAAATTGGAGTTTGCAGCACCATCGACTAAATTTTTTATTTCTTTGATGATCTCGAGTCGTTCATTTCCAGAAGAAACAGTCTTGACATTTTTCACCACATCTTCAGCAACTGGCCGTTTCGCTTTCTGCAATTTATCCTCGATTTCATTCAAAATATTCAAATTTTTTCAGTCGTCCTTCCTAAAAATTACATTAAGGAAAAATATTTCAAATTACAACGCAAACTTGAAATCAACTGAGTTTTGCAAACTATTAAATATATGCTCTTTCGGGTCAACTAAAAATCCGAAATTGGTTTCGATATACGCCAGCTGGGCTTGAACTGTTTCAATGGCAATCAATTTTTTTGCAAATCAAACACAACTTGCATCATTTTCCAGATTATCAATGATTCTTTTGATGCGACTAAAATGCTGTGCGTAGTACGATCCTGCATTCAGCCATGTACCCCAGCGAGTCAAAACCTGTTTAAATATACTTGAAACCAAGTAAAACTATACTATATACTACTACTACTCTATAGTTTAAACTGACGGGCTGAGGATGTAGTGGCAGCTCAGGTTTCTTCTCCTTAAAAAAGCTAGGCGCTTTTTAAAAAAAACTCTTTTATATTTGAAACTAAGACATCAACGTTCGGAAAGCGACTGCGGATGGTTTCACAAACCCTGTGTACACCGCCTCTCTTCATGTATGGGTCGGCGTCCGTAACAAATAGTACTACTTTTTCGCGCTTGAGTCCATTCGGCCAAAGCAATCGTAATGAATCGTCAAAAAGCGTTGCTATTGTCGTCGCATTCAAAACCTCAGAGGTCAACAAATAACTACGTCCATTCTCATGCAACACTCAGTGCACACTTTTCAAAAAATATATTGAACTGAGAACGATTTACCTTGTGTAAAAGTATGTCACACGCCAACAACATTCGCGTCAGATCTGTGTAAAACACTTTTTTGTCGCTTCCACGAAGGAAAGAAGTAATTGTTTATATCTTTGTTACGTTCTGTAGGGTTAATGCTTATGCTTGCTGGTGCTTGGATGGGCAACTATGCAGCTCCATAAAGTTCTTTTATTCATGGGTTACTTTTACACAACACAATTTACAAAGAATTACTTTTCCATCGGTGGAAAAGGCAAAAAAGCAATGTGGGTAAAAAAGGCAATGTCAAGAAAATCCGTTCCCTGATTATCATATTTCGAGATTCCGACGATATTATCATCGTCGGTCAATATTGGAAAAATGAAAGATCTACCTTATCAACTTATCAACAGATCATAAAAATATAATTAAAAAAAAAACTATATTAAATCATCAAAGTATAAAAATGTAAAACAATTGTGAATTTTTTTAAAAAAAAACCTATCCAATATCTAGGCTATGTAATAAGTCATAATCAAATATCAAATTGTGAACTAAAATTCGAAACAATAAAGAACATTTCGCGCCCAGGAAATAAAGACGATACGAAGATTTTGCGAATAATAACTTATTATTCAAAATTAATTCCAGACACATAATTATTAACCTATCTCGAAACTCGGATTTCTTTGATTACTTCGACTTCGCCGACGTAAAAAAACTCGCCCAATGAAAAAATAAATTTCAACACGGGTGTGAGTTGTCAAAACGCGTCAACGCACGACCTAGTAGAAAGTAGCTCTACTCAACGCGTTGCTCCTGCGTTTACGATATAAAGCCTGAGGTCACATTTAAGATTGCTCCATATGTGCGCAGTCTTGCTACTAAATATGTCAACGAACGAGCGACCGAACGCAACATTGCGATTTGGGTTTAAACAGCTCCTCATTTCCTCTAATTAATTCGCTAACGACAATGCTCTACCTAGCCTAGAACGGGTGCAAATCCCTTGTATGTGTATATTTAAAAAATCGCAGTTTTTGTGCAATTTGTGATACGCACGCCGCACATAAACATTCATAGAACAAAAAAACTAACGTGTGCGCCCGCCATTAGAGTGGTAGAAATGGAAATTAAAATGCTGGACATTGCCGTATTTTATTGCCGAGGAATAAGAGCTATAGCTGCATTTTATTTGCCGAGCGAGTTCGGAATTCGAATGTCAAAACCAGCCAAACAGCAGGTTTTCACAATTCCAAAGAAGGAATTCGACAGTGCAATTGTTGTTGTTCCTCGGCATTAAAATACGGCTTATATTGCTTTGGCAAATCCGGCTTGGCTTACAACAAGAGCATAAGCATAAAGCCGAAAGTAAATCCAAAATATTTTTAGGATTAAGAAACCGCTTTATAGTTATGGTGCTCACCGTAAGGCGGTAAAACCAAAAGCAGTTGCTTTGAGAATTAAAGTAAAGCCAAGCCGGCTTTGCCAAAGCAATATAGCAGAGGAATTACAACAACAATTGCACCGTCGAATTCCTTCTTTGGAATTAGAAAACCTACTGTTTTGCTGGTTTTGGCTGCTTTTGAAATTCGAATTCCTTATTCGGGTTCCAATTAAAATACGCCTATTCTTTTAGTCACAAGTGGCAAAATGGCTGAATCTCAGTTTACCACAGTCACAGAAGAAGATAACAGAACTGGTTTGATTTAGCATGAACATATTGAACACAAAAATTACACGCACAAGTTATTCACATTGCGGCGCTAATGATATTTCGATTTGCCTTTGCATGTTATGGCAATTTACGACATACAAACTCGTGATTGAGATTGTTAAATAAAAATAAACGTGTTTGTATGTCATATATTATCATAAGCGTGCTAATCGAAATCGCTAACATTGCTACATATACGATATTCATCAAATTTCTATGCGAATACACAATTAAATGACCGATATTGAGATTGACTACTAACGAAAAACAACCAGCAGTTCAACAATTTGCCCGATTTCTTAAATCCTTTTCCTTTGCCTTCACTTCACCATCACCACACTGTTTCAGTTCAGTGTGTGACTATAACTATTTCTAGATATACGTGCGGCTTTTCTCTGCGTTACAGTGAAATTTTAATGTTAATAGCTATATTTATTTATTTGTTATTTACAATACTTTATCATTAAACAATTTTCTTGTACTAATATTTGCTCCAGAGTTACAAACCCTTCATTGTAAACACATTTTTCATAAATACTGATACTATCGCGCTATTGAGCCATGGCCAGCCAGTCAGTTTTATTTGAAGAGTTTCCGTTTATAAGCCTTCAAATTTCAAAATCTGGGGCCTTACCACCGACTCCGCCGGCGTTCGTTGCTGATTCGCTTTTGCGATTTTCCTACTACAAAAAGCGATAATCGTAAAAAATAACTCTTATAGGGGTAAATTTAAAATAATTTGGTACTATAAAAAACGTACACGTTCATTTTCGATGACAAGCGGTATTATAAACGCTATGTATTTTATGGCGTTCTTGCTCACCTGACATAATTTTTGGTCTTAAAATGTAAGTACATACCTTTAATATACATTTATATAAAACAATTTGTTTATCTATTTATAAAAGAATAGATCATTTTTGTTAGAAAATAACGTGTATTTTAATTATAAACCAAACCATTTAAAAATAGTAAAACTAACTTATATAGGTTATGTTATTAATTTGTTAATGAAATTTGGCAATAATAAATAATAAATAAATTAATAATAAATTGTGTAAAATAATTCTTAATTATTATATTATTAATAATGTAAATGTATTTTCTACTATTAACCTTATACTTCAATAACATTAAACTTCAATATTTGACAGTGATAAGTCAGTGCACAAAAATTCGCTTATAGCGTTGCGTTGTTTGTAGTGTGGTACTAATAGGCGAAGCGGAAATAAATAAGCGAATGACACGAATAACAACGAACGCCGGCGGAGTCGGTGGTAAGGCCCCTGAATGTAGGTATACAGAGAACACTGCTATTAAAATAGCAAGGATGTATGTTTGCGTTGTTTTCTTCCACGTGCTTAGCTGAAACGAAAATAGTCGGTGGAAAGCGGAGTTCTCAGCTACGTGGTAAATAATTGTATTAGGTCTGTTCCCGTACTTTTTGTAGTGAAATTTGTAAAAGAATAAATTAACATAAAATTGTCTCACGTGGAGCAAACACGAAAAAGTAAGGAAACGCATTAAACCACAATTTTATTTTGACAGAGTTAGAAGCTTTACGATTGATTTACATTTGTGGCGTGCGAAAAAATGACGGCTGTTAAATTGAATTGTAGTTAGCCAGACGAGAGAAGTAGTAAATTTTTCAATGTTACATAATGCTATAGATAACATTTCCTATGTAACTGTAAAATAACTATAACATTCGTGTAGTGTTAATCTCTCCTGGCTAACCGCAACTTCAATTTTACTATAGTCGGCTCGCTCACTATGTCTCGCACGTCTCAAATGTAAATTTTGCATTACCTTACGCCAAAACTTCATATTACCAAGTTCGTTAGGCTATGTGGCGATCTCTTGACCGAAAACTTCCACCGAGTGCAAAAATACTGCGGTCAAGGTCACAAAATTTCTCTTGATTGTTCATTTATTATGAACATAGTATTTTGAACTTTTTAAGAAACGTCCTCGGGGATTGCAAATCCATGCTATATCACAATCCTAGAAATCGAAAAAATTGTTGCGATCCACGAACTGAACACTTGGGGAACACAATACCCAATAGTCTGTAATTGTCGGTCATTTTTTTTATTCTTTAGAACGAAAGTCGCAGACAATTCAGTGGTCTTTAATTACTGCATTCATAACTGTAGCCAATACTCGTAAAACAATAGGTAATCCCCAAAATTGGATTTTATGTTTGCAGGACGAGCGACAACAACAAACATATATATCAGGCCGCAGGCCGCAGACCTCAGACGTCTAACAGAGGACAATACATGGAAAGCTGTTCTTGACGAAGCGCATTCTGGTCGTTCAATTTTGGGCCTTTTTTTGAACCCTGCTGACCTCCATGCAATTGCGCAAATTGTTGCTGGTATATAAGTATAAATCAATCCTGCGACCAACGACGAATCGATAAATTTACAGCGGCAATATTTTCTTCAGTGTTCAGTACGCACATTCCTTTGGTCTTAGAGTTATTGCATCATTTAGACTTAGAGAGTATGTCGAACGAAATCTATCCACAACTCGATGGATTGCTTGCTCAGATGGATGACCATGTGCGCATGAACGAACTTTTCAAGGTTAATTTCGATAATTTAATAGCGTTGTTGTCGTTTGTATGTGGAATTATGGGTAAATAATTTCAGATGTTTTAATTAACAAACTATATATTATTAAACACAAAGTAATGAAAACACATGTCATTAGCTCTCTTCGATAGATCGATAGATTTTATTAGATTGTCATGTGTACTTGAATAAGTATAAAATTAATAGTGTTGCCATCTGGGTAATAAACAGCAAGTGATATCCATAAAACACAATTTAAAAACAACAACACATCCACTCCAAATAACTATAAATCCTATAGTTGATTTGCGTGTTTCAATATCTCCTGCAAAATCTGCATTACTGTAGCCACATAAGGATAATGTTTTTTGCTTCTTAAAGTGCAAACCATAATCAACAGTTCCTTTTAGATACTTCATTATTCTCTTGACTGCATTCCAATTCAATTTCGTTGGTTTTTCCATATATCGACTAACCATACTTACCGAAAAGGATATATCAGGTCTCCTACCTTTTGATAAATATAACAAGCTGCCCACAGCTTCTCTATAGGGAGCAGTTGTTAACTCAGTCTTCTCATTATCATTTAAATTTACATTCAACTCTAAATTAAATTTATTGAGAATTTTTCTTGTAAGAAAATAGAGCCATCGTTTTGTCTTTCTATCTGTAAACCAAGGTAAGTATCAGCATCGCCAGAAGTGATATCAAATTCTTTCTCAAGTGCACACAAGAAATCATTCACAGTCTCTTCGTCGATTCCAGCTACTAGTCCATCATCTATGTATATGCTTACTAGGAGTATTATCAGATTATTTTTGATTAACATGTATATACAAGGATCAGCCTTTGATTGTTTGAGTCCATAGTTTGTTAGAAAAACTTTTATTCTTTTGTTCCGACATCTAGACGATTGACGTAAGCCATATAAACTTTTTAGTAGCTTTCATACTCTTGTTGTACCATCGTTGAATCCTGTTGGCTGCTTCATGTATATAACCTCCTCTATATCACCATTTAAAAAAGCAGTCTTTACGTCAAATTGTTTGAGTACTAAATTTTCTTCAACGATCACTTTTAATAATATTCGGATGGAGTCAAACCTTACTACAGGGCTAAAGGTTTCGTTGAAGTCTATTCCTTCACGCTGAGAGAAGCCTTTGGCTACTAATCTGGCTCTAAATTTTTGTATATTTCCATTCGTATAAGTTTTTAATTTATAAACCCACTTATTTTCAACTATGGACGGGTTCTTTGGTACTTCAACAAACTCCCACACTTTGCTGTTTTTTAAGGAATTCATCTCCTCCTCCATAGCTTGTTTCCACTCTTGTGCATTCGTACCATTTACTGCTTGTTGAAAAGTCAGCGGTTCTTCTGGGTTTACAATGCAATAATCACAGACATTATCTAAATCTACTTCGTAGCCTTCTAATTTCTTAGGTTTATTTAATTTGGATCGATCTCTTAGTTGTATTCCTGTACTCCTTTCGGCTTCTGGTGTACAAAATTTTTTCATGTTCTTCTGAATCAGATAATTGGTTAGGTAAGTCAAGATTTTCTAAATTTTCTTCAATTTACTCGTCTTTCTTTCAGCCTAACTATTTTTGAATTGTATATTTTCTTCTATTTGCTCGTCATCTTTTCTTTCAGGGAGATACAATAGTGCTTGATTTGGATTTTCTTTAGTAGATTCCATTAATTTTCCTGTATAGATAATATGTTTTCTGACAAAAATATTATCTTCCTTTGGAATCCAAACTCTGTTACCTTTTACAGTCTAGCTTCTTTACTTTATTTTCAGGCAATATCACGAAAACTTTCTCTCCAAATAAATGGAATTCCTGAATATCGGGTCGCTTGTTGTACCAAATTTCATATCGTGATTGATTCTTAATGGTACTGGCTCCTGTGCAGTTCAAAATATAAACGGCAGTGTTTGCTGCTTCTGCCCAGAATTTAAGTTCAAATTTTGCAGCATGTAACCTTGTACGAGCAGCTTCTACAAAAGTTCTGTTTTCGCGTTCTATTTTGCCATTTTGCTCAGGGCAATAGACTACTGAATTTAGGTGAGAAATTCCATATTCTTTCATCAATTTTGTGACTTCTTGATTGACAAATTCCAGGCCATTGTTTTCTTTATATAGTCTTTTAGACACTCCAGTACGTCTGATTTTGCACTAAGGAAATATACGGTTCTGTAATGTGAGTAATCATCCTTCAATAGAAGGAAATACTTTGCACCTGTGAATGACCTTTCTGGTAGTCGTCCACACACATCTGCTTGGATTATTTGTCCAATGCGACTGGTTTTTGTACTGCTTTGCTGAGGAAAAGGTAGTCGGTGGATTTTACTCAATGCGCAAGGCTCACAGACTATTTTGTCATTTCCTTTTGGATTAATGTCATAATTTTTCAAAATCTTTTTAATGTGAGTGTAGTTTTGATGAGCCAATTTTGATGCCATTCTTGAAAGGAACTTTTTTCAGCAATACAAGCTTGATTTTCATCAGCACTTTCTTTGCCATTTTTGATTTCCATTATCTTAATTTTCATTTCAAATAATTTGTCTTGTCTCTCACCTACAGCTATGGTTTTGGCTTCTTTAATGAATTTACAGACTCTTTTATCAGCTTCCAGAGTTAAATTTTTATCCAAGGCCACACCGCCAGAAAAGAGATTGTATTTCAGCTTAGGCACGTAGAGTACATTTGAAAGGTGACATTCTGTCCATTTTTCTCCATTAAAAGCTGAAATGTTTATGCTACCTCGACCTTTGCCTGAAATGGTTTCTCCGTCTCCAATTTATATTTTGATGTCATCTTTCATTGGTGTGTAGTTTATGAACCACTCTAGTTTATGAGTCATGTGATATACCAGGCCTCAACTGTAGTTTTCGCTGTCTTTTGTACTGAGGCAAATGCTTCGCTTGTAAGAGCTTCACATCTCTCTTCTCCTGAAGCTTTGGAATTTTTAAATTTATATTTTTTACCTTCTGGATTGTTCCAACATTCTGCTGCCCAATGTTCAGGTTTATGACAAAAATTACATTTTCTAGGTTTTCCTTTTAGTATTGTTTCGGTCATCGAATCGAATCGTTTTTATTCTTAAAATATTGAGTATTTTTGTTACCAATATTATTCTTAGAAAAGTGATTCTTACTGCTTACTCTTACATTAGAAGCAAGTGCATTAACTTCTACTTTTCTTTGACTTTGTCTCATCTCTTCAATTATTAATCTCGAGGTTAGGTTAGCTAACGTTCTATCGGTGGTAGCCGTTGATTCCCAGGCGCTGATAAAATGATCAAAATTTGGTGGCAAAGTTAGGAGAATTTTGGTCATTACTCCCTTATCTTCAATTTTCTCTATATATCTTCAATTTTTGAGATATGTGCTGTAATATCATGTGAAGGATCTTTAGCCAAAGTAAACCACTTTTGCTGTAAAATGTGGATTGTAGATTCTTTTTTGTTTATACATATTGATTAACTTTTTCCACATTGCCTTAGAGTCCCCCGAGGTCAAAATATGCATCATCGTTTGTTCAGATATTGTGGTAACGATTACCTTTTGCGCCAGCCCGTCGGTTTTATTCCATTTACGTTTCGTTTCGGCATTTTCCTTTTTCTCAGCAGCCGTCGCATCTGTGCCCACGGGTGCAGGTCGTTTGTCTGTGCCATTTACTATGTCCCATGCTTCAATTGATTTCAAATTACCTGAATTTGGAATTTCCATAGATTCCAGTTTTCAATTCCTTGTAATTTGCTTGCTCTGGACAATTCTGAATCCATCTTCTCAACAATTTTGCTCGACGGTTACAATTTTCACTTCGCACACGGCTGGATATAACCTCACAAAGTTTGTCTTATTTTAACTTTTTTCTGAAAATATTACCCAAAACACGATTCTGGTCCCATAACCTGTCGTTTGTATGTGGAATTATGGGTAAATAATTTCAGATGTTTTAATTAACAAACTATTTATTATTAAACACAAAGTAATGAAAACACATGTCATTAGCTCTCTTCGATAGATCGATAGATTTTATTAGATTGTCATGTGTACTTGAATAAAGTATAAAATGAATAGTGTTGCCATCTAGGTAATAAACAGCAAGTGATATCCATAAAACACAATTTAATAACAACAATTCTACCAGTTGTAGTTCGCAGTTAACCCTTCAGTAGGTTCTATCTAAGCAAAAATACACCCTTTATAAGAGTTTCGCATTTTTCTTTTCGTGTCGTAGATGACCGTGCTGTACATCGTTTTCCGGAATATTTCTTATCGTGATAAAACGAAACAGTCTTGTGGGAGGGATACTGTACTTATTATATTCCACTTTTCCAATAAAAATATTGTGCAGTCTGCGTGTCTAATTTCTCTATTTTTAAAAACTTTAATTTAACTTTTTTGTCTATATTTTCGACTCCTTTGAAGTCCTTCACCTTTCACACGACATAGAGAGCTGAAAGTTATTGAGCAATTAAGCCCCGTAAAACATTTTTGGCATACCGCGTGTGAAGCGTGTCGCTAGTCGCGTGTTTTATGTGGAAGTGTTTATTTTCGACTTCTTTCTTATTTAACCACCTTTCACATGACCTTGAGAGCTAAAATTTGTGAGCAGCTCAGTGTCACGGAAAAATATTTTTTTTACTTCTTTGAGATCCTTTTTAACTATCTTTCACACGACCTAAAGAGCACAAAATTGTTTTGACCAGCTCAATCTCATGGGACATTTCTGAGAACCCGCGTGCGACACGTGTGTATTTGCCATCGTAGTAGAGTTGTCAAGAAAAATAAATTATTTCAATTACGAAAATTCAAAATTTAAAGGAAATCGGATTAATTTAAAAAAAAATTTATGGGAGCTCTTTGATCTTGGAGCCTGATCACTTTTAAAGTTTTACAAAAAGTAAAAAAACAACGCATAAAAATAAAAATCTTTCATGTAATTTCTCTAATAAACAAAGGTATACTGCATTCCATTATAAATGCTGAAAAATAAAAACACATGCGAAGCACTGCAACTTAACTACAAAACAACCTAATTGTAAAGCAGCGCTGAACACAGCGCACCAGCGCACACAGAACACTGTCATTATAGTTGATTACACATAGTATGGCATGATCTGATGCCGCTATATGGCATGATTATTTAAAAAAATGTGTATGGGAGACCCCGACCCAGCGGCCTAATCACTATCAAATACAAAGTATTGCCACCGGAAATACACCTGTGGATAAAGTTTCAATATAATCGGGCTTTGGGAAGTGGGTTAAAAATTGATTGCAAAATTTCACCACCGAACAAACGAAAGACAGAAAGAACCATGCCGACGCAAAGTTAATATAGAGACTTTAAAAAGAGATACACATGTGTACAAAATTTAAACAAAATCGTGTTAAATAAAAATTTATATTTGAGCCACTTGTCCCTGGGACCCGAGCACTTCCGAACTTTTACAAAAAGTTTGGTCGGCTTTCGGAAGTGGGTACAAAATTGATCACAAGATTTGGCCAGCCAGCCAGCCACCGACAGAAAAACGGGCAAGCGAAGGTACGAGTAATACAGATAAATTAAAAACTGCCAAAGGCTCACGCACTGAGCGGCAAACAAAGTAAAAACGTATGAAATTATATGGTTGGGGCCACGCAGTCGCTGAGCGACAAGCGCCATTTCTGAGTGAGAAAGCGGCGTCGTGCAGCTTTCAATTCTGTTCTATTATTTTAGTGTAGTGTTGAGCGGCAAGAAATCATTATGGTGAAAATAAACATGGAAATTTTAATTTCGGAAGTAAATCGGGTGCCGAAACAGTTTGTGTTAACATTAAATGGCCATTTTTTGACATGATGTCATTTATAAAAGAGATGATTACTTCGGATCCTACTCAAGGCAATTTATGGCAGCCATTGGATTACGAATTTGCTCAATAGGTCAACCTTTCAAATATTGTTAAGCGAGGAAATCTATCTCACCGATAGCTCGGCGTCCGCCTCCTTGCTCAACCCCTAATTCTTCCCAAGTAAGAACCAAAAACGGCCAAAAATAGCAGACGTCGAGCAATTATTTAATATAATTTAATATAATATAATAGACATGAAATTTTTCCAAAGCTTATTGCCATTTATGGAAAAATCTAATGGAATCAAAAATTGAGCTCAGAGGAGAGTTTAAAATAAATGCGTGTGTACAGTGTACACGTGTCAGAAGTAAAACTTCTTTACCAATATAAACATCAAATGTTAATGATTTGAAAGTATATAGTAAGAGGTACGATGGAGAGAGAGAGAGAGAGAGAGAGCGA
Organism: Nephrocerus scutellatus; assembly: GCA_947095585.1. Classification (NCBI taxonomy): domain Eukaryota; kingdom Metazoa; phylum Arthropoda; class Insecta; order Diptera; family Pipunculidae; genus Nephrocerus; species Nephrocerus scutellatus. The sequence continues at coordinate 41,854,139 of OX352761.1, forward strand.
GGGAGTGTTAGAGAGAGGGAGAGAGATAAAAGAGAAAACTATTTAAAAATACTTAAAGTATTTACAGGATTTAAATGTTAAAGGATTAAATTGAGAAAAATATTAGTTTTATTGAAATTATATTTCTTTTAAGTTAAGTAGAGGCTGAAATTGAGAGCTTTACGAAAGAGTGACATAATGATTTAATTTTTCTACTGTCCGCAACTTAGTGCTGGACAACGAAATATCCAATACATAAACCAATAAACGCTTTGCAAAAACTGGGTTGTACTTTTGGGGACTTTTGAGAGTGTTTTTTTTGGGATATTTGGGGGTCCTTTGGAAGTATTTTGGAAGTCTTTTGGTGGTCTTTTGGGAGGTATGTTGGTGGTTCTTTTGAGGGTATTTTTGTGGTACTTTGGGGTCCTTATAGGTCTTTTAGGGATCTTTTGGAGGATTTTGGAAGTATTTTTGGAGGTATTTTTTGAGTGAGGGGACTTTTAAATGGTATGTGGTGGGTCTTTTAGGAGTGGTTTTGTGGTATTTTAGTGGTATTTGGTCTTTTGGGAGTGTTTTTTGGGTCTTTATAGGATCTTCTGGAGGACTATTTGGATTGTTTTGGGGGATTTTAGGAGGTATTTTTGAGAGTATTTTGAGAGGTCTTTTGTTGTCTTTTGGGATTCTTTCTTCTTCTACTTTCTTTTCGGAGTACTTGGGTTCTTTTGGAAATGTATTGGCGGTCTTTTGGAGGTTTTTTGGGTGGCCCTTTGGGAGTGTTTTGGAGATCTTGTAGGAGGTGTTTTTGGGGTCTTTTGAGAGATTATTTGGAGATTCTTTTGAGGATCTTTTTTATATATTTAAAAAAAAAATTATAATACGTATTTAAATATTTTATATTATATATTATTCTTAACTATCCCGTTGTGACAGTGAACTTAACCAATCTACTATGTTATATATCATGTGAGTCATGCGATAACATTCCTTTGATCGAATTTAATATCTCTATTTACTCGTCTTATTATTTTATTCATATGTGCAGAACGCCAAACATGTGACTACCGAATGCGCATTTATAATGTACCAGGGCAACCCGACCGATTTTATAAAAGTATCTCCAGCTGTTACCGATTGGCTACAAAATCTTGACATTCAATTATGGAATCTTTATTGTGCAATATTATTGCAATAATCAAATTATTGTTTTTTATCTGTGTTATAGCTGCGAATATCAAATGTATATTTTTCGCCATACGCTAAATAAATATTTAGATTTTTACCGTCCATATTAACCTTTAATCTTTTAATCATACGAAAGAAGTATAACTTCTAACACAAGTCCACAGATGCCCATTTTTTTTTTATTAAATTCTCTATATTAACTTCGCGTACCCGTGGCTGGCGGACTGGCTGGCTGGTCAGATCTCGTTACCAATTTTTAACCCACTTCCCAAAGCCCATTTTATTGAAATTTTGCACACATGCATATTTCCGGTGACAATACTTTCTATTAAAATTGGAGAGTGATCTGGCCGCGGCGTCGGGGGGCGCCCATACAAATTTTCCATTTTGCGACATCAGATCATATCATACTATAATGACTGTGTTCTGTGTGCGCTGATGAGTAATGCGATGTAGGCAGCGCTGCTTGCTTTACGATTGGGGTTGTTTTGTTGTTGCGTTGCAGCAGAGAGTATAGAGTTATCAAGAGGAAGTAGATCAACTTTTTTTATACAAAACTGAATGGTGCAGCAATGGAAATGTGTTCTACACTCAGATGTGTGAGTGAATTTTTAATTTGTGTTTTGCAAAACCTCTCCTCTCTCTCTATAGAAAGCCTAACTGTATGCATACTAATGCACTGATCAATCCCAAACGCGTCTGTGTTTGTGGGATGTGAATACAGTGTACAAAAAATAAACAGTCGCAAAGAGCGAGAAACGTAAGATGTGGTAGTGGGAAACAGAAAAATTTTATATGGATTTTGCTCTTTTGTTGATTACCAATCAATAAACATTTGGGATTTTTTTAAGCATGCATCTGTGTGTCAGCGAAACAGTTGGGCTTTCTGTAGAGAAGGTTTTGGTGTTTTGTACAATATTACGACTACGAGTACAAAACCTTCTCTATAGAAAGCCCAACTGTTGCATACTAATGCTGTAAAAGAACGCGAAATATTTATGGATTTTTGACATGTGAATACAGAGTAGAAGAGATAAGCAGAGGCTTTTTATGAAACGCGCTAACTGGCCGTAGTGAAAAGATCGAGAAACGTAATTTGTGGCAGCGAAACGCAAAAAAATTTCGTATGGTTTTTGCTTGGCTTTTGCTCTTAATTTAATCACCAAACCATTAATATTTCGTTAGGATCTGTGCTTCAAGAAAACAGTTGGGCTTTCTATAGAGAAGGTTTTGTACGAGTATATGAAGAACTGGTTAGACACTCACTGCTTTAGCGCTTAACTGAACTCAAAAGAAAGAATTTTAGTGCTACTTCGTACTACCGATGTGCAATTTCGGTACTTTGAGTAATCACGAGTACCCGTTACTTTTGATGTAAATACCAGTTACTTTTTATTCGTTACATAAAACATATTTTGTATATTAATATATTATATATTATATTTATATTATATATTATATATTATATATTATATATTATATATTATATATTATATATTATATATTATATATTATATATTATATATTATATATTATATATTATATATTATATATTATATATTATATATTATATATTATATATTATATATTATATATTATATATTATATATTATATATTATATATTATATATTATATATTATATATTATATATTATATATTATATATTATATATTATATATTATATATTATATATTATATATTATATATTATATATTATATATTATATATTATAAATTATATATTATATATTATATATTATATATTATATATTATATATTATATATTATATATTATATATTATATATTATATATTATATATTATATATTATATATTATATATTATATATTATATATTATATATTATATATTATATATTATATATTATATATTATATATTATATATTATATATTATATATTATATATTATATATTATATATTATATATTATATATTATATATTATATATTATATATTATATATTATATATTATATATTATATATTATATATTATATATTATATATTATATATTATATATTATATATTATATATTATATATTATATATTATATATTATATATTATATATTATATATTATATATTATATATTATATATTATATTGTAACAGTCTTTTGCTCGGGTGACGCTCGCCGGTCACCCAGGGTTCTTTCTCCTTCTCGCTCGTCGTTACAAATTAAAAGATTGTTGGTTTTCGATATAAAATTACAATTCTTCTTTATTTCTTGATCTCTTAGTCTATACGTACTTACATATAAATATACTTAAATAAACTTACGATACGTTGGTTTGTACGTACTCGGTACGGGGAAACCAGGGGAACTTGATTGCAGCCGAGAGTATTCGACTGCGGAAAAGGGGGTTGATGGGCGGCTTCTGCTCTTTAAGTGGTTGCTACTAGAGCACACGAGCAGCGTTCTACGGAACAGCGCGGTATAGTGAATTACTATACGAGTAAGCAAGCGAGGTCCGGGGGATAGCTACCACACTGGGAGCAAGCGGACTGCTTAGTGTCTTGTAAATTACAATATAGCGATACTACCTGGTTTTACAACCTCGATCGTTCGCTATACTGCAATAGACACAGTAAGTATGGGTGTACAACACAACAAAATTAGCCCGGTTTTACAACCTTGACAATTTTGTTATATTGACCTAGACAAAGAAAGTACGAGTATATAATGCAGCACAGTTGTCTGGTTTTACAACCTCGGCAACGTGTTACATTAATATGACTCGGCTAGCCTTGTCACCAAAAAAGGGGCTGTTCGTGGAGAACAGTAGTCAGCGAAAAGCTGTCGGTAAAGGGGGAATTTGCTGTGAACCACAACGCTTTCTTCCCTTTGAGTAGGTATAGCTGCCTTGCCGCAGCATAGTCTACTCTCGAATAGATTTTACTACCGTGCCGTAGTATGTTCTATTCTGATTTTTGTTGATTGATTGGAGCATATAAGTGTGTCTTAATAGTTGAATTCCTTGGGAATTTTGTTTTCCCCTTTTTGGAAAAATTATTTGATTATAAATAATATCATTGATAAATTTCTATCATTCATTGGGCGAAAAACCCTTTTCCCGCAAAAAATAATTTCGTTGGTTCAACCGCCGGATTGAACCTTATACGTACTGCATACCGGCCGAGTACACTCGTATTGCGCTAAATTGATATAATGCAAAATTGGTTAATTTTGCATTATATATCGAGTGACTGGGTTTGTTTTTGTACAGCAATTACTTTAGACATATGGTTTGTAGCGAAGTGGTATTTAGCCAACTTCGTTACAATATATTATATATTATATATTATATATTATATATTATATATTATATATTATATATTATATATTATATATTATATATTATATATTATATATTATATATTATATATTATATATTATATATTATATATTATATATTATATATTATATATTATATATTATATATTATATATTATATATTATATATTATATATTATATATTATATTAGTTTTATTGAAATTATATTTCTTTTAAGTTAAGTAGAGGCTGAAATTGAGAGCTTTACGAAAGAGTGACATAATGATTTAATTTTTCTACTGTCCGCAACTTAGTGCTGGACAACGAAATATCCAATACATAAACCAATAAACGCTTTGCAAAAACTGGGTTGTACTTTTGGGGACTTTTGAGAGTGTTTTTTTTGGGATATTTGGGGGTCCTTTGGAAGTATTTTGGAAGTCTTTTGGTGGTCTTTTGGGAGGTATGTTGGTGGTTCTTTTGAGGGTATTTTTGTGGTACTTTGGGGTCCTTATAGGTCTTTTAGGGATCTTTTGGAGGATTTTGGAAGTATTTTTGGAGGTATTTTTTGAGTGAGGGGACTTTTAAATGGTATGTGGTGGGTCTTTTAGGAGTGGTTTTGTGGTATTTTAGTGGTATTTGGTCTTTTGGGAGTGTTTTTTGGGTCTTTATAGGATCTTCTGGAGGACTATTTGGATTGTTTTGGGGGATTTTAGGAGGTATTTTTGAGAGTATTTTGAGAGGTCTTTTGTTGTCTTTTGGGATTCTTTCTTCTTCTACTTTCTTTTCGGAGTACTTGGGTTCTTTTGGAAATGTATTGGCGGTCTTTTGGAGGTTTTTTGGGTGGCCCTTTGGGAGTGTTTTGGAGATATATATATATTATATATTATATATTATATATTATATATTATATATTATATATTATATATTATATATTATATATTATATATTATATATTATATATTATATATTATATATTATATATTATATATTATATATTATATATTATATATTATATATTATATATTATATATTATATATTATATATTATATATTATATATTATATATTATATATTATATATTATATATTATATATTATATATTATATATTATATATTATATTGTAACAGTCTTTTGCTCGGGTGACGCTCGCCGGTCACCCAGGGTTCTTTCTCCTTCTCGCTCGTCGTTACAAATTAAAAGATTGTTGGTTTTCGATATAAAATTACAATTCTTCTTTATTTCTTGATCTCTTAGTCTATACGTACTTACATATAAATATACTTAAATAAACTTACGATACGTTGGTTTGTACGTACTCGGTACGGGGAAACCAGGGGAACTTGATTGCAGCCGAGAGTATTCGACTGCGGAAAAGGGGGTTGATGGGCGGCTTCTGCTCTTTAAGTGGTTGCTACTAGAGCACACGAGCAGCGTTCTACGGAACAGCGCGGTATAGTGAATTACTATACGAGTAAGCAAGCGAGGTCCGGGGGATAGCTACCACACTGGGAGCAAGCGGACTGCTTAGTGTCTTGTAAATTACAATATAGCGATACTACCTGGTTTTACAACCTCGATCGTTCGCTATACTGCAATAGACACAGTAAGTATGGGTGTACAACACAACAAAATTAGCCCGGTTTTACAACCTTGACAATTTTGTTATATTGACCTAGACAAAGAAAGTACGAGTATATAATGCAGCACAGTTGTCTGGTTTTACAACCTCGGCAACGTGTTACATTAATATGACTCGGCTAGCCTTGTCACCAAAAAAGGGGCTGTTCGTGGAGAACAGTAGTCAGCGAAAAGCTGTCGGTAAAGGGGGAATTTGCTGTGAACCACAACGCTTTCTTCCCTTTGAGTAGGTATAGCTGCCTTGCCGCAGCATAGTCTACTCTCGAATAGATTTTACTACCGTGCCGTAGTATGTTCTATTCTGATTTTTGTTGATTGATTGGAGCATATAAGTGTGTCTTAATAGTTGAATTCCTTGGGAATTTTGTTTTCCCCTTTTTGGAAAAATTATTTGATTATAAATAATATCATTGATAAATTTCTATCATTCATTGGGCGAAAAACCCTTTTCCCGCAAAAAATAATTTCGTTGGTTCAACCGCCGGATTGAACCTTATACGTACTGCATACCGGCCGAGTACACTCGTATTGCGCTAAATTGATATAATGCAAAATTGGTTAATTTTGCATTATATATCGAGTGACTGGGTTTGTTTTTGTACAGCAATTACTTTAGACATATGGTTTGTAGCGAAGTGGTATTTAGCCAACTTCGTTACAATATATTATATATTATATATTATATATTATATATTATATATTATATATTATATATTATATATTATATATTATATATTATATATTATATATTATATATTATATATTATATATTATATATTATATATTATATATTATATATTATATATTATATATTATATATTATATATTATATATTATATATTATATATTATATATTATATATTATATATTATATATTATATATTATATATTATATATTATATATTATATATTATATATTATATATTATATATTATATATTATATATTATATATTATATATTATATATTATATATTATATATTATATATTATATATTATATATTATATATTATATATTATATATTATATATTATATATTATATATTATATATTATATATTATATATTATATATTATATATTATATATTAATTCATCTGGTTAAGTCAAATAAAGTCCAAAAATATAATAAATTTTTGGAATTGAAGACGACAACGCCTGTCAGAAAATATTTGCCCACTTTTTGAAAATATTCTTTCTTGAGGCGTAGAAGTTGCCACTATTGAAACGTGCTTTTTGGCTAAACTTGCTAGCAGTTCGTATACCAGGTCCCTTGTTTGCCACCGGTGTAAAGGGTCTTTCTCCCGGTCTACATCCGGTTCTTCACAATATTGGCGGACAGAAGAAGATTGTGGTGTTGCAATTTAAATGCCGTGCAATCTTTGTTCTTCTGTAACAATAAAATCAAATAGCATACAAGCTGTATGGACTTGTGTACTAAACTTTTAAAAAGTTTTTCTCGTAGCAATCTACCCGTAGTTCTATCTCCTTTTAAATTCTCTATATTAACTTCGCGTGCCCGTGGCTGGCTCGCTGGCGGACAGGCACACCAAATCTTGTGATAAATTCCTAAAGCCCGATTTTATTGAAACTTTGCACGCATGTGTATCTCCCATGACAACACTTTCTATCAAATCTCATACAAATATTTTACAAATTTAATTTACACGAAAAATATTAAATTTTAATTTCTCTCCAGGTACATTTTTCCGTTTTCCGCGCCCATTGAACAATCGTAGTCAAAATTCTAGAATTCCTTTTATTTTTACAATTTAATATTTAGTAATAACCGCAAAATTATCTGTTTTAGAGGTGAGGTCTACTCTAAAGATCAATCCATTTTCTACGCATCACACGCGACTAGCAACGCGCGCCATACGCGACATCTCGGAATTGGCCCTTAACACTGAGCTGCTCAAAAATTTTAGCTCTCTAGGTCGTTTAGAAGGTGGTTAAAAAGGACCTCAAAGTGGAAAACCCGAGACAGGAAAAGTCAAGTTAAATAAAATGTTTTCAAACATTTAAATTACAAGCTATTGTGTGAATATGTGTACGCTGAGACTGCAGTAAATCAAAAAACCCGCGGTTGATCGATGCTTGTGGTACTAGCCCAATTCGTTGTTGGGCATTGTTCTCTCTTTTTGTCTGTCTAACCAAGTACCTTTTTGCGTTCTTCATGTTTAAAATCGTTTCGCAATATGACGTGATTAAACGCTGCAACCTTGAAATTTTACTCCCAACGCGCGCAAAGAAGTTTCACTTCAAAATTTGTTTTAAATAAATAAAAAGCAAAAGAACAATAACGATCAAATATAAACGTATGTATTTTAAATATACCGTAATGTTAAAAAAGCCTTTGCAGAAATTGGTTTCTTTCGTTTTGTAATTTTGGTTTGAGCTTTTTTCAGCAGCCAATTGATTGTATTGACATACGTAGGTATTGCCTGAATTGCTCTTCATGTTATTGAAAATTATTACACAAATGGTGAAATTCGTCATAACCTGATATTTTCCGGTTTATTGGATGAATACCAAATATTCTTTTTTTTTACTTAAGATAACTTTGTTAAAACAACTTTCTTGTAAAACACTGTGGTAAGCGGCACTCGACCACGACATTTTCACAACTAATCGCCCATGAATTGCCGCTCAATAAATGGCCACTGGCCGCTTAAGCTTGCCGCTCAGCCTTTTGCCGCTCAGTGTGTGGCCTTAGCCTAAGAATGACGATGGCGCATAACGGCATAACGCATTGACATTTATGCTGTTTATTACTTGAGTGTGGATGATAAATGAAATGCAGCTTTTAGATTTCAAAGGAAAATAAAACTTCACACACACAAGATGAAGTGTAGTTGGAAATAATATTTCATTTTAAGAATTACTCTTCACTTTGCTTCTGCGGTCAGCTTTAACGGACTGGAAAATTATCAATGCCACAGCCACTCCATTGACTTTCTTGATAATATCGTTTGTGTTTATATGCAGGCGATTAGTATGAAAACCCTCTATAGAAAGCCCAACTGTTTTCTTGAAGCACAGATACTAACGAAAAATATATGTATTGGTGATAACTAAAGCCAAATACCGTATCAAACATTTTTGTTTTTCAATACCAACTTACGTTTCTCGCGTTTTCACTACTTTTATAAAATGCATCTGCTTATTTTTACAGTCGTTTTTCGTATAGAGTTTATGAGTCACTTTTGTGATCAATTTTTAGCCCACTTCCTAAAGCCTGATTTTATTGAAACTTTGCACACATGTGTATCTTCCATGACAACACTTTCTATAAAATTTTATAAAAAGAAGTACCCGATTTTCTTAAATTTTATACAGATGTGTATCTCTTATGGAAAAAACTTTTTGTAAAATTTTTGGATTTAACGGGCCCTGAGGCCTGAGGGGTGCCCATACAAATTTTTTTAAAAATTAGACAGATTTTCTTCAAATTTTACACACATCTGTGTCTCCGATGGACAAAACTTTTTGTAAATTTTTGGAGTGAACGCCCTAAGGCATGATGTGTGCACATTTATTTTTTTTTAAATTAGCCCGATTTTCTTCACATTTTAAATTTTGATTTTTTGACAAAAGATTTTGTTAAATTTTGGAGCGAACGGGCTCTGAGGCATGAGGGGTGCCCATAAAAAAATATTAAACATTAGCCCGATTTCTTCAAATTTTAAGGAGTGAACTGGCCTTGAGGCGCGAAGTTTGCCCATACATTTTTTTTTTAAAATTAGGCCGATTTTCTTTATATTTTAACACATGTGTATCTCCGATGGACAAAACTTTCTGTAAAATATTTGGATTGAACGGGTCCTAAGACCCGAGGAAGCCCATAAAATTTTTTTAAAAATCAGCCCGGAATCTTCAAATTTTAAACACATGTGTATTTCCAATGGAAAAATTTTTTTTATCAATTTTTTCCAAATTAACCCGTATCAAACTTTGCACACATATGTATCTCCTTTTAGAGAATTTACATGAACAATTTTAATTTTTATGGGTTGTTTTTTTTGTACAATGTATTCACATCCCACAAACCCAGACGCGTTTTGGATTGTTCAGTGCATTAGTATGCATACAGTTGGGCTTTTTATAGAGTTGGTTTTGTTTAAAACTTGTCAAAAAATTAATAAAAATTAATAAAAATTAATTTGTATTTGACCAACTTCACTGTCACAGTGTACAAAAAATTAGCAGACGTATTTTATGAAACGTGCTAACTCTTCTGCCCTGCTAGTAGTGGAAAAACAGAGAAACGTAAGATGTGGTAGTGGGGAGACAGATTTTATATGGATTTTGCTCTTTTGTTAATTTCCAATACATAAACATTTGGGATTTTTTTAAACATTCATCTGTGTATCAGCGAAACAGTTGGGGTTTCTGTAGAGAAGGTTTTGCGTATTCGCATCTCACAAATACAGCCGATTGTAACATTTCAGTAAAATCTATTTGTAAATGTGTTTGATTTAATGTCGTATTTTTGTTTGTTTTAGAAATCTGCGCTCGAGCTCAGATTTTTTCTTGAAAAAACCAACACGAAAGCCGAGAATCTTTTGTTTACATTGTTTTGTTGCATGTGTTGTTGTTACAGTTAATGAAAAGAGGGGTAAATATCCCAAAAGATCTGCTAGAGGGGAATTTCGATTTACCGATTGGTTTTTTTGAAAATAAACGAACAACTTGACAGCCAACAAATCAATCTGCGCCAGATTTTTTTCAAAAAAAAAACGACATAATATTTTAAATTTAACTCCCCTTGGAAGGTATTCGCATCTCACAAATACAGCCGATTGTAACATTTCATTAAAATCTATTTGTAAATGTGTTTGATTTAATGTCGTATTTTTGGTTGTTTTAGAAATCTGCGCTCGAGCTCAGATTTTTTCTTGAAAAAACGAACACGAAAGCCGAGAATCTTTTGTTTACATTGTTTTGTTGCATGTGTTGTTGTTGCAGTTATTGAAAAGAGGGGTAAATCTTCCAAAATATCAAGATCTGCTAGAGGGGAATTTCGATTTACCGATTGGTTTTTTTGAAGAAAAAAAAACGAACAACTTGACAGCCAACAAATCAATCTGCGCCAGATTTTTTTCAAAAAAAAAAAACGACAATATTTTACATTTCACTCCCCTTGCAAGGAGAATGGGGTATACTATAACCTATAACCTTCCGTCACCTGCCAATAATATACATTCAAAATTTAAAAAAATCGTTTGGTAAATGTGAGTTTCTATAAATAACAACCACACAAAATTTAATTTTTATTTATATAGATTATGGTTTGGCATGGTTCTATGTTTGAGTATTGAGTTAAAAGCGTCAATTTGATATATGAATATACGAATATATATAAACACGATACGATAGGCGGTGTTAAATGCAAACAAAATAAGTTGCCAATAAATTCAAGAATGTCAAATGTTACGAAAAAATTGCTTGTGCATAGAGCAATAAGCACAAATAGTCTCTTTCTTTAACAAGAAATTGATCGAATATAGCATTAAATTTTTTGGCCAGTTTTAGGCCAGTTTTGCACATCAGTTTAGGAAATATGTTGTACATAAAACCTTTTCTACATAAAGCCCAACTGTTTTCTTGAAGCATAAATAATAATAATAATATTCGGCGCGAAAGACCGAAAGGCCTAGCTTCTCGCAACCATTTGTGTTGAGCATGTATATTTTTGCATACAAATGGAAGCATAGTTAAATGCTTAAAAAATTCTTAACTAACAAAAGAGAAAATTCCATATAAATTTTTTCTTTCTCTTTCTGCAACTGACTGATCTCAGTAGCAGGTTGGCGCGGTGGGATTTGAAACTACAGGGTTTTCAATTTTCGATTAAACATCGAAAGGGTTCTGAGAATGTTGTTCCAGATACTCTCTCCAGAGTGTATGCAGATGAATTGTGCGAATTCAGCGAGGTAGGTTCCGAAATCGACTTAGACTCCGCCGAGTTTGATAGCATGGAATACGGAACTATAAAGACCAAGGTTTTAGATAATCATGACAAGTTGTCCGATCTTAAAGTCGTAGAATATAGCGTACCGAATTTGCAACTGGCAGTGATGTGCAAGAAAACGACTCTTGGAAACTCTGGCTTCCCCAATCGTTGACCAAGGACGTCATTCAGCAAGCCCACTGTCGTCTAACTGGTGCTCATGGAGGTGTAGGAATGACCACCGAGCGAATTAAGCGACACTTCTTCTGGCCAGATATGTCGAAACAAGTCAAGGAATACATCTTTAATTGCGAAGCATGTAAATGCACTAAACCATCAAACGTTGTCTTGCGTCTACCTATGGGTCAGCTGGTACAATCGGCGATCGAAGTCTGGTGCAATCGGAATCCAGATCATCTTCGACCATCTCTCGAAATGTAATTTTTTGAAAACTCTTAAGAAGTTTTGCGCGTCGCCCATCTGTGAATATTTGGAGGAATAGGTTTTCCACACTTTCGGAGTTTCCGTGACGGATAACGGGGTGCAATTTTAATCAGTCATCTTTAATGCACTTGTAAGCAAGTATGGTATAAACATATTTATACGGCCCTGTATTCACATTGTGTGTAATTTAAATTATTTTCGGAAAATACAGGGTGTTCAGGTTTGGGATGCTAACCCGTTAAGGGGTGATTCCTCGGTTCATTCTGAGAAAAAAATCGTATGGGAGGGGGGTCCATTTTTGATATCCTTTGAGATGCGGGGTGTTTAAAAAATGTTGTTCCAATTATTAAACTGTAACTTCCAAAATATTTATCGGATAGAAAATTAGTCATATTTGACTGGTAATTGTATAGGCTAATTTAAGATCTAAGTGGTTATCTTGCATCTGCATCCGTTTGAGAGAAAAAACAACCCATAAAAATTAAAATTTTTCATGTAAATTCTCTAACAGGGGATATACATGTGTGCAAAGTTTGAACCGGGTTATTAGAGCACATTGTATAAAAAATATTTGTATGGGGAAAAAATTCAAATCAAAAACTCAAACATTTTTACAAAAAGTTCGGTCCATCGGGATAAACATATGTTTAAAATTTGACGAAAATCGAATTTTTTTTTACAAAAAGTGTCGGAGATACACGCGTATATAATTTGAAGAAAATCGGGTTAATTTTTTTTAATAAGTTTTTGGGGCCCCACGACCCTGGGGCTGGGGTATCCAAAAATTTTACAAAAAGTTATGTCCATCGGAGATACACATGTGTATAAAATTTTAAGAAAATCAGGTTAATTTAAAAAAAACAAATTCATTTAAAAATTCGTGTTAATTTTTTTAAAAACTTGTTAGGGACCCATGACCCTGGGGTATCCAAATTTTTCCAAAAAGTGTTGTCCACCGGAGATACACATGTGTATAAAATTTGAAGAAAATCCGGTTAATTTTTTTAAAAAAAATTAATGGGCACCCATCGGCCCCGAATTTTAATAGAATGTTTTGTCTTCGGAAATACACATGTCTGCAAAATTTCAATAAGATCGGACTTTGAAAAGTGGGTTAAAAAGTAATCGCGAGATTCCACGACAAACAGACCGACCGACCGACAGCCGTGCCACGGGCAAGCGAATTTAAAAATTGAAATTTTACTTGTAAATTCTCTGATCGAAGATTCGATTTTGTGGTAAATTCCCTATTTGGTGGTGAAAACATAGCAGCCACAGCGCACGGTTGGTACGACGTACACACAACGACGTACGAAGTACCACAAAAATTATTTCTTTCGAGTTAAGTTAAGCTGTAAAGCAGTTGAGTGCGTAACCTTTTCTTCATATACTTGTAATATTGTATAAAACACAAATTCTCTATACTCTCTGCTCTCTGCTGCAACGCAACAACAAAACAACCCCAATCGTAAATTCAAGCAGCGCTGCCTACACGCGTCACTCATTAGCGCACACAGTCATCATAGTATGATATGATCTAAAAAAAATGGAAATTTTGTATGGGAGCCACCGATCCCGCAGCCCGATCTTTCTGAAATTTTAATAGAAAGTATTGTCACCAGTATTGTCACGGTGTCCCACCTCTTGCGAATGGGTGACAAACGTTCCGAGAGAAATAACTTGTCATGGAAAGCTTCTCAATTCGCCGTTCCGATCCGGCCTTAAATCGTAGGTCCCTGCCATTTGTATCCAAAAAAAAAAAATACATGCGCAACACAAATGGTCGCGAGAAGGCCTTGGACCGCAATGGTTTGTCGCGTCGAATATTATTATTATTGTCACCGGAAATATACATGTGTGCAAAATTTCAATAAAGTCGGGCTTTGGGAAGTGGAATTGATCAGAAAATCGGACCAGCCAGCCAGCCACGGACACGCGAAGTTAATATAGAGAATTTAAAAATATGATTTCTTTATAAAATTCAATTTTCTAAAAAAATCCGTTATATATTTTTATTTTTTTTTCCTTATTTTAATTCGCCTTGATATTCTCTACAACTCCTAATACAAATTTTGGCTCAAGACTATCGATTTATTGCGGTATACAGGTTTGAATATATGATGAAAAAATTAACATTTTGTTTAAATATTTTATTAGGTAACTACATGAAATTAGTTATAAAATATGCTCAATATCTCGTTAGTCAAAGGATATCAAAAATTGACCCCCCTCGCTTACGATTTTTTCACAGAATGAACCAAGGAATCACCCCTTAACGGATTAGCATCCCAAACCCGAACACCCTGTATAAAGAAAAAAAAGAAGAGTTCCCAAATGGAAATTTAGCTTGTCTGTCGTGTGATACACTTCGAGTGCGAGAAAAGGTGTAGTACATTCGCAATAGTCCAGTGAGTCTATGCCCAACCAGAGTTTTTCTGTCCGGTTGCAGGCTATGTGCATAACTTAATTTCCAACAAGAAAGCTCCAAATGGAATTTGGAGAAAAGACAAATAGGTTACAAATTCGTAGTACTTTCCGCACTAATCCTTAAAGCATATTACAGCTTAACACGTGTCTTTTAATAAATGCTTCAAAGCTAATTACAAATGTACTGAACCCGGTAAAGAAAATTGATCAACGGTACATAGTGATTCATTCGTTACCATAACCATTTTCACTGTACAACGCAAAAGCAAACGATACTCACGTTGAACGACGCAAGGTGCACGGCGGCAGGATTTATCACCACCATCGAATAGAGAAATCAGTGGCAGCCAACACCAGTAGAGATTTTTTTTGGGGACCAGCAGTAACACCAGCCGCCGACCGTTCATTAGTTAGGCTGTGGCTGCGTTGTGCCCCCTCCTCGATAGTGCCTGTGCTAGCTGAACCAAAATCCATTAATCCATTTTCAGTTAGTACCTCGTATCGCCTTTTGCGTGCAGTAAGTTTGACTGGTAGATATTCCTTTGATGGGATTATTGTTTTCTTGTCACTAAAGTTTCAAAAGTGAAATCAAATCTTTTATCGTGAACAACCACTGTATTGTGTGGATTGTACTCCAGAAACTGGTGAGGAACAAAATCGTTATCATATGCTCATCATTGTCGCGATGAAAGCGCTGACTTATAGTTGTGCTGTATTAACATGTAAACATGAATAACATATACAAATGTAAACTGACATAATCAATAAAGAACACTTTGCTTTACGTCTTCAACAATGATGTTTCAACATGGTGTCAGAATTGAAAAAATAAAAATTAATCGGGAATCATCGAAGCTATAATTTCATTTTAATTGTATAAAATATAAGAATAAACTGATAACATTGTCATTTTCAGATTTTTATACAAAGTTTCTCACGAAAACCAACATTTTACATCATCGGAATAAGGAAAAAAAAGTGAAACACGTTTTTCTTATTAACAACGAAACAAGATGGTTGGTGATGAAAAAAACACAAATGCCGGTGTAAGTTTTTTGATACCACCGAAATTTTTAAATATAAATGGACCGATGCCGATCACGTGGAAAAATTTCATGCAGTAGTACTGCCTGAGGCTACGCAACTGAATAAAAAATCAGGATCTATTCAGGTAGCTAAGTTCATGTCATCGCTGGGAATTGACGCAGTAAATATTTTTAATTCGTTCAATTTAACAAAAGAAGACAGTAAAAATATTGTTAAAATTCAAGCGAAATTTAATAAATATTTCGAGCCAAAAATGAACATAACATTTGAACGCTATGAGTTTAACAAAATGGTTCAAGATGAAACATCTTTCAACGAATTTTTAACTAAAATACAGTTAAAAGCAAAGTATTGTGATTTTAAAGTTCTCAACAATGATTTGGTTCGTGATAAAATAGTGGTGGGAATAACTAATGGTGCTGTACGCGAAAAACTTTTAGAAATAGAAGACCTAACGTTAGCGAAAGCCATACAAATATGTCGAGTTAGTGAAATAACGAAATATCAAAAAACATGTGACAAATGTAAGCATAAAGGCCACTTCGCAAAGTTTTGCTACTCGAAAAAAGTTAATCTCATTGGAGATGAAAACAAATCTATTCGAGATGACGCAACCGATTCGGAGTTAAAGAATGAATTATCAAACTTTTGCGTAAATTCCATTACAAATAAAGACAACGAAAATAGTTATTACGAAGCTATTAAGCTAAATAATGCCATTAGCATTAATTTCAAGCTAGACACCGGAGCACGTTACACTGCTTCCCAAAACTATTGTTGATAAAATTGGAGTAAAAATTGATGACTCACATACAAAACGGATTCTAACGTTCGGAGATCATCCAATCGAAGTAGTGGTAGAATGTTTAATTGCTTGTAAAGTGCGAAATAAAAACTGTAAACTGAAGTTTATACTGGTAAATGCAAATGTCAGCCCAATATAAGGAAAAACTGAATGCGAGAAATTGAAATTGATCGTTAGAGTTTCGGAGATCGAAGGAGCCATTTTTGAGGGTCTGGGATGTCTAAAGGATGATGAGTATGACAAAGATCTTATTGACGATCCAAAATTTCAAATTTTTCCGGCGCGAACATTGCCATTACACTTCGGGAAGAAACGAAGAAATACATCGAGGAAGCAGTTAAAGCTGGAGTTTTAATCAAGACTCAATTAGCTACACCAGCAGTATCTCCAATGGTGGTAGTTAGGCGAAATGGTAAACTGCGTGTTTGCGTTTATTTGACGCATGTAAATAAAAATATCCTTAGAGTATATCACCCGTTGTGTACAATCGAGGAAATTGTCGCTCGAATTCAAAAAGCTAAGTATTTTACTCTATTAGACTGCAAAAAGGGGTTTTGGCAAATCCGTGTCTCAGAGAGAACAGAAAAATATTTAACTATGGCAACGCCTTGGGGGCGATAATCATTCAAACGGCTACCGTTCGGTTTGGCTTCAGCACCGGAAGTGTTCCAAGACCGAATGAGTCAAATTCTGGAAGAGTTTGAAAACACTGAAGTTTCAATGGACGATATACTAATTTACGCCGAGACAAAAGAAAAACTAAGGGACATTACAAACCGCGTTGTGAGGAAGTTGAATCATGTGGGGCTAAAATTGAATAAAGAAAAATGCATTTTCGAGGCTACCGAGATCAAATTCCTCGGACATCGTATAAATGGAAGCGGTCTATCTGCGGATCCGGACAAAATTCAGGCAATAAATAATCTGAAGGAACCTACTAATAAAAAAGACCTGCAAAGGATATTAGGAATGGCCACATATTTGGGAAAATTTATTGACAATCTATCGGGTATAACACAGCCATTGCGAGCGCTATTGCACAAGAATGTAGAATTTTTGTGGACGGAGGAACAGGAGGCGGCATTTCGAGTGCTAAAGCAAAAATTTTCAACAACGCCTGTTTTGAAGTTTTTTGACGCTAAAGCGGACGTCACATTGCAAGTAGATGCAAGCAGCAAAAGCTTTGGGGCCGTACTTCTGCAAAATGAGCAGCCAGTCGCATATGCATTAAAGGCGTTGACTCCTGCCCAGCTCAACTATCCACAGATAGAAAAGGAGGCGGCTGCTATACGATATGCCTGCCAGAAATTCCATTCATATATATACGGTAAGAGGCTGACTATAGAGTCTGACCATAAACCTTTGGAAATAATCTTCCGAAAGCCAATTCATACGGCACCACAAAGATTGCAACGAATCTTGTTTGACGTAATGCCTTATTCACCAAACATAAATTATAAAAAAGGGAAGAGTCTTTATATCGCAGACACTTTAAGTCGGGATTGCAAGAACAGCATAGATCCAGATGGAGAGGAGTTACAGGTTCATATAGTATTGAACATGACAAATAAAGCGGTTAAGGACATGATTTCTTCGACGGAAGAAGATGTAGAACTTCAAAGCTTAATTTCAGTGGTACTGAACGGATGGCCAAAGAACCAAAAAGAAGTACCTGCTAATTTAAAGCATTATTGGAATTTTCGGAACAGAATCTCGTACTATGGCGGAGTTTTGTTCAAAGGCACAGAGGTAATAATTCCAAAGGATCAAGTACCGCGCGTGTTACGCAGTATTCATTCTGGGCATTTCGGTGAGCAAAAGTGTCTCAGATTGGCACGCGAAAACATCTATTGGAAAGGAATGCGTACTGATATCGTCGAATATATACGCAAATGTAGCATCTGACAGTCTATGCAACCATCAAAACCTAAAGAACCGTTGATGCTAAAGGAAGTTCCCAGTCTACCATTTGAAATAGTAGGAGTAGATATTTTCTATTTCCAGGGACAAGAATATTTGTTACTGGCCGATAGTTATTCCGGATTCTTCGACTTTGAAAAATTGAAGCATGGCACAACTGCTGAAGTCATCAAGAAGTTAAATTCCTGGTTCTCTGTACACGGGATACCAGTCGCTATCGAAAGTGATAATGGACCCCAATTTGCCAGCAAAGAATTTAGAGATTTTGTGAGAGACTGGTCGATAAATCATCGCACATCATCGCCTTATTATCCAAGATCAAACGGATTAAGTGAGCGATACGTACAAATAGCGAAAAATATGTTGAAAAAATGTGCTAAGGATAGCTCAGACATCCATTTGGCGTTATTAAATTATAGCAACGCCCCGAGAAACAACGAATTATGTTCGCCTAATCAACGTTTAATGAGTAGAAATACCAGATCGACGTTACCGGTTTCCATAACAAAATTAACACCGAAAATTGTTGAGTATGACGTTAAAGAAGAGTTAAAGAAAATTCGAAAAAATCAAAAAGTTTACGCTGACCAGAAAACAAAAGTTTCTAAATAATTTAGGCCTGGAGAAAAAGTTCGTATACAGGATGGTCACCGTAAATGAATCGGAGCAACAGTTGAAAGCTCTACGGATTATCCGCGTTCATATAATGTTCGTGCCAACAACGGTAAATCATATCTTCGCAAACCCTATTCACATTCATGAAACGAAAGCAGAAATTAAACAGGAACGCAAGTTAGCCGTAGATAGCAGTCCAAACACTTCAAGCATACCAGATCACGAGGGCACATTTCGAATAAAAAGCAATAATAGTATCCAGCCGAGGATGCAATCTCATTTGGATAACTCTCCAACATCAACTAACGGTGAGGCCACCCGGCCTACAGTTACAACAAGATATGGAAGAATTATAAAACCACCACAACGATTAGAATTATAAAGTAGTTTTAAACATTAACCTAAATTGAAATTTTTTTTTTAACAAAAAAAAGAGGGCATAGGGTGTATTTGTTTAAATTAATAAGGGGGATGTCACGATGAAAGCGCTGACTTATAGTTGTGCTGTATTAACATGTAAACATGAATAGCATATACAAATGTAAACTGACATAATCAATATAGAACACTTTGCTTTACGTCCTCAACAATGATGTTTCAACAATCATAATCGGTGCTCTCTCATTCCGATTTTCGCAAAACGCAAACAAGCCCCATCCCGAATTGGTCTAGCCAAACAAGCAATTAATAACTCGCGACAATAGACAGTAGATTCGATGAAAGCTAAGTATCGACAAAATCAAGCAGTTATAGAGGCTTTTGACTGCCTCCCTCAACTGGATTAGCAACTCGTTTAGACAGAATTCCTTCAGAGACATGTTTGTTTGTTGGTACGTCGCGGTCACAACCGGAACATGCTGGAAACAGCCGACCGGGACCTAAAATTTAAATTGTTGGATACACTACTAGACTTAAAATTAAATTCAATAGCAATAAAAATAACTGTTTTTTTCTTACACCACTAGACGTAAATTTATATTTATATACATTACTAGACTTAAAATTAAATTCAATAGCAATAAAATAACTTTTTTTTCTACACCACTACCACTAGACTTAAAATTAATAACAATAAGCTAGTAAAAGATACGTTTTCTTATTTTTCTTCATACACTACTAGACTTAAAATTAAATTCAATAATAATAAGCGAATTAAAACATGTTTTTTTTAATTTAATTTAAAACCAATACCAATACCAATAAATTTAATTCGTTTTTTTTTTCTTACAATATAAGACTTAAAATTATGACTACTATTCTACGAGACTCAAAATTAATACTATAAAAAAAGAGAAATTAAAGGGGTAATAAATTTTCATTGCTTACTCTTATAGTTTTCCCTAGTATGTATTTATATTTAATAATTAATCTCTGTGAGTCGATATATTTATTTGAAATTAGGTACCAAAACCAAAGTAAATAAATTTTCATAAGTTAAAGGTTACCTAGTGTATTCGTATTTAAAATTTGTTTAAAGCGACATGATTCGATACCTTTCATTCTTGGAATAAACCAGTTTACATATAAAACCTATTGACATATTTATGGTTAAGTCCGTCTTATCTCCCCTACAAAGGGCTAATTAGATTTATAACTGGAAATAAAATAAAATAGACCCAGTATTTTGGGTCCGAAATCGAAATGAATTCGTGTAATTAATTTGTTTCTTTGTCCCGATTCCAGTTAAGGCATTCCAGATGTTGGTGGAGGTGTGCTAAACACCCAATTTGTGAGTCCTGAGGATATCGGGGACCCATGTTTCATGTATAGAAAGGGGGCGAGTCGTCGTCGGTATGCGTGAAACCCGTCCCAGCCCACATCGAAGCAGTTCCTCTCGTCCTTGATAGCAGTTTGGTAGGATTCCTTCTCTTTGACTATCGTAGGGGGATATCTTGTTTTTGTATTCTTCTCTATAGAAAGCCCAACTGTACGCATACTAATGCAGAGAAAAAATACGAAAATCGGCTGTATTTGTGAGATATGAATACAGTGTAGAAAGAAACGCGCTAACTGGTGGTAGTGAAAAGAATGAGAAAAATAATTGGTAGTTATGAGAAACAGAAAAATTTTATATGGACTTTGCTCTTTTGTTAATTACCAATACATCCAATTTTCGTACTGATACTTCGTACTTTTTAAAGATGTATCTGTTATCCAGCCAAAATCTTCTCTACAGAAAGCCCAACTGTTTCGCTGAACACAGTAGTTGCCAAAGTTCATTATAAATTAAAGAATGAGAGGAAGCCCAATATAGTTGGCCCATAAGAAGAAGTAAAAAAAAGAAGGACGAAATTTTCCTGTAATTTTCCTTTTACTGTACAACAAAACCTTCTCTATGGAAAGCTCAACTGTACGCATACTAATGAAGTGAAACAATCCTCAAAACGGCTGTATTTGTGAGATGTGAATCAAAACCCTCTCTATAGAAAGCCCAACTGTTTTGCTGGATCCAAAACCTTTTCTATAGAAAGCTTAACTGTACGCATACTAATGCAGTGAAACAATCCCAAACGCGTCTTTATTTGTGGGACGTGAATACAGTATACAAAAAAGAAGCAGACGAAAACCCTCTCTATAGAAAGCCCAACTGTTTTGCTAGATCACAGATACATCTTTAAAAAGTACGAAAATTAGATGTACATATTGGTAATTACCAAAAGAGCAAATTCCACATAAAATTTTTTCTGTTTCTCACCACTACCATATACGTTTCTCACTATTTACACAAATTCTCTCAGTTGTCAAACTTCCGCACCGAATGTCTCACTTCACCTTCCTTAATCCCACGTACCGTTAACCGTTCAAAAATGTAGTCAAACCGGTTTTTGCGGTTTGCCTGGATTTTGTAAAAGAACATGATTGAACATGTTATTTATTTTTAGAAGATGACTCATTGCATATAAGTATCGTTAGTTGTAAATAAGGGAATAAGGCTACAATTTTCTGGTCTTTCCCGATATTTCTGTCTATAAGATTGGAAGTTTCTGAAAGCATTTCAATGAGTATAAAAGCCTAAATTTCGTAACAATTGGTGTCAGAAGCGGGATTTTACCAATTGTGAGACAGTAAAATTTTGCAAAATGGAAAATAATAAAATTTTGCAAATTGTGGAACAATAAATTTACTAGTGATTTTGCAAACCTTGAGACAGTAAAAAAAAATAATAAAGTGAAATTTTACAAACCGATTAACAATAAATAATAAAATGGAAAGTGCAGTGAACATTAAATCATATAGTTCCCAGAGCTTAAAGAAGAGCTTGGAAGGCGAGGTCTAAGCAACGCTGCAAATAAGCAAGAGTTATTTCTCCGATTGCAACAAGTCGTTAAAGTGGAAAAGCAAGGAACCAAGACCAGTACAAACTACAGTACAGCCTGTGAATCGTGTTAAGAGGCCACAAAATTTACGGCAGATAGGTTCACCACAGATGAATGAGGTGCAGCAGCCAGCTTACCTCGTAGGTACAGAACAGGAAAACTAAGTTACACCAGCTTTACGGGGCATAAGGCGGTGAAGAAGGGAGAGAGCCCCAGGATCACGGTGAACATTGCCAAACTTGTAAAGGACAGCAACAGCTTGGTTGTTAGTGGTATGTTAGAAGGAAGGATTTACATTGGATACAGGAGCTTTCAGATCAGTTGTAAATCCCAAAGTGGTGTCCAAAAGTCAAGTGGAAAAAGTTTTTTGTTATAATTTGAGGACAGCGACAGGTGAAGTTGCAGTAATTAAAGGAGTATTCCTGTAGTGTCATGTTTGGATGAATGAGTGGCACGAGATTGCAACAGCAAGTCCTACAGTAAAAAGTTACTGGGCTAAATGGCAGTCATTAAGATTGGAAGATGGACTACTGGTAAGGCAATAGGAATCGGCTGATGGTCGAAGCACAAAATCACAGATTTTGCTACCAACGAACCGGGGCAAAGAAGTTCTGCAAGAAATACATAGTGGGACATCAGGAGCATATTTCGGCGTTTACACGACGCTAGATAAAGTAAGAAATCGCTTCTACTGGGTAAATTGCTGCAGAGATGTGGAAGACTGGTGCCAAACGTGTGACACATGTGCCGCAAGCAAAGGACAACAATCAAAAACTAGAGAAAAAATGCAACAGTTCAATGTTGGAGCACCATTTGAGCAGGTTGCAATGGAAATAGGTGGTGCATTCTTAGAAACAAGAGATGGAAATCGATATATACTCGTGTGCATTGATTACTTCAGCAAATGGGCAGAGGCATATCCCATCGTTAACCAGGACGCTAGCACGGTGGCTAGGGCATTCGTGGACAACTGGATATGCAGATTTGGAGTTCCAGTGGGTGGAACTACATTCCGATCAAGGAATTTTGAATCGCTAGTCTTTCAAGAGCTGTGCCAAGAACTCAACATCAAGAAAACGAGGAGATCATTAAGAGGATTAATGATGTGCTGGATTTAACAGAGCCCCAGATGCAAAATGAAAGTTGTTCACGTTAACAGATTGACAAGATACAACATCAGAAGGAGCACTGAATCTGTTCGGGACGAACAGAATTAAGGTGGGGGTAATGTTACGAAAAGTAGTTAGTAACGCATACAAGTATAATAGAATTCGAATCCTAAAATAAATCGCAATGTAAATACTGCATACTAAAAATAAGCACTTTAATGTAGCATACTTTTAGGCTGTAAGACTTTAGATTATTTGAAATTTGAAATGTAACCGCCTGCAAGTTTGAATCATTATTTACTGTTCAAAAATGTAGTCAAACCGGTTTTTGCGGTTTCTGGAAGCTTTCTCAATGAGTATAAAAGGTGGCATTCGCTGCAGAGGATTGATTAGTTAATTAGAATTTAACAGTTGAAAAGCTCTTGCTTGCAGAAATATTGTAAAGTACAAGTAATAAGTGTTTTTGTGTACATTTAAAGTAGTAGTAGTAGTAGTATAACATTCTTTATTTAAGATTATTTTTGTTCAAATGTACATGAATAGTTAACAATTTAGAGTCTTTGGTAATGAGCTATTGCAACTGCAATATAAGTTTACATTATTAATTAAAGAAAATGTTAACTAGAATAATTATATACTCTATAAAGAAAGATATTTTAGTAGAAACAAAACACAAATAATTATAATATACAACAATATAATAACACATAAAACAATAACAATAACACATAAAAATAACAATAACAAAACAAAGTATTAAATTTAAATGTTATTTAATAATGTAAGATATCTGTTATTTATTTTATAAAAATGGTCCTTTAAAAATTCAATATGCGCACATTCATGAATTTCAAATGTGGACGCACGGCACTCACGGTTGATACACATTTTCAAAATTTTGTTTTGCGTCACTTGAAGCTTTTTTAAATGAGTTTTAGCTATGTCATTAAAAATTGTACATCCGTAGGATATTATTGGCCTTAATACTGATTTAAATAACATTAATTTATTTTCAACATTTAAATTTGATTTTTGTTAATAATACTATATAATACACTAATAGCTTTATTCACTTTTACTATAGAATATTTTACGTGATGCCTAAATGTCATTCTTTTATCGAAAAAAATTCCTAAGTATTTAACCTCATTCACCTAGTCGATTGACTCAGTTCCGATACGCAACGCTCTCAAAGGAATTTCACAGGTTTTTCTTCTGGTTAAAAATATTGCTTTTTTTCGATATATTAAGTCGTATTTTCCATCTTGTAAAATATGCCAAGTAAGTCAACATAGCATTACGCAATGCAGAAACAATGGGTGCTCGAAGCTTTGATGACGCAAAGAAGACAGTGTCATCGGCAAAGAAAGCTCGAGAGCAGGTAGTGAGAGGCGGCATGTCAGAAATGAAAATGTTATAAAGCATTGGACTCAGAACTGCTCCTTGGGGAGCTCCAAACGGTATAAGGTACTGTTTAGATTTTCCCCCCTTAGTTGACACAACAAACGATCTTCCTCTCAGGAAAGAGTTGCATATCTTGATTAAATATCGCGGAAATTAGCAATCAATTAATTTTGATATGAGACCTAAATGTCACATTGAATCAAAAGCTTTTTCGATTTCACACAACAGCATTCCAGTGGTTTGGCCCTGATCTAAATTTGTTTTAACGTGGTTTTTGATTCGAAGTAATTGATGAAGCGTTGATTTACCGTGAACGAATCCACACTGCTCAGGTGGGATAATGCAGTTAAGGTCAATGTGTTCTTGAAAGCGCCGAAGAATAATACGCTCAAGTATTTTACGCTGCAAATAAGCAAGAGTTATTTCTCCGATTGCAACAAGTCGTTAAAGTGGAAAAGCAAGGAACCAAGACCAGTACAAACTACAGTACAGCCTGTGAATCGTGTTAAGAGGCCACAAAATTTACGGCAGATAGGTTCACCACAGATGAATGAGGTGCAGCAGCCAGCTTACCTCGTAGGTACAGAACAGGAAAACTAAGTTACACCAGCTTTACGGGGCATAAGGCGGTGAAGAAGGGAGAGAGCCCCAGGATCACGGTGAACATTGCCAAACTTGTAAAGGACAGCAACAGCTTGGTTGTTAGTGGTATGTTAGAAGGAAGGATTTACATTGGATACAGGAGCTTTCAGATCAGTTGTAAATCCCAAAGTGGTGTCCAAAAGTCAAGTGGAAAAAGTTTTTTGTTATAATTTGAGGACAGCGACAGGTGAAGTTGCAGTAATTAAAGGAGTATTCCTGTAGTGTCATGTTTGGATGAATGAGTGGCACGAGATTGCAACAGCAAGTCCTACAGTAAAAAGTTACTGGGCTAAATGGCAGTCATTAAGATTGGAAGATGGACTACTGGTAAGGCAATAGGAATCGGCTGATGGTCGAAGCACAAAATCACAGATTTTGCTACCAACGAACCGGGGCAAAGAAGTTCTGCAAGAAATACATAGTGGGACATCAGGAGCATATTTCGGCGTTTACACGACGCTAGATAAAGTAAGAAATCGCTTCTACTGGGTAAATTGCTGCAGAGATGTGGAAGACTGGTGCCAAACGTGTGACACATGTGCCGCAAGCAAAGGACAACAATCAAAAACTAGAGAAAAAATGCAACAGTTCAATGTTGGAGCACCATTTGAGCAGGTTGCAATGGAAATAGGTGGTGCATTCTTAGAAACAAGAGATGGAAATCGATATATACTCGTGTGCATTGATTACTTCAGCAAATGGGCAGAGGCATATCCCATCGTTAACCAGGACGCTAGCACGGTGGCTAGGGCATTCGTGGACAACTGGATATGCAGATTTGGAGTTCCAGTGGGTGGAACTACATTCCGATCAAGGAATTTTGAATCGCTAGTCTTTCAAGAGCTGTGCCAAGAACTCAACATCAAGAAAACGAGGAGATCATTAAGAGGATTAATGATGTGCTGGATTTAACAGAGCCCCAGATGCAAAATGAAAGTTGTTCACGTTAACAGATTGACAAGATACAACATCAGAAGGAGCACTGAATCTGTTCGGGACGAACAGAATTAAGGTGGGGGTAATGTTACGAAAAGTAGTTAGTAACGCATACAAGTATAATAGAATTCGAATCCTAAAATAAATCGCAATGTAAATACTGCATACTAAAAATAAGCACTTTAATGTAGCATACTTTTAGGCTGTAAGACTTTAGATTATTTGAAATTTGAAATGTAACCGCCTGCAAGTTTGAATCATTATTTACTGTTCAAAAATGTAGTCAAACCGGTTTTTGCGGTTTCTGGAAGCTTTCTCAATGAGTATAAAAGGTGGCATTCGCTGCAGAGGATTGATTAGTTAATTAGAATTTAACAGTTGAAAAGCTCTTGCTTGCAGAAATATTGTAAAGTACAAGTAATAAGTGTTTTTGTGTACATTTAAAGTAGTAGTAGTAGTAGTATAACATTCTTTATTTAAGATTATTTTTGTTCAAATGTACATGAATAGTTAACAATTTAGAGTCTTTGGTAATGAGCTATTGCAACTGCAATATAAGTTTACATTATTAATTAAAGAAAATGTTAACTAGAATAATTATATACTCTATAAAGAAAGATATTTTAGTATATAATAACACATAAAACAATAACAATAACACATAAAAATAACAATAACAAAACAAAGTATTAAATTTAAATGTTATTTAATAATGTAAGATATCTGTTATTTATTTTATAAAAATGGTCCTTTAAAAATTCAATATGCGCACATTCATGAATTTCAAATGTGGACGCACGGCACTCACGGGTGAGACACATTTTCAAAATTTTGTTTTGCGTCACTTGAAGCTTTTTTAAATGAGTTTTAGCTATGTCATTAAAAATTGTACATCCGTAGGATATTATTGGCCTTAATACTGATTTAAATAACATTAATTTATTTTCAACATTTAAATTTGATTTTTGTTAATAATACTATATAATACACTAATAGCTTTATTCACTTTTACTATAGAATATTTTACGTGATGCCTAAATGTCATTCTTTTATCGAAAAAAATTCCTAAGTATTTAACCTCATTCACCTAGTCGATTGACTCAGTTCCGATACGCAACGCTCTCAAAGGAATTTCACAGGTTTTTCTTCTGGTTAAAAATATTGCTTTTTTTTCGATATATTAAGTCGTATTTTCCATCTTGTAAAATATGCCAAGTAAGTCAACATAGCATTACGCAATGCAGAAACAATGGGTGCTCGAAGCTTTGATGACGCAAAGAAGACAGTGTCATCGGCAAAGAAAGCTCGAGAGCAGGTAGTGAGAGGCGGCATGTCAGAAATGAAAATGTTATAAAGCATTGGACTCAGAACTGCTCCTTGGGGAGCTCCAAACGGTATAAGGTACTGCTTAGATTTTCCCCCCTTAGTTGACACAACAAACGATCTTCCTCTCAGGAAAGAGTTGCATATCTTGATTAAATATCGCGGAAATTAGCAATCAATTAATTTTGATATGAGACCTAAATGTCACATTGAATCAAAAGCTTTTTCGATTTCACACAACAGCATTCCAGTGGTTTGGCCCTGATCTAAATTTGTTTTAACGTGGTTTTTGATTCGAAGTAATTGATGAAGCGTTGATTTACCGTGAACGAATCCACACTGCTCAGGTGGGATAATGCAGTTAAGGTCAATGTGTTCTTGAAAGCGCCGAAGAATAATACGCTCAAGTATTTTACTTAGAGAGCTCAAAAGCGATATTGGGCGGTAGCTCGATGGATCCGCAGCTTTTTTATCTGGTTTTAAAATTGGAATAATGGTGGCCTCCTTCCAAGCTTTTGGAAAATAGCTAAGCGATAAACACGCAAGAATTATATTGTGTAAATATAATATTCCTAGTCTGGGGAGCTTCTTGACTAAGATGTTGTTGATACGGTCAATTCCTGGAGCTTTTGCGTTACGAAGCCTTTTAATAATCTCGACTGTTTCTTCTGCGGAAGGCAGATCAGGATGTAAAGTTACTTCATAGAATTCCACATATTCATCGCTCAGATAGCGTCATTATTTGCCAGCGGATTGTTAAATGACTGCGAAAAATAAGTACCTAACGTTTCGGCTTTTTCAGTGGGAGTAGTTGAAATGCGTGCGCCAATTTTGAGTGTGGGACAGTAGATTCGATGAAAGCTAAGTATCGACAAAATCAAGCAGTTATAGAGGCTTTTGACTGCCTCCCTCAACTGGATTAGCAACTCGTTTAGACAGAATTCCTCCAGAGACATGTTTGTTTGTTGGTACGTCGCGGTCACAACCGGAAAATGCTGGAAACAGCCGACCAGGACCTAAAATTTTAATTGTTGGATACACTACTAGACTTAAAATTAAATTCAATAGCAATAAAAATAACTGTGTTTTTCTTACACCACTAGACGTAAATTTATATTTATATACACTACTAGACTTAAAATTAAATTCAATAGCAATAAAATAACTTTTTTTTCTACACCACTACCACTAGACTTAAAATTAATAACAATAAGCTAGTAAAAGATACGTTTTCTTATTTTTCCTCATACACTACTAGACTTAAAATTAAATTCAATAATAATAAGCGAACTAAAACATGTTTTTTTGATTTAATTTAAAACCAATACCAATACCAATAAATTTAATTCGTTTTTTTTCTTACAATATAAGACTTAAAATTATGACTACTACTCTACGAGACTAAAAATTAATACTATAAAAAAAGAGAAATTAAAGGGGTAATAAATGTTCATTGCTTTTTCTTATTTTTCCTCATACACTACTAGACTTAAAATTAAATTCAATAATAATAAGCGAACTAAAACATGTTTTTTTGATTTAATTTAAAACCAATACCAATACCAATAAATTTAATTCGTTTTTTTTCTTACAATATAACCTTAAAATTATGACTACTACTCTACGAGACTCAAAATTAATACTATCAAAAAAGAGAAATTAAAGGGGTAATAAATGTTCATTGCTTACTCTTATTTTTGTTATTTTAACTTCAAAACGATTATTTTTAGTTTTCCCTAGTATAGACACCTTGTCACCGACAGCGCTGGCGGCGGTGAACGGACGTCATACAGGGTAAGTTAACTTTCTTTATATAACTTTCGTAGTAATAGTTTAACTTGCCGACGCCGTCGCATTAAACATATTTCCGTGTTCGCACCGGATTTGATAAAGCCTCAATAATTTTGTTGTATAATGAGTCGATACTTTCGTTATTGGAATTCTGTACCAGAGTAAAAATAAGTAAACATACCTAAGGTATAGTTTCTCTTAAATGTATTTAGATTTAATAATTTTGTCTTCATAAATTTAAAGTTTTTTTCTTTTGGAATTCGGCACCTAAGCCAACTTAAGTAAACTTAAATAAGGTATAGTTTCTCTTAAATTTATTTAGATTTAATAATTTATCTTCGTGAATTGAAAATTGTTTTCTTTTGGAATTCGGCACCTAAGCCAACTTAAGTAAACTTAAATAAGGTATAGTTTCTCTTAAATTTATTTAGATTTAATAATTTTTCTTCATGAATTAAAAATTGTTTTCTTTTGGAATTCGGCACCTAAGCCAACTTAAGTAAACTTACCTAAGGTATAGTTTCTCTTAAATGTATTTAGATTTAATAATTTATCTTCATGAATTGAATATTGTTTTCTTCTGGAATTCGGCACCTAAGCCAACTTAAGTAAAATTACATAAGGTATAGTTTTTCTTAATTGTATTTATATTTAATAATTAATCTCTGTGAGTCGATATATTTATTTGAAATTAGGTACCAAAACCAAAGTAAATAAATTTTCATAAGTTAAAGGTTACCTAGTGTATTCGTATTTAAATTTGTTTAAAGCGACATGATTCGATACCTTTCATTATTAGAGTAAACCAGTTTACATATATTTATGGTTAAGTCCGTCTTATCTCCCCTACAAAGGGCTAATTAGACTTATAACTGGAAAGAAAATAAAATAGACCCAGTATTTTGGGTCCGAAATCGAAATGAATTCGTGTAATTAATTTGTTTCTTTGTCCCGATTCCAGTTAAAGCATTCTAGATGTTGGTGGAGGTGTGCTAAACACCCAATTTGTGAGTCCTGAGGATATCGGGGACCCATGGAAGGGATGGTATAGAAAGGGGGCGAGTAGTCGTCGGTATGCGTGAAACCCGTCCCAGCCCACATCGAAGCAGTTCCTCTCGTCCTTGATAGCAGTTTGGTAGGATTCCTTCCCAACTGTACGCATACAAATGCAGTGAAAAAATACGAAAATCGGCTGTATTTGTGAGATGTGAATACAGTGTAGAAAGAAACGCGCTAACTGGTGGTAGTGAAAAGAATGAGAAAAATAATTGGTAGCTATGAGAAACAGAAAAATTTTATATGGACTTTGCTCTTTGGTTAATTACCAATACATCTAATTTTCGTACTGATACTTCGTACTTTTTAAAGATGTATCTGCTATCCAGCCAAAATCTTCTCTACAGAATGCCCAAATGTTTCGCTGAACATATTAGTTGCCAAAGTTTATTATGGGTAAATTAAACTATGAGAGGAAGCCCAATATAGTTGGCCCATAAGAAGAAGTAAAAAAAAGAAGGACGACATTTTCCTGTAATTTTCCTTTTATTGTACAACAAAACCTTCTCTATGGAAAGCTCAACTGTACGCATACTAATGAAGTGAAACAATCCTCAAAACGACTGTATTTGTGAGATGTGAATCAAAACCCTCTCTATAGAAAGCCCAACTGTTTTGCTAGATCACAGATACATCTTTAAAAAGTACGAAAATTAGATGTACATATTGGTAATTACCAAAAGAGCAAATTCCACACAAAAATTTTTCTGTTTCTCACCACTACCATATACGTTTCTCACTCTTTACACAAATTCTCTCAGTTGTCAAACTTCCTTAATCCCACGTACCGTGAACCGTTCAAAAATGTAGTCAAACCGGTTTTTTATACAATAAGTATAAAAGCCTAAATTTCGTAACAATTGGTGTCAGAAGTGGGATTTTACCAATTGTGAGACAGTAAAATTTTGCAAAATGGAAAATAATAAAATTTTGCAAATTGTGGAACAATAAATTTACTAGTGATTTTGCAAACCTTGAGACAGTAAAAAAAAATAATAAAGTGAAATTTTACAAACCGATTAACATAAAGTGCAGTGAACATTAAATCATATAGTTCCCAGAGCTTAAAGAAGAGCTTGGAGGGCGAGGTCTAAGCACCGCTGCAAATAAGCAAGAGTTATTTCTCCGATTGCAACAAGTCGTTAAAGTGGAAAAGCAAGGAATCAAGACCAGTACAAACTACAGTACAGCCTGTGAATCGTGTTAAGAGGCCTCAAAATTAACGGCAGATAGGCTCACCACAGATGAATGAGGTGCAGCAGCCAGCTTACCTCGTAGGTACAGAACAGGAAAACTAAGTTACACCAGCATTATGGGGCATAAGGTGGTGAAGGAGGGAGAGAGCCCCAGGATCACGGTGAACATTGCCAAACTTGTAAAGGACAGCAACAGCTTGGTTGTTAGTGGTATGTTAGAAGGAAGGATTTACATTGGATACAGGAGCTTCCAGATCAGTTGTAAATCCCAAAGTGGTGTCCAAAGGTCAAGTGGAAAAAGTTTTTCGTTATAATTTGAGGACAGCGACAGGTGAAGTTGCAGTAATTAAAGGAGTATTCCTGTAGTGTCATGTTTGGATGAATGAGTGGCACGAGATTGCAACAGCAAGTCCTACAGTAAAAAGTTACTGGGCTCAATGACATTCATTAAGATTGGAAGATGGACTACTGGTAAGGCAATGGGAATCGGTTGATGGTCGAAGCACAAAATCACAGATTTGCTACCAACGAACCGGGGCAAAGAAGTTCTGCAAGAAATACATAGTGGGACATCAGGAGCATATTTCGGCGTTTACACGACGCTAGATAAAGTAAGAATTCGCTTCTACTCGGTAAATTGCCGCAGAGATGTGGAAGACTGGTGCCAAACGTGTGACACATGTGCTACAAGCAAAGGACAACAATCAAAAACTAAAGAAAAAATGCAACAGTTCAATGTTGGAGCAGCATTTGAGCGGGTTGCAATGGAAATAGGTGGTGCATTCTTAGAAACAAGAGATGGAAATCGATATATACTCGTGTGCATTGCTTACTTCAGCAAATGGGCATAGGCATATCCCATCGCTAACCAGGAAGCTAGCACGGTGGCTAGGGCATTCGTGGACAACTGGATATGCAGATTTGGAGTACCACTGGAACTACATTCCGATCAAGGAATTTTGAATCGCTAGTCTTTCAAGAGCTGTGCCAAGAACTCAACATCAAGAAAACGAGGAGATCATTAAGAGGATTAATGATGTGCTGGACTTAACAGAGCCCCAGATGCAAAATGAAAGTTGTTCACGTTAAGAGATTGACAAGATACAACATCAGAAGGAGTACTGAATCTGTTCGGGACGAACAGAATTAAGGTGGGGGTAATGTTACGAAAAGTAGTTAGTAACGCATACGAGTATAATAGAATTCGAATCCTAAAATAAATCGCAATGTAAATACTGCATACTAAAAATAAGCACTTTTATGTAGCATACTTTTAGGATGTAAGACTTTAGATTATTTGAAATTTGAAATGTAACCGCCTGCAAGTTTGAATCATTATGTACTGTTCAAAAATGTAGTCAAACCGGTTTTTGCGGTTTCTGGAACTTTTTCAATGAGTATAAAAGGTGGCATTTGCTGCAGAGGATTGATTAGTTAATTGGAATTAAACTGTTGAAAAACTCTTGCTGGCAGAAATATTGTAAAGTACAAGTAATAAGTGTTTTTTGTACATTTAAAGTAGTAGTAGTAGTATAACATTCTTTATTTAAGATTATTTTTGTTCAAATGTACATGAATAGTTAACAATTTAGAGTCTTAGCTAATGAGCTATTGCAACTGCAATATAAGTTTACACTATTAATTAAAGAAAATGTTAACTAGAATAATTATATACTCTATAAAGAAAGATATTTTAGTAGAAACAAAACACAAATAATTATAATATACAACAATATAATAACACATAAAACAATAACAATAACATATAAAAATAACAATAACAAAACAAAGTATTAAATTTAAATGTTATTTAATAATGTAAGATATCTGTTATTTATTTTATAAAAATGGTTCTTTAAAAATTCAATATGCGCACATTCATGAATTTCAAATGTGGACGCACGGCACTCACGGTTGAGACACATTTTCAAAATTTTGTTTTGCGTCACTTGAAGCTTTTTTTAATGAGTTTTAGCTATGTCATTAAAAATTGGACATCCGTAGGATATTATTGGCCTTAATACTGATTTAAAACCCATTAAATTATTTTCAACATTTAAATTTGATTTTTGTTAATAATACTATATAATACACTAATAGCTTTATTCACTTTTACTATAGAATATTTTACGTGATGCCTAAATGTCATTCTTTTATCGAAAATAATTCCTAAGTATTTAACCTCATTCACCCAGTCGATTGACTCAGTTCCGATACGCAACGCTCTCAAAGGAATTTCACAGGTTCTTCTTCTGGCTAAAAATATTGCTCCTTGGGGAGCTCCAAACGGTATAAGGTACTGCTTAGATTTTCCCCCCTTAGTTGACACAACAAACGATCTTCCTCTCAGGAAAGAGTTGCATATCTTGATTAAATATCGCGGAAATTAGCAATCAATTAATTTTGATATGAGACCTGAATGCCACATTGAATCAAAAGTTTTTTCGATGTCACACAACAGCATTCCAGTGGTTTGGCCCTGATCTAAATTTGTTTTAACGTGGTTTTTGATTCGAAGTAATTGATGAAGCGTTGATTTACCGTGAACGAATCCACACTGCTCAGGTGGGATAATGCAGTTAAGGTCAATGTGTTCTTGAAAGCGCCGAAGAATAATACGCTCAAGTATTTTACTTAGAGAGCTCAAAAGCGATATTGGGCGGTAGCTCGATGGATCCGCAGCTTTTTTATCTGGTTTTAAAATTGGAATAATGGTGGCCTCCTTCCAAGCTTTTGGAAAATAGCTAAGCGATAAACACGCAAGAATTATATTGTGTAAATATAATATTCCTAGTCTGGGGAGCTTCTTGACTAAGATGTTGTTGATACGGTCAATTCCTGGAGCTTTTGCGTTACGAAGCCTTTTAATAATCTCGACTGTTTCTTTTCCGGAAGGCAGATCAGGATGTAAAATTACCTCATGGAATTCCACATATTCATCGCTCAAGTAGGTTTCCACCTTTTCTTCAATTGTAGCCGTGAAGGTAGCGTCATTATTTGCCAGCGGATTGTTAAATGACTGCGAAAAATAAGTACCTAACGTTTCGGCTTTTTCAGTGGGAGTAGTTGAAATGCGTGCGCCAATTTTGAGTGTGGGTAAATTCTGGTTTCGTCGCTTTAGAAACCGAGCTACTTGCCATTCGCCCTAATACTGATTGTTTGGACGTATGCTACTTACCTTATGATTCCAGTTAATATTTCGCAGATTGTTTATATCATTTTTGATTTCCTTTTGCAATGCATTTAATTGGGTTTTGAAAAACGATTTCATATTTGGAAAAGTTCATCTTTGAAATCTTCTTTCAATCACGGCCTTAAGTTTGATTTTAGATTTTATTTCATCAGGTAAGTTTATGGAGTAACTTTGAGTTAATTTTTTGGGCACTGCATATTTGCAGGCATCTAAAATAATTGAACTAAGATCATCAACCATTTCATCAATTTGTGTTGTGGACGATAAATTTTGGACCAAGGGTTTGTCTTTTAGCTTATTGTTAATGAATTGATGATAAACATCCCACCTCGCCTCAGAAAACGATAGTGTGCTGTGAACATAATTGGTTTTCAAACTATCCTGAGAGTCAATTTCAAATACTACTTCATTGTGGTCAGAACCAAGTCGGTGAACCAGAAGCTCAATGACACTGTGATATCCATTTGTCAAGCACAAATCTATTGTAGAAGGTGACTTTCTAACGTCTGCTGGATGATGAGTACTTTCAGATGGATAGAAAACAAATATATCTACTTCTGAGAGTTTATCAAATAAGATATTTCCTGCAAGATTAGCTCTTAGGCAATTCCATTGTCGATGTTTTGCATTGAAATCACCAACGGCATAGAATCCATGGCGAAAACGAGTCAGTTTGTTAATATCACTTTTAAGATATTGCCTGACAGCATTGTTAGCCGTTAAACCAGGAAGGTAACAGCTGAGTAAACGAATTTTGCTGTTATTAAACTTGACCATAATGCTAATGTTTTCAACTATTTCCGTTTTAATTATTGGCAATACTTCATACTGTATTGATTTGTTAATGATTATTGCGACGCCTCCGCCTCTATCATCGTCGTCACGATCGTTACGATATATTTGAAAGTCAGGATCACCGTGAATTATAGAATTTGTTTTTAGAAAAGTTTCGCTTATACAAGCAACGCTTATGAAGTTGGTTTTCATAAAATAATATAGTTCAATAATCTTGTTTTCGACGCTATTTGTGTTCCAGTATAGAATTTTTAATTTCGAATTATTGTTGTTGATTACCATAGATGAACTTATGGGCATATTCAAGTACAACCGAGAGTTGATCGATTGGAGATTTACATTTATTTAGTTCATTTACAAGGTAATGAAAAGCATGCATTAATTGTGCCATACTAAGCAATTGATCTGTTCTGATGTTATTTTTATTACCTACGACTTCACTAAACATACGATAAGGTTGCTGGTACAACGGAGGAGCTACAAAAGATTGTGAATGTAGTTGTGTTTGAACTGGAAACTGGCGATTATATGGTGAAGGTGGAAATTGTTGTGTGCAATTAATGTTAAACACTGGCGGTCTTTCTCTGATTTTATTTCTCTGGTTGACAACCATTCGAATTTGTAAATACTCATTTCGTTTGCGACAATTACTAAAATTTGCCGTATGAGCTCCGTTGCAATTTGCACAATGCACTTTTTCTACTGGAATTTTTGATTTTGGATCAGTTGGGTTAATATTTTCTGGACAAATTTGTGACCTGTGGTTTTTGCCACATTTAATGCATTTAGATGATAAAAAAACAGTGGCGAGCACCATGTCCATATGACATACAGTTAGCGCATTGAGTGGGTCCAATAAGCTTTTTAAAGTATAATTGGAAATTAACACTTAGAAAACCGATTTGATGAATTTCACGCAACTTCTCTAAAGTCGTATTATCATCTAGTTTATAAAATAACTAGCTGATTACCCGGCGTTGCCCGGGTATTTATTCATCCCAATCTTCTATTAGGCAGGGGTAGAGAATGATATCTATCTATAATGTTAAATTGCAGTTTTTATTAAAAAAAATTATTTAAAAAAATATATTTTAAATTGTAGCTATAGTATTCAAATTATTAAATAAAGTTAAATAAACATACATAAACTTAATTTAAAACAAAACTTGGATTTTTGTAGTTTCACCTTCAAGAATAAATAAAACTGTCCGTGGGAAAAACATGACGATCTCAAATCTATACTCCGCAGTACTTAATAAACTGTCTGACTTATTGATCGTCATCGAAAACGCAAGTTTATTGAAATTGCAATCTCTTAAATTTAAAAGGTAGATCCGTCGAAATGAGTGCTATCCGTGGGATAAAAACTGTTTCGCACTGTCCCTTTTCTGTGAAGATAGTCGCTTCAATTATATTTCCCGGCATCTTTTTTACGCACAGTCTTGTGCCGTTGCAAAGTTTTGCCGAGTCGAGAATCTGTAGTAAAATAATTGGAGATCAAATCACCGTTCAACTCAGCGACCCCGAAAACCATAGAATCGACACTAATATCGGTCAACCCCCCCCTCAGTTATCGACCCCATCCCCCTAGAGTTGTCTTACCATCACTATTCAACTCAGCGACGAAAACCGTAGAATCGACACTAATATCGGTCCCCCCCATCAGTTATTGAACCCAATCCCCATAGAGCTGTCTTAGCATCACCATTCAACTCAGCGACCCCGAAAACCATAAAATCGACACTAATATCGGTCAACCCCCCTCAGTTATCGACCCCATCCCCCTAGAGCTGTCTTACCATCACCATTCAACTCAGCGACCCCGAAAACCGTAGCATCGAAACTAATATCGGTCACCCCCCTCCCTCAGTTATCGACCCCATCCCCCTAGAGCTGCCTTACCATCACCATTCAACTCAGCGACCTAGAAAACCATAGAATCGACACTAATATCGGTCTCCCCCTCTCATTTATCGACCCCATCCCCCTAGAGCTGTCTTACCATCACCATTCAACTCAGCGACCCCGAAAACCATGGAATCAACACTAATATCGGTCACCCCCCCTCCGTTTCGACCCCATCCCCCTAGAGCTGTCTTACCATCACCATTCAACTCAGCGAACCCGAAAACCATAGAATCGACACTAATATCGGTCGCCCCCCACAGTTATCGACCCCATCCCCCTAGAGCTGTCTTACCATCACCATTCAACTCAGCGACCCCGAAAACCATGGAATCAACACTAATATCGGTCACCCCCCCACTCCGTTTCGACCCCATCCCCCTAGAGCTGTCTTACCATCACCATTCAACTCAGCGACCCCGAAAACCATAGAATCGACACTAATATCGGTCACCCCCCCCCCTC
The DNA here is from genome assembly GCA_947095585.1 of Nephrocerus scutellatus. Classification (NCBI taxonomy): domain Eukaryota; kingdom Metazoa; phylum Arthropoda; class Insecta; order Diptera; family Pipunculidae; genus Nephrocerus; species Nephrocerus scutellatus. The sequence continues at coordinate 41,892,572 of OX352761.1, forward strand.
AGTTATCGACCCCATCCCCCTAGAGCTGTCTTACCATCACCATTCAACTCAGCGACCCCGAAAACCATAGAATCGACACTAATACCGGTCACCCCACCCCCCCACAGTTAACGGCCCCATCCCCCTAGAGCTGTTTTACCATCACCATTCAACTCAGCGACCCCGAAAACCATAGAATCAACTCTAATATCGAACAGCCACCCCCTGTGGGAATATAACTCACCCATAGGAGTGTACTACCAGCATTATTCGTCTCGGTGATACCGAAAACGGTGGGTCCGACCATAAAATCGCCTGCCACGCCTCCCCCAGCCAAAAAACCTACTACCCCCTATGTTTGATTCCACATAGTAAATAATATGTATACCAAGTTTGGTTGAAATTGGTCAAGGCGTTCCAGAGCTAGTTAGGCACAAGTATATATACAAATATACAAATAAATTCTCTACTTTGTATATATAGAAGATAGAAGATATGAAGGATCGTTGTAACCTATAACGAGGTTTATTTATATTCAAAATTTTAATTTCTAGTGGGGATTTGCCGAGTACAGCCAACTCGTGTGAAATAGTTTCAATCGAAATAGTATTATCAAGACCACTTAAAACAAATTTGTTCGTTTGTTCTTCCTTTAACGCATGCGAAAAAAACTCGTACTTAAACTTCTGGCAGTGCGATTTGAAATTTTGAAAATCTTCTATGGTGGATAGAAAAATTTGAGTACCAAACTGGGTCAGCTTAATGCGAAAATTTTGGCGATTGTTTGTTGCCATTAAAGCGATACTTGAAATTTCACTTACTGTCTTACTGAAAATTGTTATTGGTGGAGGCTTTTTAATTCCGTTTTGATTTCGTTCAATAATTGAAACTTCCGGTCCAGTAACATCACTACTTAAAATTTCAAACCGATTATCGGAATTGTTGAATGTTGTTGAGTCGACACCTTTACCAACGTTTGCCTTTTGTTTTTTGGAACGTGTCGATTCATTTGAACTGGAGCGCAGTCGATTACGCCTCATATGTTTTGGGGAACTGGTTCTTGGTTCACGAATACGTGAATCATCAAAACCGGCATTAGGATTACCTCCGCTACTTGAGTTCATAATCCTTAATTTGTACGCACTGTTCACGTAAATTAATAAAGAAGAAAAATAAAAAGAATTCAGAAGAAAAATTTTCTAAAGAAAATAGAAATAGAAAATATAGAATTTAAATTCATTTATTATTTATTCGTTGCCACGGAAAACAAACATTCGCGACGACGACTCAAACGCTAATGTACATTTAAAGTTATCACCAGTCTTAATTGTGCACTTGTATTATTTTGACGTGACAACTTCTCACTCCAAGGTTTAAGGGGGTACATGTTCAAAAACTCAAATGTTAAATGTCACTATTTAACAGATGTTATGTTGCGTTTTTAACAGATGTTATGTCAAACTTTTAATATCCACTAGGATTTGGTGATGAGGAACTAGAGTTTTTTGAACAAGCAATTTCTCAAGCGATTCGCATGAAATTCGGAATGTAGGACTAAGATGTGACTATAAGATTTCTTCCTATGGAAATTCTGGAATATGATCATTATTGGCAGGAATTTCTGGAACAAAGCAATTTCTCAAGCGATTCGCATGAAATTCGGAATGTAGGACTAAGATGTAACTATATGATTTCTTCCTATGGAAATTCTAGAATATGATCATTATTGTCTGGAATTTCTGGAACAAAGCAATTTCTCAAGCGATTCGCATGAAATTCGGAATGTAGGACTAAGATGTGACTATAAGATTTCTTCCTATGGAAATTCTGGAATATGATCATTATGTTCTGGAATTTCTGGAACAAAGAAATTTCTCCAGCTATTCGCATGCAATTCGGAATGTAGGACTAAGATGTGACTATATGATTTCTTCCTATGGAAATTCTAGAATATGATCATTATTGTCTGGAATTTCTGGAACAAAGCAACTTCTCAAGCGATTCGCATGAAATTCGGAATGTAGGACTAAGATATGACTATAAGATTCCTATGGAAATTCTGGAATATGATCATTATTGTCTGGAATTTCTGGAATAAAGCAATTTCTCAAGCGATTCGCATGAAATTCGGAATGTAGGACTAAGATGCGACTATAAAGGCTAAACTATAATGCAATTTCGCCCCCTTACGTTAAAGTCAAAATCCGACGAAATGCTTTCCAAAGATTCTAAAGTTTCTCATCCGACCATAATGTAATTTTGTCACCTCGGCGAAATAACATATGACAACTGTCAAGTTTTCTTAAGAAAATGCGCTCGCCAGCGCACATCTAATCGATTGCCAAAGTAACGAAACTATTGCGAACGCTATTATGGGCGCAGCATACATTTTCATTGTATTCGCTCATTTAATCGTCGGGTTTTGACACTAGCGTAAAGAGATGAAATTACATTATAGTTCCGGCTTAAGACTTCTTGCTATGGAAATTCTTGAATATGATCATTATGGTCTGGAATTTCTGGAACAAAGCAATTTCTCAAGCGATTCAAATGAAATTCGGAATGCGGGACTAATATGCGGCTATAAGACTTCTTCCTATGGGAATTCTGGAATATGATCATTATGGTCTGGAATTTCGGGAACTAAGCAATTTCTCAAGCGACTCGTGCCTTTTAATTTAATCGTAATATTGGCCACAGCGTCAAAGAATTTCACTCCAACCGCGCGTAACGATTACACGCACATATTTTTTTAACAGCTCTTACTTCTCCTACTACTATCGACGCAACTGCATTACTATGTTTGTGCAGTGATATGATATATTTAATATGTACCCACCTCACAATAAATTGTTATGAACATTTAAATCAGCTTATAAATTATTTATTCGTTGTATGTGTTGTAATTGATGATTATGTATGTGGTTTCAATAACATACAATCAAGCAGAGCAGAACAAAACAAACATATGCAGTAGTAGGCTGCGGTCAAGAATTTAGCCGCTGCGCAGTTTATGCTGCATGTTGGTCAAAAATTCACTTTTCAGCTAATGCATTAAAGAAAAATCGACTGCGAAGCTTACGCAGCTACTTATAATGGGATGCAAATAGCAAAATGTAAATGTCAAATTGTCGCCCTACAAGCAGACTGTAAGTCGGTTCAAAATATAGCCGCAATTTCGTGCATACCGACTGCCTGCCATTTTTTTTGTGCAGCACAAGTTGCGAAGATTCTTAATTCTTTACTGCAGCCGAAGTGATAGTATAGTCTCTGTTCATTTTCTATCGGTCCTCTGCTTTGCTCGATACAGTGCTGTAAGCTTCCTTGCAACTATTTCCTTTTCTTTTCGCTTATCTTATCCTTAGTCATGTTTACAGTAACTAGAGTAAAAAACTCTTCGATCAATTACAGAAGAGAGAGAACCATGCAAAAGAAATTTAATGATGAATAATTGGCCTGCATGTATCAATTCTTTTCTCTTCAATTTCATTTCTCTTAAAATTTATTTTAAAATTACTCAATTTTTTTTATAAATTGAATAACTCTTTGATCTATTACAGAAGGGAGAGAAGAAATTTAATCACGCCAGCATGTTTCAAAGCGACATTCTTAGCATACCATTTCGATGCATTGGTTAGTGCTGCTCACTTCTCTTCTCTTCAAATTTAATTTAAAACAACTCAAATTTTTTTATGAGTTGAAACCAAAAGTTGATTACTCTGTTTGGGCAGTGATATGCAATATGCAGCCACTTCACAGTTAGTGGTTATGAACATTAAAATTCGCTTATAAATAATTTATATATAATGTGATGTGATGATGATGTATGTGATGAGCTACGGTGCAAGTTGTAGGACTTGTATATATTTAGTATAGACATTTTTTTTAATATATACGTCCGTGTTTATGTCCCACAGACAACAAGATCTTTGTTTTCTTTTCTTTCGTCCCGGACAGACGTTGTCACGCTCAAAACCCACGGCAGTGTCCTCGACACAGCCTACCCTGCTCTTTTTAAATTCTCTATATTAACTTTACTTGCCCGTGTGTTTGTGGGTTTGTGGATTTGTCATGGATTCTTGCGATCAATTTTTAACCCACTTCCTACAGCCCGATTTTATTGAAATTTGGTACACATGTGTATCTCCGGAGACAACACTTTCTATTAAATTTTGAGGCCCCTCGGGCTGCGGGGTCGGGGGGCTCCCATACAAAAATTTTAAAAAATTTACCCGATTTCAAATTTTACACACATGTGTATACCCAATAAACAATACTTTTTCGAAAATTTGGTAGTGATCGGGTCCCGGGTTCGGCCGCAAGGCCCTTATACATTTTTTAAATATCTATACTGGCATCAGATATTCGTCGCCCTTTATGGACTGTGTGCGGTGTGTGCTGCGCAGTCGGCTGCGCTGCATGGTTTTGGTGGTAGAGAGAGAGAGAATTCTTAGCTCACGCACAAATGAACCCAGCAAATGAAACGAGACATAAATGTTTTATGCTTAATTCAACTTACATTTTTATTTACTGAATTTTATTTTTATTGATGTCGTCTTTTGTTGTCGATATCAACTTACAGATAGAACAACAAGTTTTCGCAATATTCTGTCATTTCGCGTTTTCATAAACTAGTTCAGAGCAGTCAAAGAGTTCTCAATATAAATGTTCGTGTTTCTTATTTGCTCAGAGTATGAGCGTGCTCTAAGTGCTCAGAATAAAATGATCTGAGCATTTTCAATTTTAACATCTGATGTCAAATGTCTGTTTCGATGATTTTCTCCTACAATAAAAAAAAAATGGCCCAGGATCGAGGGGCTCCCATATCAATTTCTGCGATTAGAGAATTTAGATGAAAAATTTTTATGGGTTGTTTTTTTTACTGTTTATTTATTAAAGTTGTTATTTGTAAATTAATAAACTTGTGTTGTGCTTTATTTGCGAAATCCTTTACGAAGTCAAAAGCCTAAATTTCGTAACAATATGTTGAGGGGTGATTTACTGATCGGAAATATATTAATGTTTTCGATTTCTCCATTTTCTTCATTGAGATTTATTTCTATTCTTGAAAGAGCATTTGCGTTTTTATTTTGTGGCCCTTTTTTGTATTTAATTTTGTAATAAATTCTGATAGTTTTAGTGTCCATTTTACAAGTTTTGAATTGGGTTCTTTAATTGAGAAGAGCCAAGTTGATGGTTTATGATCAGTTTCAATCAATAATTTTCGTCCGAAAAGATATGGTCTGAAATATTTTGTTGACTAGATTATTGCTAATAAGTCTTTTTTATTGTATTGTAATTAATTTCACGGCTATCATAACATATTGGATGATTATCTTGGGAAAGTACTGCGCTTAATTCGTAGTTACTAGCATCACTTGTTCGGATTTGTCTAATTGAATCTTTAAATTAGCCCTTTTTAAACAATTGAAAATTAATTCATTTTTATTGAAATAAAAATAAATGAAAATTAAATTAATAGAGTTCTTGAAACGACGTAGAAAAGATGATAATGTCATCCATATATAGAAAACAGATCTTATTAATATGTATAATCCTTAAGGATATTATTCATAAGTCTTTGAAATGTCGCTGGGGCTGTCTTCAGTCCAAATGGCATTCGTAAGAATTCATAGTGTCCTCCTTCTACATTAAAGGCGGTTTTATAAACATCCTTTTCCTCAATTTCTATTTGATGAAATCTCTTCGTTAAATCAAGGGTATAATCCTTAAGGATATTATTCATAAGTCTTTGAAATGTCGCTGGGGCTGTCTTCAGTCCAAATGGCATTCGTAAGAATTCATAGTGTCCTCCTTCTACATTAAAGGCGGTTTTATGAACATCCTTTTCCTCAATTTCTATTTGATGAAATCTATTCGCTAAAGGGTTGTGAAATACTGGCATCTGCCCAATTTATCTAAAATTTCCAAGTTTAAATGTTGAGTTCGTAGTTGTTTCATTAATGATATATTTTCAATACACAAATGTTTTCAGTAGTTACTTGTTCGATTTCATTAGGTCTAATTTCAATAGGTCTGAATTTCAATCTTATGATTTTCAACGTTTTAAATTCCTTCATCAGCAATAACTTCCAAGAACATTTTCTTCTTGAGATAGGCTAAACCTCTTTGTTGATAAAGTAAGCAACAAGTGCAGCAAACATGTGATTGGGAAGCACGGCCTCGGCGAACGAAATGACAATGGTGAAAGATTGGAGTTGATTTCTGCAACACCAACAACCTTGTCATAGGAGGCACCATGTTTGAGCATAAGACTTGCCACAAGGTCAGCTGGGTGTCAACTGACAGGCAATCATCATCCAACCAAAGTTCAGCGTAGTGTAAGAAGTGACAAACGTAATTATACTAAAAACCTGGCATCAGAAGCAGAGGAAGTAGCGAGCAGGTGCGATATCAGAGCCGTTTACAGAACCACCAAAGAGCTGACAGGTGGTCACCGCTATAGCCAACATCCGGTGAAAGGCCTCGATGGTGCCGTACTTGTTTCAGATGAGGATCAGTTCAAGATAGAAGGAGCATTTCTCTACGGTCATTAAGGGTATTTGCTAACGATATGCACCCAAATCAAACGGAGCTGCCGGAAGTAACAATTTCCCGAGTTCGCACCTCAACTCCCAGTAAAGACGAGATCGCTTCCGCGATCAACGCACTAAAGAACAACAAGTCGGTAGGACTATATGGTATACCCGCAGAGCTTCTGCGTACCGCTCCAACGACATCAGCAGAGCTTTTATATCCTCTTGTAGAGAGAGCTTGGAAGGCAGAAAGTTTCCCCCACGAGTGGAAGAAGGGAATGATTGTCAAGCTCCCTAAAAAGGTAGTCTTATGGAGTGCGAAAACTGGAGAGGCGTTTGCGTTCTTCCTGCAGTTGCAAAGGTAGTAGCTAAAGTAGTACTTGAGCGAATTAAGGAACATCTGGAAGATTCACTTGATGCCGAACAAGCAGGTTTTCGCACTGGATCCTCCTGTGTAGACCACATAAACACCCTGCGGATCATTATTGAACAGTGCGTTGAATTCCGGTCACTACTGCACCTGCTGTTCATCGATTTTGAGAAGGCGTTTGACAGTGTCAACAGACAATTTATCTGGCTCGCCTTGCTCAGGAGAGGTATACACGATATATCATGTGCTGCATAGAGGAAAGCTGTCAGAGGAATTCGAGATCATATGTGGGGTACGACAAGGTTGCATTCTATCGCCTATACTTTTTTTGTTGGTGATTAGCGATGTACTTCGCGCAGCTTTATCTACTGGAAACGGAGGAATTCGTTGGACTCTTACACCTCAACTCAAACATCTGGACTACGCTGACGACGTTTGTTTACTATCACACAGAATTATGGAGCTGCACCAAATGACAACAAATGTGGAGAGGGAGGCAAATGTTGCGGGTTTGAAGATTAATATTGCCAAAACCAAAATTATCAACCTCGGCACTAACTCAGTAACTCAAGTTAACATTGCTGGACAGCTGGTAGAGAGAGTAGAGAGTTTCCAATATCTTGGGAGTATTGTCTCGACCGAAGGTGGAATCGAACAGGACATTGTCAACCGAATCGGCAAAGAAAAATCAGTGTTTGGAATGATGTCCATGATTGGCGAAGCAATGCGATCAAGCTGCGACTGTTCCGCTGAAATGTTGAATCTGTGCTGTTGTATGGGTGCCGCTACTATCACAAAAAGTTTACAAACGTTCGTAAATAGGTGCCTACGGAACATCTTAAGGGTTTTCTGGCCTAACCGTATCTCTAGCGAACATCTTTACCATAGAACGGGTCAGGAACCAAATAGGCCATCGACGAAGTGGCAGTGGATTGGTCATACACTCCGAAAAGGCGACAGTTCCATAGCAAACTACCCAATGCAATGGAACCCGTTATCTCAGGATGGTAGAAGAACGGGTCGTCCAAGAAATACATGGCGCAGAACAGTTGAGGAGGAGTCACGTCAATTGGAGAAGAGTTGGAGAGAGCTGAAGCTCATTGCCAGGAACCACACGCGATGGGGCGTAGGCGTAGTAGAGGCTTTAGGACCCACAAGGGGATATCGGACATAAGAAAGTATGTAAAGAAGTAGTTTTTATAACTATTTTACGGTTCTATTAATTGTGCAAAACATTATTAAAACGCCATAGAAGTCCTGCGACAACATGACACTAAGCTCAAGTAATCATTTGTGGATACAAATTTGAAATTTTGGAGCAAAATCCTGCGCTCTGGCGTATCAAAAGCCAAGAATATAAAAATAAAATGAAAAAGAGCCAAGCGTGGGATTTGTTACTCGAAAAATATAAAGAAATTGAGCCCGAGGCTAGTATCAACATTTTGAAAAACAAAATCACCATCATAAAAACTTGCTAGCGCCGCGAATTCAAAAAAAAATTCGGACTCCACAAAGTAAGGTGCCGAAGAGGAGGAAGTTTACGTACCGACCTTTTGTTACTTTAACCACCTTGAATTTTTAAGGGACCAGGAGGACGCATCGGAAGGCACTTCAACTCTTGATCTGGATGTTGAGGTACGTGGCTACATGTGTTAAGAATTCTTTTAAGTACCGTAACAACTCTGTTCTTACATTAGAAAATACCATCAAAGCGCACGAGGAATGACCCTAAACAGGAGTTCTTACAACAGGCGTGTATGCATTTGGGGAATATGACCCGAAAAGAAGAGGAAGATGAAGCCGAGGTACTTGCAAAGTCTTGGGCATGCTCTTATCGAAAAATTGATAGTGAGCAGCAGCTTTATGACAAGAAAGCAATTGACGAGGTTTTGATCCTTGGACAATTAAAACAACTGTCCTTGAATACAATTAATGCACCTTGATCGACTTCTTCGAGGGTATCGTCTCCTAGCCGCATACCATCTAATCATCACATCTCCTTTCTACCATCATCGTCCGCTGCCACTACAAGAACATCTAATCCAATCAGAACCTCGCCATTACAATACATACAACTACCAGCGTATGTAAAACATCCAGAGCAGCAGCAAGTGAAACTTCTACAGAGTATCCAGAGGAATATCAGCGAGCAAAACGACGAAATGTCTTACGCCAATATATCTGAATTTTTCTGAGACCAACAATTTAGTTGAAAACAGTTTTATTCAATAAAAGAAAATAAATGAAATTAAAAACTTCATGTTTTACTTTTTTAAACAATAAAAGTTTTATAAATTTAATTGTATGTCGTGTTTATATATGCAGATAGTTTGTTGCGGACGTTTTTTGAAATGTTTGTAGAATTTCTCAATGAGCTGGATTCAAGTTCGATCGGAATATAGTTTTGTCTTAATGGTATAGCTTCATATACAGGTTGATTCTTCTTCTTTAAATAGTTGTGTAGGAAACAGCAGGCTAAAATAGCTTTTTCAGGACATACGTTTATTGTCTTAAGCAAAATTTCAAAGCGGTGAGCGAGAATGCCAAAACTATTTTCTACGCGTACTCTTGCAGAACTGAGGCATTTATTGAAATTCAACTCCTGCGGAGATATTTGCGTACCTGAATATGGCTTCATTATGTACTCTTTCAGTGGGAAAGCATCATTCGGCACAAAAACATACGGCATATTTTCTCCGCCATTAACGAGTTCTTCCGCCTCTGGTATACTAAGAGAATTACTTTCCAACATTCTCGCAAATGTGGTGTGGGGTGTCAACCATTAAGAATTCACTCTTGGTATTTACAACAGCCATCAGGATTATGCTAAATGTCTTTTTATAATTAATGTTTGTTTGTGGGTTTGTCGTGGAATCTTGCGATCAAATCCACTTCCCAAAGTCATATTTTATTGAAATTTTGCACACATGCATATTTCCGATGACAACACCATCTATTACAATTTGGGACCCCTCAGGCCTCGGGGTCGGGGGGCTCCCATACAAATATTTTACAAAATTTTGCTCGATTTTCTTCAAATTTTATACACATGTGTATCTCTGATATACAACACTTTTTGCAAAAATTTTAGAGACAGGGTTTGGAGGGTCATGGAGCCCCAACAAATATTTTAAAAAACTTAACCCGTTTTTTTTTAATGTTATATACGTGTGTATCTTCGATGGACAACACTTTTTGCCAAAATTTTGGTGGCCGGGGTCGTGGGGCCCATAAAATTTTTTCAAAAAAATTAACCCGATTTTCTTCAAATTTTATATACATGTGTATCTCCGATGGACAAAATTTTTTGTAAAGTTTTTGGAGTGAACGGGGCCGTGAGGCCCGAGGGTTGCCCATATAAATTTTTTAAAAATTAGCTCGATTTTCTTCAAATTTTAAACACATGTGTATCACTGATGGACAAAACTTTTTCTTTCTTTCGGACCCCCCCCCCCCCTATATGAAAGCCCTTATTGAGCAAACCTCGAAAACATCAATCTTGTTTGGCGGAAATTCCCCCTTAAGGAGAGAGGGGGTGTTAAAGTTTTGAGCACTTTTTTGAAAAATGCATTTTTCCAAGTGGTTTAATGGCTGGTAGGGGGTTAATTGGTATCGTATAAAAGGCAATAATTTTTTAAAGTTCGTGAAAGGCTTCTGTCTTCCTCAAATGAATTTTAAAAGATCTGAAATATTAATATGCTATTTATCATAATATTAGGAGCCTACATTTATTACGGCAGACATTTCGTCCGGTTATTTCATCCCAGCAGACAGCGAAACCGTACAGCCCGTATGTACTGTACTTATACTTACATCTATTTTGTCTGCATTCAATTGAATTTACTATTATGCATATAGAAGCTAAGAAAATGATATGAACAAAAATATTTACTGCAGTGAGGTGGATAATGGGGGAAATGGGCCGATTTATAAGGGCCGACAATAATAAATACCAAGGTATAATTACGATAAAAATAATATAATTGAAATGAGTATTTTTATTTTTTATTTGTTTACAGTGAAATACGAATTTAATAAAAGAAAAAAATAATTGTTTACGCAATTAAAAAAATATATTTTATATCTATAACAAATATTATGTTGTTTTTCTATCCATCGATGTCGTCTTCGGAATCATTTTAATCATACTGTTACGAAATTCAGGCTTTCGAGTTCGTAAAAGATTTTGCAAAGAAAACACAACACAAGTTCACAATTTTATGCTGGACAACTTTTAAATGCACACAAAAACACTTATAACTTGTACTTTACAATGATTCTCTTATGTAGTAGCTTAATCACTTTGCTAGAACTTTTACAACTTCACTGGTTAAATTTCAATCAACTAATCAATTCTCTGCAGTAAACGCCACCGTTTAGTCCTCATTGAAAATCTTCCAGAAACTGTTGAGCAAGCAATATTCGGCGAAACAGAAAAAACACACAACTAGTTTGATATAATACACGTAACTAAAAGTATTTTATTGACAACCAATAAGCAACATAACAGTGTTGACAGATATAAGCATGAAACGATCATTACCCGATGTTGTCATATGCATATAATATTTTGTTTACATTTGTCAACACCCTCTCTTAAACAAAAAATTTTAGGTTAATACATTAATACAATTTTGAATACAATAATTAAATTTTTGAATAGGCAAAGCCTTCGTTAAAAAATCTGCAAGCATTTCTCCAGTATGAACAAACTTTACTTGAATGTTTTTGTTCTCGATATGTTGACGAAGAAAGTGATATCTAATATCAATATGCTTCGTTCTTTGGCGATATCCCTCAGTAAGTGCTAAATCCACTGCTCCTTTGTTGTCACAATAAACGATTGACGAATGGCAAGCCAATGAGATACCTATTTCCGATGCTAAGCTTCGGAGCCACAGAACCTCTTGGCACACAGAAGACAGCGCCATATATTCTGCTTCCGTTGTAGAAAGGGCCACCGTTCTTTGTCGTTTACTTGTCCAAGAAATAGGCCCACCTTGCATAATGACAATATAACCTGTTACTGAGCGACGGTCATCAGAACAGTTTGCCCAGTCTGCATCACTGTATGCTTCTATTGTAGATTTACTGTCTTTATCGTATTGAAGTTTGTGATGTACCGTGCCTTTCAAGTATCGTAGCACTCTCTTAACTGCTATCCAATGAGCCTGGCCAGAATTTGAGCTGAAACGACTTAAAATACCAACTGCATAGGTAATATCAGGCCTTGAAATTTGTGCAGCATATAAGAGACTACCAACAGCCTCTTTATATGGTATGTTTTTCATCTTAAGTTTATCGCTTTCTTCATTTGGTGACATTTTGTCGGTTAGTTTCTGATTTGAATCTAATGGCGTTTTCACCTCATTCGAAACCGACATATTGAACCTCTCAATAATACTTTCAATATATTCTGATTGATCTATCCAAATTTTGCCCTCCTTTCGATCTCTGGTTATTCGCATTCCAAGACATTTATTTATTTCTCCTAAATCTTTCATTTTGAAAGTTTTTAGAAGAGTATCCTTGGTTTCTTGCATAAGGTGTATGTCATTGGACAAAATAATGAGGTCATCAACGTAAACTGCAATAATTTGAATTTTACCACCAGCATTAATGTAATAAATGCATTGTTCGGTTTTTGACTGTTGAAACTTCATTAATTTTAGTGTCGTGTCAATTTTCCGATTCCACTGTTTGCTTCCCTGTTTTAAACCGTACATGGCCTTATTTAATTTGCATATTTTCGATTCACTTCCAGACAATTCAAAACCTTCTGGCTGACAAATATAAATTTCGTCATGTAATTCTCCTTGCAGAAATGCATTTTTAACATCCATATGGTGAATTTCAAGATCTTCTTTTACTGCCCACGCCAAAAGTAACCGTACAGCATTAATTCTTACTACAGGTGAATATATCTCTTCGTAATCTATGCCTTTCGTTTGAGCACAACCTCGAACCACCAGGCGTGCTTTGTACTTTGGTTTTTCTATATCCTCAACTGATTTGGTTTTAAATACCCATCGTGTGCTTAAAACCTTTTTATTTGGAGTTGCATCTACTAACGTCCAAGTATTATTTTCTAACAAGGCATTATATTCCTCCTCCATTGCTTGCTTCCAAGATGATGCATCCGACCGACCAAGTGCTTCTTCAATGTTTTGCGGGTCAGTGACAAAATCAGTTTCTGCTTTATATGTTATGAAATCATTAAGTACTTTCGGCTTTGGAATTCTTGTTGATCGTCGAATTTCAATAGCTCGTGACTGACTTTTAGATGGATATTCCAATAAAGAACTGGTCTCAGAAGAACTCGATGTATATGATTCACTTATGTCAGTGGCAATTTCTTCTTCACTTTCAATCACCTCTTCTTCCCTCTCTTTTTTAGATATTTCGATAGGGAGAAGGCAAATTTCTGATACTTTTTCTTCGTTTGTTTCAGAATATGGATTTGTCAAAGTTTCATTTTCAAAAAATTTAACGTCACGACTTATAACAAGTTTGTTATTTTTAGGATCAATAAATCGGTAACCTTTTGTGCTTTCACTATATCCGACAAAAATCATCGGTTCAGATTTGTAGTCCCATTTAACCCTTTTTTCCTTCGGAACGTGTACCATTGCTTTACATCCAAATATGCGTAGATGACTAATTTCAATTCGTCTTTTAGTCCATATTTCCTCAGGTAATTGTCCATCCACACTAGCAGCCGGAGTGCGATTTATTAAGTACGCTGCAGTATTGACCGCTTCAGCCCAAAATTGTTTAGGTAAATTCGCATCACAAAGCATAGATCTTGCTTTTTCAACAATCGTACGATTCATACGTTCAGCAACTCCGTTTTGTTGTGGCGTGTAACGGACGGTCAACTGATGCTTTGTACCAGATTCTTTTAAATATTTAATTATTTGATTATTTACATACTCCCCTCCATTGTCTGAACGAAATATTTTAATTTTTTTATCCTGCTGGTTTTCAACAAGCACTTTAAATTCCTTCATACACTCAAAAACTTGACTTTTCTCTTTTAAGAAATAAACAAATAATTTCTTAGAATAATCGTCAATCATTGTAAGGAAGTATCTACAGCCTCCAAGAGATTCTACTTCCATTGGTCCACATAAATCGGTGTGAACCAAGTGCAAAATACTTTCTGCACGGCTATTTGACGACTTAAATGGTTCTCGGTGTTGTTTTCCCATTACACAACTAGTACAATTATGGGCATTAATATTTGTGTAGTCAAGCTTTGTGTCTGAAATATTCCGCAGCTGGTTCATTTTTCCTTCACTCATGTGTCCAAGTCTGCGATGCCATAATTCTCCTTTGTCGATTTCTTGCGTTAGGTGAGATGATTCAATTGGTTCATTGATTTTGTAGATACCATTTACTTCTCGCGCTGTAGCAAAAATTATACCATCTTGGTTGATGATACGACAGCCCGATTGATCAAATTGAACGGAGTTTCCCTTTTTTACCAATTTACTGATTGATAGTAAATTACTTGAAATATTGGGTACATATAGAACTTCCCGTGCCTCAACTTCATCATACAAATTTCCCACAGCTATTTTTATTTTAGATGTTCCAAGTAATTGAGACTTTAATCGCTCACCACCCGCCGTGTATATGTCGGTAGCATATTCTCGAACGTCTTTCAAGAGCCAATCCTTATGCATTGTCATATGCGAGGAAGCACAAGAATCCAAGTACCATGCCGATTTGTTCGATTCACCAACTGTAAAAACACTTATAAATGCATCTTTCTTTTCGTTATCGTATTGTGGTTGCAATTTTTTTCGTTGCTCCAATCTACATTGTCGGCTTATATGTCCAATTCTGTTACAATTATAACATCGAATGGGTGGTTTGTTGATATTCCTTGTTACTAGTGCCGTATCTTCCTCAGAATTTTTGACTAACGGCTTTGACGGAATATCTTGTAACAATTTGGTTTTTATGAAATCACCCGTAATCCGTGCACCTGAACTTTCGAGACCCATAATCATAGGTTTGTATTGCTCAGGGAGGCCGGCCAGTAAAAGAGTTCCAACCCACTCATCTTTAACCTCAAAATCCATATTATTTAACTTATTAGCAGTGGTTATTATTTTATTCACATAATCTTCCACGTTGCTGCAATTTTCGAGTTGAGTTGTCACCAAGGTTCGCAGAAGACCAACTTTTCTAGTCAATCCAGAATCTTCAAATGCAGCCTCTAACTTTTCCCATGCTTGTTTGGCTGTGGTTGCATTCTGAATATGAACATAATTAATCGGATCCACAGCCAGGATTATCCTTGATTTTGCTTTTGTAATTTTTTGTTCGTCTATTTCTGTGCCGAGTACGCATTCCCATAAATCCTCCAACTGAAGATAAGCTTGCATTGCAAATTTCCAGTTGGAAAAATTTTCACGACCAACCAGTTTTGTAACCGGCATAAAATTAGCAGACACAGCCATTATAACAGAAATATATGCTTGTTTTCGGAAAAAAAAAAAAAATATGCAAAAAGTTCACTATTTATTTCCACGTTTTTTATTTTCTGTTTCGGTATACTCGATCGTTGTGAATAACGTTATCCTGGGCCCATAACCTGTTGAGCAAGCAATATTCGGCGAAACAGAAAAAACACACAACTAGTTTGATATAATACACGTAACTAAAAGTATTTTATTGACAACCAATAAGCAACATAACAGTGTTGACAGATATAAGCATGAAACGATCATTACCCGATGTTGTCATATGCATATAATATTTTGTTTACATTTGTCAACAGAAACTTCCAATATTATAGAATGAAAAATCGAGAAAAGACCAGAAAATTGTAGCCTTATTCCCTTATTTACAACTAACGATACTTATATGCAATGAGTCATCTTCTAAAAATAAACGAAATGTTCAATAACGTTCTTTTATAAAAACCGGGCAAACCGCACAAACCGGTTTGACTAAACTTTTGACCAGTACATGATTTTGCTGTTATGATTCAAACTTACAGGCGGTTACATTTCAAATTTTATATATTCTATTAGTCTAATCTTAGGATTTGAAATACGATAGATTTTCTTCATCCACTGAATCGGTTTCTGTAATAATTAAATTCAAATTAGTAAATTATACTAATCATATTTAGAATAAAATAAATTTATTATAATTAAATTACCTGGAAGATCGATTAAATCGCTGACCAAACACGGAAGCTGATCTTCCTCAAACCATTTAAATACAAATCTGCCTTCTTCTTCTTCTATCCAACCATGTTCCAGCGGGTTCAACGTAGTGGGGTCTTTTCGGAAAGCATTTTTTCAAATGATGGAAATGCCCTTAAAAATTGTTGAAACAGTTCGCTTTTGCATAGATGTATAGAGATTGCATCAAAATTTCGCACTTTTCTATTAAAATTTTCATTAACATCCCTAGCTTTCTAGCTATTGATAAAAAGCTGGAGCCTAACTGATCTTCTGTTCAATCAATATCGCCCAAAGCAGCAAGTGCTTGTTGGAATTCAATACTATTTTTTAGTAAGCAGAAAGGTTTTCTCTTTTACTTATTAAAAAAAAGCAGGATTGAAATCACACCCGGTAAAAGCTTGAAACCCAATCAAGCTTTTGGCAAATAATTCATCAAGCTGTTGGTAGATTTTGGTAACATCAATAAACCGTTCATTATTTCCTGTTCCAGTAAGCATCCAAATATGAGCACCAATTTTTAATTTATCCATATTACCAAGCATGATTATTAATATGTCAGTATCAGAGCCTCTAATTACGATATTAGACTTATTAGCAATACTACATGCATGGTGAGTGATTTTGCTGTCCGCTTCTTCATGTGAATTACTGCACAGATCTTCAACAATGCTCGATTCAACTCTTTCATTATTTTTTTTGTAAGAGTAACAAATTCTAAAATTCAAATGAATCAATTTATTACCGATAAATGGTTCAATGTAGAATCTCATCACTTGCCCAATGTACAGCAAAGAAATCAATAGGGGCTTCTTTAAATTTAGTATTCTTTAACTCTTTATCATAATCTGTTGGTCTTACTTGATCAGGCCCTGAAATTGTGTATTCAATTAGTGGTGCTTCATGCCGTAGACATCGTTCATTGTCTTTAATTAACGGCTGCAAATATTGATCGAAAATGACGTCAATTCTATATGCTGGATATTTTGTGACCATTTGCAAAAATATTTTGGAAATATTGCCACTTCCTTAAACGAATGTAATATAAAAAAGCCATATATCAAAAATACATCAGTGTTACGTGGCGGATCTTGTTCAGTTATAGCTTCCAGACATTTGGCCAGTACTGACATGGCGGTCTTATAAATCCCACCATTTAAATGACATGAAGATAGAGGTGCAGGAGTTATGGGATATGAAAACATTATCGGGACATCGATTTTTTTGTCCATTGAAATCCCCAACATGCGTCCAAATAAATCTCGATGTATCTTAATTTCTTGATCTTTCCTCCGACTTTAACAGAAGTTTTTTTTCTCAATTTCAGAAGAAAAATTATGTAGTTGTGTTTTTTAATTGATTTTTCAAACCGATTGAAAATATTAAGTTTTCTCGTTGATCGTTACCGATTTTCTCAAAGGACACAATATTGAATAATTGATTTGCTGATAAATCAGGACTGAACGGATTTCTGTACTGAGCAAAAGACTTAACAAATTGGCTAACTTGTTCGGGGCTTTTTTTGATATTATGCGGCTGCAACTCTGCAGAAATATCTTGCTTTTTTCTGATTCCTATCTCTTCCAAAACGTGCATTATAATAGCTGAGCGAATATCATGGCTTCTTGCCCAACGTTGACAAGCTGAAATAGAATCTGTTAAATGTATTGTTCCTGTGAGTCTTATTGCAGCATCCGCGTTGATAGTTTGCTCCAAAGTCAAATCTATAGGCTGCCTTGAAAAAGGTTTTCCTGTTCGTTTTATTGCATTAAAAAATCAGCAGTTATTGAACTTTTCTTCAACAGTGCATCCTGTTCGACATTGCTATCTTCCTGTACAACTTCGTCTATTACAGAAATATTTATATTCTCGACAGACGTACCCTCCACCTGTTGATGGCTGCTCAATAGATAACGATAAGACACTGGATTCAGTTGTTGGAACAGAAGTTTCGTGGGTTTTTGTCGATTCTGTGTCATAAAATTCTTTTTCAACGCCTTATAGCAAAACCTGTGATATCCTGAATCGAAAATATCACAATGCAGATACAAATCCTTATATTTAAGGTTATGAAATTTTTGTAAGTGTAATATACTTCGACATTTTTGCATTTTTTTCAAAAATAATTGTAATTGTTAATTTTTTTCTGAAGCACAAAAAAAAATTTAAATTCCGTAGACATAATCAAAAAAAATTACACTTCACAAAACGATATATTTAATAACGCTCACTACGTAAGATGCTTCTATGCCTAGGTTCAATATACACTGAAAATATTTGACGAAAACCCGTTACTGGCAAAAACAACGTGAAACTTGTTGGTATAAACCGTACTTCTAAAATTCTCTTGAAACGGACCACAAAAAATAGACGAGAACTAATGTGTTATTGAATACAATAATACTGTATCACAGAGAACAGAGAAAGAAGAAAGATATTTTTAGTCATAGATACTTATGCTCGGGCTGTAAGTGCACAACATTTGAAGAAGGTGGAGCGATCGTCTTGTACCAGCTTTGTAGGGCAAAGGCTGAAGAAGACAGGGTCACAATACGCAGCACAAATCTTGGAAGGGATTGCAACAGTCTGGTTGTTAATGGCGTATTGGAGAGAATACCTTCCGATTTTATTCTAGACACAGGAGCTTCCAGATCAATTGTGAGTCCTGAAATGGTGTCTGGAGAGCTTCAGGAGAAGTTGCAGCAGTTAAGGGTGTACCAGCTTTGTAGGGCAAAGGCTGAAGAAGACAGGGTCACAATACGCAGCACAAATCTTGGAAGGGATTGCAACAGTCTGGTTGTTAATGGCGTATTGGAGAGAAGACCTTGCGATTTTATTCTAGACACAGGAGCTTCCAGATCAATTGTGAGTCCTGAAATGGTGTCTGGAGAGCTTCAGGAGAAGTTGCAGCAGTTAAGGGTGAACATTTCCTTACAGTCGAGTTTGGAGGATTAAGGTTTCGACATCGGTTTGTTATTGCCCGTGGGGAAGATGAATGCATATTGGGTCTGGACTTTATGATGGCGCACCAGATGTCACTTGATTTGAGAAAGCAAGTACTGAGAGGACTCCGATCAAAGACCAATAGTGATCAATGTCCATAGATCAGTAAAGAACAACGTCGTGAATGGTAACGAAGGAATGAAAACACGGAATCAGCTGCGTGCGAATTAATTTCCGGGAAGGAGATATCGTTTGGCTATACAATTCCAAGACAAGACAAGGGATATTACAGAAACCACAGCAAAGTTGGGCAGAACCGTACAAGAGAAATAACGACGCAGTATATCAGATTCAACAACACCCCGGATGTCAAAAGGGAGTTGTCTGCATCAACAAATTAACAAGGTACAATATTAGAGGGAGTGCTGATCCTGTTCGGAATGAACAGGATTTAAGGTGGGGGTGTTACGAAAAGTAGTAGTAGCGCATATAATAGAATTCGAATCCTAAGATAAATCGCAATGTACATACTGCATACTAAAAATAAGCACTTTTATGTAGCATACTTTTAGGCCGTAAGACTATTAGATTATTTGAAATGTAACCGCTTGTAAGTTTGAATCATTATGTACTGATCAAAAATGTAGTCAAATCGGTTTGTGCGGTTTACCCGGTTTTTGTAAAAGAACATGATTGAACATGTAGTTTATTTTTAGACGATGACTCATTGCATATAAGTATCGTTAGTTGTAAATAAGGGAATAAGGCTACAGTTTTCTGGTCTTTTCTCGATTTTTCATTCTATAATGTTGGAAGTTTCTGGAAGCTTTTTAATGAGTATAAAAGGTGGCATTCACTGCAGAGAATTGATTAGTTAATTGGAATTTAACCAGTGAAGTTGTAAAGGTTCTAGCAAAGTGATTAAGGTACTACCTAAGAGAATCATTGTAAAGTACAAGTTATAAGTGTTTTTGTGTGCATTTAAAAGTTGTCCAGCATAAAATTTTGAACTTGTGTTATTTTTTACTGTTTGTGAATAAAAGTTATTATTTAAAATTAATAAATTTGTGTTGTGTTTTATTTGCAAAATCCTTTATGAACTCGAAAGCCTGAATTTCGTAACAGTATGATTGAAATGATTTCGAAGATGACATCGATGAATAGAAGAACAACATAATATTTGTTTTAGATATAAAATAAAATTTTTTTAATTGCGTAAACAATTATTATTTTCTTTTATCAAATTCGTATTTCACTGTAAACGAATAAAAAATAAAAATAAAATTAAAAATATCGTCATTATACCTTGGTACTTATTATTGTTTATAAATCGGCCCATTATCCCCATTATCCACCTCACTGCAGTAAATATTTTTGTTCATATCATTTTCTTAGCTTCTATATGCATAATAGTAAATTCAATTGAATGCAGACCAAATAGATGTGACTATAAGTACTGTACATACGGGCTGTACGGTTTCGCTGTCTGCCGGGATAAAATAACCGTACGAAATGTCTGCAGTAATAAATTTAGGCTCCTAATACTATGATAAATAACATATTAAAATTTCAGATTTTTTAAAATTCATTTGGAATTTTTTTTGGCACTTTCAAAATTGTCTGCCATAACCTCATAATCGTCAAAGTTGTCTGCCATTATTTTTTTGAATAATAATAATTGTAAATATTAAAATATCCAAATGGCAAACTTGTTAAAATGGTTTTGAAGTTGGTCTAAATTTTCTACCTGTGCTACCTGAGTGACGCCGTATGGACCGCTGCCGCGCGACAGACCATTGCGGTCCAAGGCCTAGCTTCTCGCGACCATTTTTGTTGCTCATCTATATTTTTGGACACAAATGGAAGGGACCTACAATTTAAGGCCGGCTTCGAACGGAGAATTGAGAAGGTTTCCGTGACAAGTTATTATTCTCGAAACGTTTGTCACCCATTCGCGATAGGTGGGACACCGTGAAAAATACTTTTGGTGTTACTGGGATTGGAACCACGAACCTCCTACTCAGTAGCCACGCGCATTTTCACTGAACCACGGTGCCCACACCTGAACTTAGTTAATCACCGTCTAATTTATAGTATATATTAGAAATTAACTGAACGAAATTTGGACTTTGTTAAATTACATGCAGTCTGCTGGCCACGGACTCGTAGACTATAATATCCGAGAATTATCGGAGTTTGAAAAAAAACAACCCATAAAAATTAAAATTTTTCCTGTAAATTCTCTAATCGGGAATACACAATGTGCAGTTTGAATAAAATCGGGTAAATTTTTTAAAATTTTCGTTAGAGAGGCCCCAAGTTTGAAGAAATCATGTATTTTTTTATAAAATTTGTATCGGTACCCCGCCGACCCCTGGACACGATTACTTCCAAGTTTTTACAAAAAGTGTTGTGCATCGGAGATACACATGCGTATAAAATTTG
The DNA here is from genome assembly GCA_947095585.1 of Nephrocerus scutellatus. Taxonomy (NCBI): domain Eukaryota; kingdom Metazoa; phylum Arthropoda; class Insecta; order Diptera; family Pipunculidae; genus Nephrocerus; species Nephrocerus scutellatus. Next base: position 41,914,048 of record OX352761.1, read on the forward strand.
AAGAAAATCGGGCACTTTGTTTTTATAAAATTTGTAAGGGTGCCCACCAACCCCGGGGCCGAGGGACTTCCAAATTTTTTACAAAAAGTGTTGTCCATCGGTGATACACATGCGAGTACAATTTGAAGAAAATCGGGTACATTTTTTATAAAATTTGTATAGGTGCCCCCCAACCCCGGGGCCTTGTGACTTCCAAATTTTTACAAAAAGTGTTGTCGATCGGTGATACACATGCGTATAAAATTTGAAGAAAACCGGGTTCTTTTTATTAAAAAATTTGTATGGGTGCCCCCAACCCAAGGGGCCCGGTCACTTCCAAATTTTTACAGAAAGTGTCGTCTATCGGAAATACACATGCGTATAAAATTTAAAGAAAATCGGGTAAATTTTTTAAAAAATTTGTATGGGAGCCCCCCGACCCTGAGGCCCGAGGTGCCCCAAATTGAAAGTATTGTCATGGGAAATACACATGTGTGCCAAATTTCCATAAAATCGGACTTTATGAAGTGTGTTAAAAATTGATCACAAGATTCTGCCCACCAGCCAGCCAGCCACGGGCACGCGAAGTTAATATAGAGAATTAAAAAAAGACTCAGAGAAATAATTTTTTTCTCGGAGAATGAAAAAAAAAACGCAGATCTGAATTTTGACATTTAAATTACTTCTCCGATTACTCTTACATAAAAAAACACGGCCACAGTTGAAAAAAATCGAGGATAGCGTCTACCTCGATTTTTTTCAATCGCGTGAATTTTTCAAATAAATTTATGCATTTTTTCTAGAGCTCAGAAGTTGCAATTAAAAATTACAAATATAACAGGCTTTTCATCTTACAATATGGCGATAGCCGTATATATCTCTCCATAGGCTGTGGAATTATACCGCTGTACAAGCCCTTAGAACAGTAGATCTGTTTGGTGTGAGCAGATTTTGTAGCCAATGCGTGTCTTGCACCGCTTTTGGTGTGCTTTTTCTATGCAATTGTTTTTACATTTCTTCTGAAAGGGAAATTTGTAAAATAATGAAGTGTTTTACAAGAGAGTAAGGCAGTCAAAAATAAAATTGAATTCAAAAAAATAATTCATGGCTATTTTGTTGGGGGTATTTAAATTCTAAAATAAATAGAATTGTTTTTCTCGACAAAATACAGCTATATACCGAACAAAATATTAGAAACCGAAGGAGAGAATAGGCACCGGAAAGACATGGGTGTGGGTCAATTTAGTGAGACATCTCTGTGAACTGGCCAAACAATATATGGAGTAGTTAGTAGCGCATATAATAGAATTTGAATCCTAAGATAAATCGCAATGTACATACTGCATACTAAAAATAAGCCTTTTTATGTAGCACACTTTTAGGTGTAATACTATTAGATTATTTGAAATGTAACCGCCTGCAAGTTTAAATCATTACCTACTGGTCAATGTCCGGTTTGTGCGGTTTGCCCGGTTTTTGTGAAAGAACATGATTAAACATGTAGTTTATTTTTAAAAGATGAGTCATAGCTTATAAGTATCGTTAGTTGTAAATAAGGGAATAAGACTACAATTTTCTGGTCTTTTTTCGATATTTCTGTCTATAAGATTAGAAGTTTCTGGAAGCTTTTGATTGAGTATAAATAGAGGCGTTAGGCCGATGTAAGTTAGTTCTTAATTGGAATTCAACCAGTGCAGTTGAAAAACTCTTGCAAAAATAGTAGTGAAGTACAAGTATTGTTGTAATAAGTGTTTTGTGTACATTTAAAGTTACCACCACTGTAATTAGAGAACTTTAGTTGATTTTACTGTTTGATTATTAAAGTTATTATTTGTAAATCAATAACTTGTGTTGTGCTTTCTTTGCAAAATTCTGTATGAACTCGAAATCCTGAATTTCGTAACAATATATATATATATATATTTATTTAGTCCCCTATTATAGTTTTTGCCCTAGCGAATTTAGACTATAGCCGTGCGAGAAAAAATGAGGGGACCGACTATAGTTAAATTGAAGTTGTGGTTAGTAGAGATTGACACTACGCGAATGATATAGTTATTTTATATCTGCAAGGAAATATTATCTATAGCATTATGGTAAAATTGGAAAATATACTACTTCTCTCGTCTGGCTAACCACAATTTCTATTTAACAGCCGCCCTGCTCATTTTTTCTTGCACGGCCCAAATGTAAATCAAGCAGAAGTTTGTAAATTAAATATAAGAAAATAATTTAGAATCAATAAATCACAGTAATTTCTTCTTTATTTAAAAAACCTACTCCTTTTACTTTCTTTTACTAGTAGTAAAAGTAAGTATAGTAATCATGAAAATTATCGAACTCGGGATTTTTGCAGATTTACCCATTACCGTATCTCCACTTAGTCAGAAAAAGCAAAAAAAAAATCTCTGTCTGTCTGTGTGTCTGTGGCTCTGTGTCCACTCTACAGCCCAGACGGCTGAATTGATTGAGACGAAAATTCATATTTAAGCTTCTTACATAAATTGGGAGGGCCCAGTTGATTTTGGCGGAAAGCGGCCAAACGGAAGTGGTAGTCGTAGTAGTAAACTACTTAGAGAAAATGCAAAAAAAATTACAAAAAAAAAATATATACTAAAGGGCTCGTCAGTAAAAGAAAGTCGTATGGTGGCCACATCATCATTATTTAACCAACTGTAATGTTATATTACCCTAAAGCATAGTGAGCAGGTCACCCTGTGAAGATAAGAAGAAAATAGTATTTGCTGAGTACGTTAGTAGAATCTAGAATTATGGTATGAGTACAGCAAAACTAAATGACATCGGCTCAAAATCGGGACCGATGGAGAGATTTTTTGTGGGAGGCCAGTACCGGATCCCGTTTGTAGAGCCAAATATGATGATGATGATGTATGAGTACTGCAGTGTATTGTGTGTATAGTCGGAAGACCTGCGGTTATTGCCGGAGGTAAATGCAAAGAATGGAGAATACGTTTGTGTAGATGTTCAAACTGAATCTTAATCTTTATTGAAAATAATCGTTATTCTTATACTAAATTCTAACATCAATTCTTATATACTAGGAAATAGATTTTCACACGCCCATAGACGAAAGTGACTATTTCATACACTATGACCTAGCCTCGAAAGTGGCCGTTATACACACTAGTGAGTTAACACATAAAATACTTTTGTTATTTACTGCAGTCACAGCGAACACACAGAGTAATTTTGTATTGCGCATAACCAGTTTTGGTCATGTGAAAAATAGCGTGCATTACTTGCAGAAAAGTACTTATCGTAAACTCCACTTTCCTCGGTCGTTATGTAATATACTATAAGCTACTTATGCGTATGATCTACTTATTATATCAATGCACTTGACCCTTATTGCAAGTGTTGTTTATATTTTCTATAACTTATAATCAAGAAATACAACAAAAATAACTTCAAACACTGTTTGTGTAAAATGAATTAAGGTCGCGAGTTTATACAAAAATCCCACGTAAAAATGCACTTTCAGTTTTTCCCGAACTTTTCAATTTTTTGGTCAATTTTTAAATTCTCTGTATTAACTTCGCGTACCCGTGGCTGGCTGGCTGGTAGGCAGAATCTTGTGATAAATTTTTAACACACTTTCTAAAGTCCGATTTTATTCAAATTTGGCACACATGTGTATTTCCCATGATAATACTTTCTATTAAAATTTGGGGTTTTTTAAAAATAGTACCCGATTTTCTTCAAACTTTATACGCATGTGTATCTCCGATGCACAACACTTTTTGTAAAAATTTGGAAGTAATCGGGCCTAGGGTCAGCGGGGTACCGATACAAATTTTATAAAAAAAATACCTAATTTCATCAAACTTTCTATGAAGTGTATCTCCGATAGAAAACACTTTTTGTAAAAATTTGGTAGTGAAATGGCCCTAGGGTTGGGGGGCTCTCTAACAAAAATTTTAAAAAATTTACCCGATTTTATAAAAACTGCACATTGTGTATTCCCGATTAGAGAAATTACATTAGAGAAAAATGAGCCAAATCGGTCCAGCCGTTCGCAATTGATGCGCTTACCAACAGCATTTAATTTTAATTTATACTTATGTATGTAGATTGCTATTTGCTATATAAGGGTTACATGTCCACTTTGTTTATCTTTATTGTGCTTGTGCACGAGTCATTAGTGAGTTTATTTACGTTATTATTTGGGTATTGTGGAGTGGACTTCAACGTCCTATTTGTCCCCCAAATAATATTTGTAGGTATAAGCCAGCGACCACACCTCAAATTAAAAATAATATTCTATTGCGCCACAATTGATCGTCGGTTTTCAAAATAATGTTCAACAACTTCTCATCGTTGTTCAGTCGTTTAATTTTCCATTTTAAATTTTCAAGTATTTTTAAATTCTCTATATTAACTTCGCGTGCCCGTGGCTGGCTGGCTGGCTAGCTGGTGGGCAGAATCTTGTGATCAATTTTTAACACACTTCCTAGAGTCCGATTTTATTCAAAACTTCCACACATGTGTATTTTCCATGACAATACTTTCTGTTAATATTTGGGGCACCTCAGGCCTCGGGGTCGGGGGGCTCCCATACAAATTTTTTAAAAATTTACCCGATTTTCTTTAAATTTTATACGCATGTGTATCTCCGATGGAAAACACTTTTTGTAAAAATTTTGAAGCGATCGGGCCCCGGAGTCGGAGGGCACCCATACAAATTGTTTACAAAATTTACCCAATTTTCTTCCCCCTTCCTACTTGGAAACACTCAGAAAAAGCATCTTTTCGGTATAATGTCAAAATGACGGCTATTATTGGGCTTTTAGAGATCGTGTGATCAAGACCTTTCAAATTAAGGTTGTTCTGGACTCTCAATGACCTTGGCCGCTATACTCGAACTGCAGTTTGTATGCATTGGTGTAAAAAATCGTCCAAGGGCGCTGCGCTATTCTGCACCTCAGCCAGCTTTTGTAACGCTTTTTACCACGACATATTGTTTTTCCCTTTTTTAAAAACTTTTATTTAACTTGACTTGACCCCTGTTTGACTGTATTTTCCACAAATTTGAAATCCTTTTTAATCACCTTTCATACGACCTAGAGAGCTGAAATTTTGTGAGAGTCTAAGTCCCAAATATCGTCTTTTATATTCCGCGTATAACGTGTGGCGCGTTCGACGTGTGAGAGCTTAATGTTTGTGAGTGTCTAAGTCCCAAAAAGCATTTTTTATATTCCGCGTGTGATGCGTGTCGCGTTTCGTGTGTGGCGCGTGTGATGGGTGAAAATTTTTCCACTTCTTTCAGGTCCTTTTTAACCACCTATCACACGACCTAGAGAGCTATGAGTGTCAAAGTCCCAAATATCATTTTTTATATTCCGCGTGTGACGTGTGGCGCGTGCGACGTGTGAGAGCTTAATGTTTGTGAGTGTCTAAGTCCCAAAAAGCATTTTTTATATACCGCGTGTGATGCGTGTCATATTTAAGCTTCTTACATAAATTGGGAGGGCCCAGTTGATTTTGGCGGAAAGCGGCCAAACGGAAGTGGTAGTCGTAGTAGTAAACTACTTTGAGAAAATGCAAAAAAAATTACAAAAAAAAAAATATATATACTAAAGGGCTCGTCAGTAAAAGAAAGTCGTATGGTGGCCACATCATCATTATTTAACCAACTGTAATGTTATATTACCCTAAAGCATAGGGTCACCCTGTAAAGATAAGAAGGAAATAGTATTTGCTGAGTACGTTAGTAGAATCTAGAATTATGGCCATGAGTACAGCAAAACTAAATGACATCGGCTCAAAATCGGGACCGATGGAGAGATTTTTTGTGGGAGGCCAGTACCGGATCCCGTTTGTAGAGCCAAATATGATGATGATGATGTATGAGTACTGCAGTGTATTGTGTGTATAGTCGGAAGACCTGCGGTTATTGCCGGAGGCAAATGCAAAGAATGGAGAATACGTTTGTGTAGATGTTCAAACTGAATCTTAATCTTTATTGGAAATAATCGTTATTCTTATACTAAATTCTAACATCAATTCTTATATACTAGGAAATAGATTTTCACACGCCCATAGACGAAAGTGACTGTTTCATACACTATGACCTAGCCTCGAAAGTAGCCGTTATACACACTAGTGAGTTAACACATAAAATACTTTTGTTATTTACTGCAGTCACAGCGAACACACAGAGTAATTTTGTATTGCGCATAACCAGTTTTGGTCATGTGAAAAATAGCGTGCATTACTTGCAGAAAAGTACTTATCGTAAACTCCACTTTCCTCGGTCGTTATGTAATATACTATAAGCTACTTATGCGTATGATCTACTTATTATATCAATGCACTTGACCCTTATTGCAAGTGTTGTTTATATTTTCTATAACTTATAATCAAGAAATACAACAAAAATAACTTCAAACACTGTTTGTGTAAAATGAATTAAGGTCGCGAGTTTATACAAAAATCCCACGTAAAAATGTACTTTCAGTTTTTCCCGAACTTTTCAATTTTTTGGTCAATTTTTAAATTCTCTGTATTAACTTCGCGTACCCGTGGCTGGCTGGCTGGTAGGCAGAATCTTGTGATAAATTTTTAACACACTTTCTAAAGTCCGATTTTATTCAAATTTGGCACACATGTGTATTTCCCATGATAATACTTTCTATTAAAATTTGGGGTTTTTTAAAAATAGTACCCGATTTTCTTCAAACTTTATACGCATGTGTATCTCCGATGCACAACACTTTTTGTAAAAATTTGGAAGTAATCGGGCCTAGGGTCAGCGGGGTACCGATACAAATTTTATAAAAAAAATACCTAATTTCTTCAAACTTTCTATGAAGTGTATCTCCGATAGAAAACACTTTTTGTAAAAATTTGGTAGTGAAATGGCCCTAGGGTTGGGGGGCTCTCTAACAAAAATTTTAAAAAATTTACCCGATTTTATTCAAACTGCACATTGTGTATTCCCGATTAGAGAAATTACATTAGAGAAAAATGAGCCAAATCGGTCCAGCCGTTCGCAATTGATGCGCTTACCAACAGCATTTAATTTTAATTTATACTTATGTATGTAGATTGCTATTTGCTATATAAGGGTTACATGTCCACTTTGTTTATCTTTATTGTGCTTGTGCACGAGTCATTAGTGAGTTTATTTACGTTATTATTTGGGTATTGTGGAGTGGTACCAACATGTGGGAAAGCTCTACACAACTTCAACGTCCTATTTGTCCCCCAAATAATATTTGTAGGTATAAGCCAGCGACCACACCTCAAATTAAAAATAATATTCTATTGCGCCACAATTGATCGTCGGTTTTCAAAATAATGTTCAACAACTTCTCATCGTTGTTCAGTCGTTTAATTTTCCATTTTAAATTTTCAAGTATTTTTAAATTCTCTATATTAACTTCGCGTGCCCGTGGCTGGCTGGCTGGCTAGCTGGTGGGCAGAATCTTGTGATCAATTTTTAACACACTTCCTAGAGTCCGATTTTATTCAAAACTTCCACACATGTGTATTTTCCATGACAATACTTTCTGTTAATATTTGGGGCACCTCAGGCCTCGGGGTCGGGGGGCTCCCATACAAATTTTTTAAAAATTTACCCGATTTTCTTTAAATTTTATACGCATGTGTATCTCCGATGGAAAACACTTTTTGTAAAAATTTTGAAGCGATCGGGCCCGGAGTCGGAGGGCACCCATACAAATTGTTTACAAAATTTACCCAATTTTCTTCCCCCCTCCTACTTGGAAACACTCAGAAAAAGCATCTTTTCGGTATAATGTCAAAATGACGGCTATTATTGGGCTTTTAGAGATCGTGTGATCAAGACCTTTCAAATTAAGGTTGTTCTGGACTCTCAATGACCTTGGCCGCTATACTCGAACTGCAGTTTGTATGCATTGGTGTAAAAAATCGTCCAAGGGCGCTGCGCTATTCTGCACCTCAGCCAGCTTTTGTAACGCTTTTTACCACGACATATTGTTTTTCCCTTTTTTAAAAACTTTTATTTAACTTGACTTGACCCCTGTTTGACTGTATTTTCCACAAATTTGAAATCCTTTTTAATCACCTTTCATACGACCTAGAGAGCTGAAATTTTGTGAGAGTCTAAGTCCCAAATATCGTTTTTTATATTCCGCGTATAACGTGTGGCGCGTTCGACGTGTCGCGTTTCGTGTGTGGCGCGTGTGATGGGTGAACATTTTTCCACTTCTTTCTGGTCCTTTTTAACCACCTATCACACGACCTAGAGAGCTATGAGTGTCTAAGTCCCAAATATCATTTTTTATATTCCGCGTGTGACGTGTGTCGCGTTTCGCATGTGGCGCGTGTGATGGGTGAAAGTGTGGTCATTCCCTCGTTTTTTGAGGTCCTTTTTAACGACCTTTCGCACGACCTGGAGGGCTGAAGCTCAATGTCAGAAGCCAAATTTGATATCCCGCGGGTGACGCGTGTCGCGAGTCGCGTGTGATGCGTTGAAAAAAGAAAACATTGACATAGGCCCGATCTCAAAAACAAATAATTTGGGGATTATTACTAAATAATAAAGGACTGTGTGGCGTGTGTCTATGTATACATTAAAGTTTGTACCCGAAAAACGAAGTTTTTAAATTCTCTTTATTAACTTGGCGTGGCCGTGGCTGGCTGGCTGGTCAGATTTTCTGATCAATTTTTTACCCACTTCCCAAAGCCCGATTTTATTGAAATTTTGCAGGCATGTATATTTTCGATGACAATACTTTCTATTAATTTGGAGCCCTTCGGACCTCGGGTGGGGCTCCCATAGAAATATTTTACCAAATTTACCCGATTTTCTTAAAATTTTATACAAATGTGTATATCCGATGGAAAACACTTTTTGTAAACATTTTGGAGACCCCGGGCCCCAGGGTCGTGGGGCCCCATAAAAATAAAAATTAACCCGATTTACTTCAAATTTTATATACGTGTGTATCTCCAATGGACAAAACTTTTTGTAAAAATTTTGGAGACCCCGGGCCACGTGGTCGTGTAGCACCATTAAACTTTTTTAAAAAAATTAACCCGACTTTTTTCAAATTTTATACACCTATTGTAAAAATTTTACAGATGCCGGGCCCTGGGGTCGTGGGGCCTCATACACATTTAAAATTAAAATTAACCCGAATTTGGTAAACTTTTCTACACATGTGTATCTCCGATGGACAAAACTTTTTGGAAATTTTTTGAGCGAATGGGCCCTGTGGCCCGGGGGCGGGGCAATACATTTTTTTTAAAAAATCAGCCCGATTCACTCTTAATTTTAAACATATATGTATCTCTGATAGACCGAACTTTTTGTAAAAAGTTTCGAGTTTTTGATTTGAATTTTTTCCCATACAAATACGGTGAGAATAGTTCAAAAATTTTGAAGTGAAGGGGGCTCTAATATTAATTTTTCCCATATTAACCCGGTTCAAACTTTGCACACATATGTATCCACTTTTAGGGAGTTTACATGAAAAATTTTAATTTTTATGGGTTGTTTTTTTTTACATTTAATTGTTATTTATATAGATTTTTTTATTTTTTTTTATAATTTGCGCACGCAGGGGGTGAACGGTTAGATAGCTCTATGGGGAAGGGGTCGAGAGTTGAGGGGGTGGCGTGACCGACATTAGTGTTAATTCTAAAGTTTTCGGGGTCGCTGAGGTGAATATTGATGGTAAGACAGCTTCAGGGGAATTGGTTCGATTTCTAAGAGATGGGGGGGGGGGGTTGACTGATATTGGTGTTCATTCTATAGTTCTCGGGGTCGTTTAGATCAATAGTGTTGGTAGCACACTTATATGGGTGAGTTGCTTTCCCGGAGGGTGGCCGATATTAGTATCGATATCATAGCTTAGATGAATAGTGGTGTTTAGAATGGTACTCCGTGACCGGATGGGTTTGGGGGTGAGGACATTGTCACTCCTACTTCAAATTGGAGAAGGTAATTGATGGCCGTGTCTTAGTGGAATATAAAATTGAAATCTGATTTTTGTAATATGTCGCAGGGCTAAATAATTGTATTTATTCGCCTGTTTCTCAAAACTATCTTTTTTTTGAACTGGTTGCGAGAAAGGGCCATTCTTCCTGCTAAAAATGAAGACATCCACGAAATAAACAATAAAAACATGTTAACAGGCGTAGTTATTGATTATAAATATATCGATATTGTAGTAGATGCAGATGAGGAAGTTAATTATTTAAAAGAGTTCCTAAACTCACATGATTCGTCTGGATTGCCACCACATTGTCTTTTACCTAAAGTAGGATCTCTAATTATTTTACTACGGAATATCTACGCGCCAAAACTTTGCAACAGCTCAAGACTGTGCAATATAATTTAAGCAACTATCTTGACAAGAAAGGGAGAGGGTTTTTATCCCACGGATACCACTCATTTCGACGGATCTATCTTTTAGATTTAAGAATTGCAATTTACAGTACAACTTGCGTTTTCGATGACAATCAATAGGTCGCATGGGCAGTATATTAAGTACTGCGGAGTATAGATTTGAGATCGGCATGTTTTTCCACAGACAACTTTAGTTTGCTTGCTTGCTTGGGTGGGTTCAGGTAAGAATTTATTTATTCTTGCTCCTGAAGGTAAAACTAAAAACATTGTACATAATAAAGTTTTGTTTTAAATTAATGTTATGGTTTTTTTATTATTTTAAAATTTGCTGTAGCTAAACTTTAAAATACTTATTTTATAAATAAAATTACTGCGATTTTACCTTATAGATAGATATCATTGTTTTTTCTACACCTGCCTAATGGAAAATTGATAAATAAATACCTGGACAACGCCGGGTAATCAGCTAGTGTTACTAGAAATTCAATAACTATGAGTTTAAATTGACTTAAAACTTACACTGTAATATTATTTTACTATAGAATATAGACAAGAGAAATATCCATTTCATCTTTCTGTCAGTCGGTGTGCCTATGATGTCAGAAACTTTATTCGTTGATTTCTCAGTATAAACTTTTTAAGGGTGTGTTGTGTTTTTGTTGACCTTACAACTGGTTCTTCCTTAACCCTAAACCTTAAAACAAAACACTAAACTCTAAAACAGTTAAAATTAATCCGTATTCAAAATTTTGTTTTATTTGATGTATTTGGTTCACCCTTATGTGTATAGATTTATATCACTTCTCATTAGCAGACATTAGTTGCAAAGCATGTCGTTGTTGCGAAGGGCAACCTATCATAAACCACTTTAATACACAATATTTAGTCGATAAATTACCGAACCATAAAAATTATTCAAAAGTAAAGCGGATATAGCCGAAATATACAGTGTTTAATATATATTGTTCAGTATATGTACATAGACATAAAATTGTGTATATTCTGTAATTACACTATACATGAAGTTTTTTTTCGAAGAGTATTGTGCCGCGTTCTTATTCGTACCCAAGTATTATAACATTCGGTGCTAAAATACTGAACACTTTAAATTTGCGAACATTTCCGACATTTTTGAAAAAAAAAATTCTAGAGCATTACTCGACGTTGCATTGATTTAATAATGGACTCTCCAACACCGCAAATAGTATTTGTAGACGATACAAACTATTCAGCAATGGAAGCTTGTTTTACGGCATTTGATAAGGATGGGTGAGTATTCTATTTACATTTTTTATTTTGCATGATTTAGTGACAGATTTTGTATTTTACAAAATAGTTCAATACAAAATTGGGTTTATAATATGTTTAACAGAAACATTGTTTTTTTTTCAATTCTAATTTTCTTAATAGAATAAATAAACCAATATCAATTTAAATTAAATAAATTCAATGTTTAATGTAATCTTTACGTCAAAGTATGTACATATGTAAGTTTATAATCAAAGGTAACAGTAAATGAGAGCATTCAATATCTCAAAAACGAGATTGCGCTTTTTCTATTAAAAAATTCATTTGTTAAAACTTTATTGGTAATCCAATATTCAAAAGAAAATTACGTATTACGTGTTTTTTATGCGTAACCATCTTAGTGTAAGTGTGTGCATAGCTATGAATATGGAATAATGCTGAGCGAGTGTCGCACATTTGACATGCGATGCGTGTGAATGTTAGTTTCTTAACTTCTTTGAGGTAATTTTTAATTAACTTTTGCACTTTCTTGAGAGCTAAAAATTTGCGAGCAGCTCAGTCTCATCGAACGTTTCTTAAAGGCCGCGTATGGCGTGTGTGACAATCGCAATTGTATGGGTATTATTTTTTCACACGCCCATAGACGAAAGTGACTGTTTCGTACGCTATAAACTAGCCTCGAAAGTAGCCTATAACAACACTACTTGCGCATGAGCAAGAATTCTCTTTTGTTTTCGGATGGTTAAGACCCAAAAATTGGGGCCAAATCGGACCACCCTTAACTGTGCGAGCGGCAAAAAAACTGTTTATTCAAACTCAATTGGATGGGCGCTATAACGCAGATTAGCTGCAGCAGCCGCAATCGGCTTCGATTCGAATAGGAAGGCTCACTCTGTTGTAGGCGCATTATAAGTATATACGCTTCATCAGAAGGATAGCCATACCATATTATTGAACTTAATATGTGTAGACCCACAATAGTTATGTGGAATGTTGCCTGATTCTGTGTTTCCGCATTTGTATGATCTGCAGTCGTTTAAGACACACGTGCATAGACATCTCCCCTTTTCCTCTCCCTAATTTTCTAACGCCAATGCTGTGCTAAGCATTATAAGGGTGCAAGTCCCTTTAGCGTGTGTAAATTATACAAAAATAAAATCGAGTACAGGCGATCGAACTACGTGATTACGTCGATTCTCTTAACGAAGGCAGTGGATGCCGCACGAATGTGACCTGTTGGTTTTTTGGTCCATTCTCTACGAAGAGCTATCTTCAATGCCTTCACACTTTCATATCTTTTTTTCGACACTTTGGCCTCAAAAATGGACCACAGGGAGAAGTCCATTAGATTCAAGTCTGGTGAGTAAGGACGCCATTGTTGCGAAGAAATTAAATTTGGAACTTGACTTTGTAAAAGTTATAATTATAATTATAAACGATTATAAACGATCTTTATGTGATTGCGCTGAGTCCTGTAGAAATTTCCAGGGGTTGTTACTGAATTTCTTGTATGCCCAAGGTAGCGACGCATCATTTAATACCTTTTCCCGGTACACTTCTTGACTTACCATGATGCCCCGAACGATTTGGATTTACAGCTGCCCAGTTGCGAAGAGCAACTCGCTTGTCCAAATTAGCGTTGGACTTTCCTTTAACCCCACACGATAATTTTGTTTGTTGAACCGTAAAAATTTTACCATTAGAAAACACCATGTTGACGAGATTTTTTGCCAGTTTTTGCGCGTTTTGTAGTGGATCTTGCTTAATTCGTGCCTTAACTTTGCGAACCATTTCTGGCGATGTTGCTGTTTTAGAAGGCCACCTCCATGGCGTTTTGCTTTGCTACCAGTATTGTTGTAATGTGTTATGGTCCGATACACAAAGATTTTATTCAATTCAGTGCAACAGTGCAATAAAACTATTACGGTTGAATTCCATTTTGAATACTCGTTCAAATAAGACATATATCGATATGGTTCCCTAGACATGTAAACAACATAACAGACTAACTTTTGTCAAATTATGAGCGTGCTGTCAGCAGCCGTTTGGCAGATACAGCAGCGTGGCCACCATGTACTTTGTTTTGCTCTCATTTATGTGCAGCCCCAGATTTCGTGCCACCTGCTCGATCAGGATGAAAGCTTTCTCTACAGCTCTTCGGTTTCTACTATCGATGTCAATATCGTCTGCGTAAGCCAGTATCTGAATGGACTTATAGAGGATTGTTCCTCTCGCCGTTACGTCAGAGTCTTCGATCACTTTCTCCAACGCCAGGTTGAAGAGGACGCAGGCCAGTTCATCCCCCTGTCGGAGCCCGTTATAGATGTTGAATGGGCTTGATAGTGATCCGTATATTTTTACTTGGCTTATAACATTGGTCATGGTCAACCTACATAGTCGTGTCAGTTTATTTGGGATGCCGAATTCTCTCATGGCTTTATAAAGCTCTACTTTGGCTATGCCATCATAGGCGGCTTTAAAGTCTATAAATAGATAGAGGATAAAATCTTATACGCGGTACTCAACAACGTTATACCACGATGACAATGGACAGATTGCTGTACTTTGTGATATCGGCCTTCTTATGTATGGGGCACAGGATGTCTCTTGGCCAGTCTTCTGGCATCGCTTCTTCATTCCATACTTGCACTATTATTTCATGAATTGCTTGGTGTATTGTGGGGCTTCCTGTTTTAATCAGCTCCGCTGGTATACCATCTGATCCCGGGGCCCTATTATTTTTGAGCCGATTTATCGCTATGCTTACTTCGTATATGCTTGGTGGCGGCAGCATAGTGTGGTCTTCGGTCATTGGTGGATCCTCCAATTCCTCAGTTAGCTGGCCATTAAGCAACTCATGAAAGTGTTCTTCCCATCGGTCTAAGATGCCTTTGAGATTGGCGATCAGATTACCCTCTTTGTTTTTGCAGTATGTGCAACGCGGTGTACATTGCGTCATACCGCGGATTCTTTGATAGAACTTCCGCGCCTGGTGCGGTCCTCGCTCTCTGTACTGTTCTAGTTCACGGACGGGATACTTCTCACAGGCTGCTTTCTTTCGCCGGTGAACTGTTTTTCATATCTTCTGAGCTCTTTATATTCATCTTCGCGTGCCCGCGTTCTATAAGATTGTTGCATTACTCGGTACGCAATATTCTTACGTTCAGTCGCTAGCTTACATTCGTCTTCGAACCAGTCGTTTCGATCTCCACGACTATTGCCTAGGATGGAGTCAGCAATACTAATGACAGTATTCTTAAGTCGTGTCCATTTCTCTTCTACGCCCAACATCTCAGCCCCAGGACATACTCTCCCTGCATTTAGGACGAGTCCTATCGCTTGACCGTAGTTGTTTCTGGTCTCTTCGTTGATGCAGTCTTTCGTGATGATTGTGGTCCGAGTCGACGTAGATACCTCGGTACGTTCGTACCGTCATCAGGTTCGGCTTGTGGCGGCGGACTATCAACACTTGGTCTATCTAGTTGCGAGTGGCTCCATCAGGATATACCCAGGTGGGTTTCTGAATATTTTTACGCTCAAACCTTGTACTCGCAACGACCAAATTATTGCTTGCTGCCATCTCTATGACACGTTGTCCATTGTCATTAGCATTCATATCCCCAGAATGATTTTTGCATCATACTGAGGGCAGGAATGGAGTTCCCGTTAGACTGATTCCAAGAATTCTTCTTCTTCAACATCTGGGGAATCCTCTGTAGGTGCGTGAACGTATATGAGGCTTATGTTTTTAAATATTCCCTGCACGCGAAGTGTGTATAGCCGTTCATTTATTGCTTAAAACCCGATAACGCTGGGTTTCATTCTTTTGCTGTCTAGAAACCCCACCCCGAGCACATGATGCCCTGCATGACAGCTGTAATATATGTTATATTCTAATTTTTGTAAGACACCATTCCCCTCCACCGCATCTTCTGGATTGCTGTTTTGTCAGCCGTATATTTAGACAGGGTATCGAATAGCTGCTGTTAGTTACGGTGTTATTCCCCCTATCATGCTAATGGCTGACCGCCCTATTTCATCTTATTTAGAAATTTAAAAGTTTATATTTTTGTGAAAGTAAAAATCAGGAAGTTTATTGCTGTGTAGAAAATCGCATAATAATTTTTATGTACGAGTATTCCTTTTATAATGTTTTTTAATACTACTCTCTACTGATAGTTTATAATTGCGTAGTGCTGTAATAATTTAAGACCAGAGAATTTAATTCTTTTATTTATTATATTTATTTTTTATTTTTAAACTATATAAATGCTATTCGAATTTAAAAATTCCAAAACTTCGGTTCGATATCAAAAAAATTAAATTAAATTTTTCGTAAGTTTTAATTTTTTTATATCAAAAAAGTTATTTATTTAAGATCAAAAAAGTTATTTTTTTTGGGTCAGTTTGTATTGCAAGTACCTCTACTCATTGACGTATAAACCCCATAATCTTATCAATTCTTAAATCATTTTAGCGAAAGGATTTTTGAAATCGAACTTTCTATTCTGGAGTTACGCTGAGAACATTCCACAGATATACCCTTTTATCTTAGAACAAAAAATGTTTTTTGGGTAGCAGTTTGTAAGGAAGGTACCTCAACCCATTGACATACAAACCTATATTACACAAACAGATCCAAAAAAAAAAAACCAAAAAAAAATTTAATTTTTCATGTAATCTGAAATATGTTGTGTAAAGTTTTCAAAAAAATATATATGGGAGCCTCTTGGTCCTGGGCTCCAAATTTTTATAGAAGGTGTTCTCATCGGAGATATACTGTGTGCAAAGTTTAAATAAAATCTGATTTTAGGATTTAGGATTAAAAAAACAAACAAACACATCCAAAAGCGAAGATAATATAGAGAATTTAAAAACTGCCACAACAACATCTAAAAATAATTCAAATGAATTGTAACCAACTAATAAAATAAGAGAAGGTCCGTATTGTGCAATAAAAGATACAAGAAGAAAAAAATATTTTATTGTATTTTTTATTTAATCAAATTTATTTAATTTTTAGTTGTAAGTAATGTAACAGTTATGTAAATAATAATAAAGAACTATACAGGGTGTCCCCTAATTCGTCAAGGATAATTTGGGAAATGATTCTTGTGTATATTCTAAGAAAAAAATCGTTCTACGTACTAGCTCTAGCGTACATACAAAACCAAGGAGGACTCTTTGAGCACCTGTTATAACTGTTTTAGTATACACATAAAATAAAAATTATGTCAATTCATACAAATTCATTTTTTATTCATAGCCTTTGAAACTTAAAGCAAAAAGACTCTTTTTTAAAAAAATTCACCTGCTACAGGTTTTCCTAAGTGTCATAAAATCTATGGGTTCTTCGCAAACTTGTTAGTGATTTTTATTTTTATTATTGTTACATTCATACGAAAAAAAAAAGTAAAACGTTATGTTTATTACGCATTTTCAAGAGAAAATTTACCTCAAATTTAAAATTAGCATGGGCAAGAAAACTGGAACAGGCATTGAAGTTGGATATCTGAAGACTCAAACAAGGTATCAACTTTATTTAAACGCAGCTACAAAAGCTAGTATTTCTTCTAAAAATAAAGACCTAAACAAAGTTTCTACCGTAATATTAACAGAGGAAATTCTGTTAACATGGCGACTGTTCAACAATGGCCATGCGACGTTTTTAGAACTTTGAGAAGAGGATGTGGCGAAACAACGTACTTCAAACTCTATGTCACTCATTCATTGAGGATTATTTAGCACTTGGGTATATGGAGCGAGTACCAGATGATGAAATTCCTGTTTCTAAATACTATCTTCCTTTTCACTGCGTACTCAAACCAGACAGTTCAACTGCAAAGTTGCGAGTTGTCTTTGACGGCTCGGCAAAGACGGGTGGTCCAAAATGATCTTGTATTTATTCTGTGTCGTTTGAGGTCATACAGATATGCATTCAGCAAAGTCAGTCTTTCGGCGGAACCGTTTCTTGTGACCCGTAGCCTAATACAATGTGGAATCGACAATCAAAATATTTCCCCTTCCGCTAGCGAAACTATCCATTATGACATGTATGTTGAAGACATGCTAACTGGGTCCAACTCCATTACGGCAGCCAATAAATTGAAGACTTCGATCATCAAGGTGCTTCCTATGTGTTGACTACATCAAGACATTGGGAATTTTCTGGCCAAAAAGGATGTCTTTCAATTTCGCGTGCAGCAGTTCTCCAGCCAAACCAAATTGACGAAACGGATCGTCATCTCCGAAATTGCACGATTGTTTGATCCGCTGGGATAAGTATCTCCCGTCGTGGTGTTTTGCAAATTGTTCATGCAGAAATTTTGGCACCTTAAATTGGATTGGTATGAGAGTCTTCTCATGAACTACTATAAGTATTGACTAACGTTTAGATCAAATATATGTGATCTGAATGAAATTTTCATTCCACGCTTCCTATTTGGCGATAGTGTGCCAAATCGCGAAATCGAACTGCATGGGTTTGAATATGCCAGCGAAATTGCCTTTGGCGCGGTAACCAGATGTGATCAACAGAACGGACAGTTTATTGACCAGCTGTTGTGCTCCAAATCAAGAGTAGCACCACTACACCACAATACCACGCCTGTGTGCAGCATTGCTGTTGGCAATGTAGTGGTGGACGGACTCAACAATCGTCCTCCATTGGCTGCAAGCGTCGTCATCTAATTTGAAACCCTTTGTGGCAAACAAAGTCACCCAAATTCAGGATTTGACGAGACCACAGCGACGGTATCACATTGGTGTGGGCACAAAATCTAGCAGATGTCGTCTATCGAGAAAGAATGCCAGCTGCTCTGGTAAGATGCGATGCTACGACATCTGAAGTCTCCGTAGCTTACTACAACGATGCCACCAAATCATGAACATCAAGACTGCGAATATAAAAAGGGTGCGACCTTGATGGCTACGAAAACGAAGACAATCTCTTCTCAAGAATGAAATACATCAATAACTACCATAAATTAACAAGAGTAATGGCATATGTAAGCCGATTTGTGAACAATATCCGCAATAAGAAAAATGAACGAATATCTGGGCATCTGAGTAGCCAAGATGTCGAAAGGAGTTTGTGAGGAAATGTTCACCTGATTTAAGCGAAATGCTTTGCAGGTGTTTAAAATGCACTGCAATGGAATGATTTCATCATTCGTTCAACGTACTTAAGGAGTCTATAACTCTTCCTTGATATTATTTGGGTCGGCAGTAAATTGCACTTTTCCTCACTGCCATATTCTACAAAAACCCCTAACCCAAACCCTATATTTCTGCCTCCTTCCTATCCATTCACCAAAACTCTGCCTACGCACTTACACAGAAAATATATTCACATTAGTTGTCAGGCATTATTAACCACAGTTCGTGAGCAGTTTTGCCCAAAACACCCTATATTTCTTCCTCCTTCCAATCCATTCACAAAAACTCTGCCTACGCACTTACACAGAAAATATATTCACATTAGTCCTCAGGCATTATTGGCCACAGTTCGTGAGCAGTTTTGCCCAATCTATGGTTGAAAGTTGGCATCCCAAGTATTTCGAATTTGTGTCAGATGTCGCCGAGTTAAACCAATGCCAATAATGCAGTAGGTGGGGAATTTACCAAGGGAGTGAGTAGAGCCAGCACCACCATTCCACTGCGTTGGAATTGATTTTTGTGGTCCATTTTATATCACACGACGAGTTCGTGGCCGGCCACCAGTCAAAACATACCTCTGTATTTTTTTCTATTTTGGAACAAAGGCAAACCACTTGGAACTTGTGGCAGATCTCGCATCGGCTTCCTACCTCGATCCATTTTGACATTTTTGTGCTACAAGTGGTTTGTACAAGATGTTGGTATTAGACAACGGTACAAACGTTTTAGGCGCAAATTCAGAATATCAGCTTCTTTAAAATTCCTAATTGCATCAGGACATTAAGCATATATGTCAGCATGATAAAATTCAATGGACATTCGCACCACCACGGTCTCCTCATTTCGGTGGTTTATATGAAGCCTCTGTATAATCCGCCAAATATCATCTGCGTTGTGAAATGGGTAACCAAATTTTTACTTATGAAGAATTAAATACGCTGTTCAAACAAGTGGAAGCTATTTTGAATTCCCGGCCCATAACACCACTCACATCAGTTCTTGACGGTACAATCATGCTACTCCTGGACATTTTCTGATCGGTCAGCCTCTTGCTGCTGTTCCTGAACCTAACATCACCCATGAATCAATTGGGTACAACAAACGATGGCGCCTAATTCCACATTTTTGGTCTAGGTGTTCAAAGGAGGCCAGGACCGGACCCCGGTTGTAGAGCCAAATATGATGATGTTCAAAGGACTACCTACAATAACTTTGGCATCGGCGGGAATGAACTACTCAACAACCCAACATTAAAATTGGACAAATTTTTCTCGTGAAGGATGACAATCTTACTCCCTTGAAGTGACAAATGGGAAAAATTGTAGAGACAAATCCTTGAGCCGTCGGCTTAATTCGGGTGGTCAGCGTTAAAGCACAGACAAATGTTTATCAAGGAGCCATCACAAAATTATGTTCACAGAGTTCAAGGCGGGGAGAATAAACACGCAAACCAAATAACTAAAATCCGAAAAAGTCACCAAAACGAACAAGCCCAGCAAATAATTACTTCTACTACTTTTGGCTTTCCTGAAAGAAGGAATGAGAACGAAAAATATATGTACATATAAAAGAATTCAATTTGCGACATGTGGTGTGTTAGAATACTTGTATAATTGTTGGTCGTCGCCATATTTTGTTGTAACAATAAACTAATAAAATTTAGTATAAGGTGTTTAATAATCCATTTTGATCTACATAATCCATTGCGCTGGCAATTTCGTTAGTTCTTTGATTTATTTTTCAATAATAGGCTATTTGGAATTTTAATTGCTCATAAGTGTAGGTACTGATAAAGCGGTCTAGGCAAAATTTTGAGGGTGTATTTTAGGAAAGTTTTGGGAATCTTTTAGGAAGTCTTTTGTGAGTATTTTGGAAATGTTTTTTGGGAGTGTTATAGGGGGTCTTTTTTTTGGAGTCTTTTGAATGTCTTTTGGTGATACTTTTGAGGGTCTTTTTGAGGTTTTATGGCAGTGTTTTGGTGGTTTTTTGCATCTTTTTGGAGTGTTTTGGAGGTATTTTTGGAATCTTTTAAGGGTTTTTTGGGGGTCCTTTTTTAGGGTCTTTTGGGTGTGTTTTTGGGTCTTTTGAAGGATCTTTTGAGTCTTTTGGGAGCGTTTTGATGGTCTTTTCGGGGGGTTTAGAGAGTCTTTTAGGGATCCTTTGTGGGTATTTGGGGTTCTTTTGAGAATGTTTTAGGGTGTTTTGGGAGGTCTTTTGAAAGGTCTTTTTGGAGTATTTTAGGAGTCTTTTTGGGGTCTTTTGAGGGTCTTTTGAAGGTCTTTTAGTGATCTTTTGAGAGGTATTTTTGGAGTCTTTTGATTTCGGATTCTTTTAGGGGTGTTCTGGAAACCTTTTGAGGGTCTTTGGGGCGGTCTTTTTAATATATTTTTGAAAAATTTCACCGACCGTCTTTACTATCTTCCTTCACTCCTCTTATTATTCTTCTAGTATGGATTTTTGTGGGCGCCGTGGTTCAGTGGAAAAGCGCATGGCTACTAACTAGGGGTTCGTGGTTCGAACGAACGAGCGAATGGGTGACAAACGTTCCGAGAGTAAAATCACGGAAAGCTTCTTAAATCGACGTTCGGATACGGCCTTAAATTGTAGGTGCCTTCCATTTGTGTCCAAAAATATACATGCACAACACAAAATGGTTGCGAGAGCTAGGTCTTGGATCGCAACGGTCTGTCGCGCAGAATATTATTATTATTATGGATTTTTAAAGTGCATATTAACCTTTAATCTTTCAGTCACTCCAAAAAAGTATACCTTCTAACGCGTGTACACGATTCCACGCACCCACTTTTTTTTTTTAAAGTGTATGGCCCCAAAATTTTATTCTGATTAAAAAAGAACTTCATTTTTCGCTTTTTAAAATTAAAATCTTTAAAATTCCCACGAAATGCGGAAAAAATCAACGACTTGAACACTGAATAAGCAAAATGACAATTAAAATCAACTCTAGTGAGGTTTCTAACTAAAAGCAGAATAGAATTATTTCATTCATACAAAAAGCTGGAATAAAATTATTCCGAATGCGTGGAATTGTTGTTCTATAATTATTCTTATTCTTATTCAGGTACCAATAAAATGCAGCTAATATTGCCGCAAAATAAGGGTACTCTAATGCAGAATCGCATGTTTGTAGATTGCTATATGTTCTGTTTAGTAATATGATTTTTGACGCATAGTAATATGATTTTTGACGCAAACGCGTAGTTTGAGTTTTCTCTTATATTACGAGCAGTGCTGCTGTTTTATATTTTTTTAACGGATTATATTTTGAGTAAGTATATTGGATTATACGATACGAAGTATTTATAAAAAAAGTTTCAGTAGAAAAACAAAAAGGCCTTTATATTACATATATATATTTTAATTGATTTTTCTCCCTATTTTACAATTGCACAAAATATATTTTTCATGTTTATGTTCTCTACTAACGGACACCTTTCTTAAACGGACATCTCTCTTTAACGGACCAATTCTTTCAGTCCCGAATTTACCTCATACAATTTACATGGAAGCATGCCTCTCTTGAACGGACTTTCTCCTGGACGGTCACGGGCAGCGTTCCATGCACACTTCATGAGAAAAATGTTCCATTGGCCGGACAAAATACTGATACCATAAACCATTATTAGTTTAAACTGCCGTTAATTCCTTATTTACGTCGCAGACAGCTTGTGGAATTTTTTTTATTGTGTGATCTTGCTTTTAGGAGTTTGCAGCCAGTTGTATGAAATGTTTTGTATGAAATGTATGGGATGGTTTGGTTGTCTTTTAGAATTTATCACTGAGCTGTGTTTGTGTTTTGATGCCAACTAAGAGAAATATTTTAACTCTACATGAGAAAATTGAAGTTTTGCAAGTTGACGATAAGGAAAGTGTTCACTACGAAGTCAAAGAGGTATCGGAAAACCCTAAATTGCTGGAGTTATAACAGAAAAAAATCTTATTAAAAACGTGGCACTCTAAGGTAAATGTCAGCGAAAAACGATGTTTTTAAGTATTGAGAGTTTAACTTTCAACTAGATGTGCTTCGATTGGTTTATAGAAACAAGAAGCAAGGAACTTCCCATATAAAGTAGAGTTGAGCTATAACGTGTTTTTTATATAAACAAAACGTTTAATCTACAGGCCCATTGATATAATATAAGGCAAAGGAAATCACAGTCAACATAACCTAGCTTGTTGCAAAAGTTTCGAAAACGTCACTGCATAATCTTTAAATCAAAATCCGGAGAGGCTTCACGTATCAAACTACAATATGGTTCGACTTTTTAAATAAAGTAACTGGCGAAATATGCAAACAAACAAACAAACAAACAAACAAACAAACAAACAAACAAACAAACAAACAAACAAACAAACAAACAAACAAACAAACAAACAAACAAACAAACAAACAAACAAACAAACAAACAAACAAACAAACAAACAAACAAACAAACAAACAAACAAACAAACAAACAAACAAACAAACAAACAAACAAACAAACAAACAAACAAACAAACAAACAAACAAACAAACAAACAAACAAACAAACAAACAAACAAACAAACAAACAAACAAACAAACAAACAAACAAACAAACAAACAAACAAACAAACAAACAAACAAACAAACAAACAAACAAACAAACAAACAAACAAACAAACAAACAAACAAACAAACAAACAAACAAACAAACAAACAAACAAACAAACAAACAAACAAACAAACAAACAAACAAACAAACAAACAAACAAACAAACAAACAAACAAACAAACAAACAAACAAACAAACAAACAAACAAACAAACAAACAAACAAACAAACAAACAAACAAACAAACAAACAAACAAACAAACAAACAAACAAACAAACAAACAAACAAACAAACAAACAAACAAACAAACAAACAAACAAACAAACAAACAAACAAACAAACAAACAAACAAACAAACAAACAAACAAACAAACAAACAAACAAACAAACAAACAAACAAACAAACAAACAAACAAACAAACAAACAAACAAACAAACAAACAAACAAACAAACAAACAAACAAACAAACAAACAAACAAACAAACAAACAAACAAACAAACAAACAAACAAACAAACAAACAAACAAACAAACAAACAAACAAACAAACAAACAAACAAACAAACAAACAAACAAACAAACAAACAAACAAACAAACAAACAAACAAACAAACAAACAAACAAACAAACAAACAAACAAACAAACAAACAAACAAACAAACAAACAAACAAACAATAGAATACTTGTATAATTGTTGGTCGTCGCCATATTTTGTTGTAACAATAAACTAATAAAATTTAGTATAAGGTGTTTAATAATCCATTTTGATCTACATAATCCATTGCGCTGGCAATTTCGTTAGTTCTTTGATTTATTTTTCAATAATAGGCTATTTGGAATTTTAATTGCTCATAAGTGTAGGTACTGATAAAGCGGTCTAGGCAAAATTTTGAGGGTGTATTTTAGGAAAGTTTTGGGAATCTTTTAGGAAGTCTTTTGTGAGTATTTTGGAAATGTTTTTTGGGAGTGTTATAGGGGGTCTTTTTTTTGGAGTCTTTTGAATGTCTTTTGGTGATACTTTTGAGGGTCTTTTTGAGGTTTTATGGCAGTGTTTTGGTGGTTTTTTGCATCTTTTTGGAGTGTTTTGGAGGTATTTTTGGAATCTTTTAAGGGTTTTTTGGGGGTCCTTTTTTAGGGTCTTTTGGGTGTGTTTTTGGGTCTTTTGAAGGATCTTTTGAGTCTTTTGGGAGCGTTTTGATGGTCTTTTCGGGGGGTTTAGAGAGTCTTTTAGGGATCCTTTGTGGGTATTTGGGGTTCTTTTGAGAATGTTTTAGGGTGTTTTGGGAGGTCTTTTGAAAGGTCTTTTTGGAGTATTTTAGGAGTCTTTTTGGGGTCTTTTGAGGGTCTTTTGAAGGTCTTTTAGTGATCTTTTGAGAGGTATTTTTGGAGTCTTTTGATTTCGGATTCTTTTAGGGGTGTTCTGGAAACCTTTTGAGGGTCTTTGGGGCGGTCTTTTTAATATATTTTTGAAAAATTTCACCGACCGTCTTTACTATCTTCCTTCACTCCTCTTATTATTCTTCTAGTATGGATTTTTGTGGGCGCCGTGGTTCAGTGGAAAAGCGCATGGCTACTAACTAGGGGTTCGTGGTTCGAACGAACGAGCGAATGGGTGACAAACGTTCCGAGAGTAAAATCACGGAAAGCTTCTTAAATCGACGTTCGGATACGGCCTTAAATTGTAGGTGCCTTCCATTTGTGTCCAAAAATATACATGCACAACACAAAATGGTTGCGAGAGCTAGGTCTTGGATCGCAACGGTCTGTCGCGCAGAATATTATTATTATTATGGATTTTTAAAGTGCATATTAACCTTTAATCTTTCAGTCACTCCAAAAAAGTATACCTTCTAACGCGTGTACACGATTCCACGCACCCACTTTTTTTTTTTAAAGTGTATGGCCCCAAAATTTTATTCTGATTAAAAAAGAACTTCATTTTTCGCTTTTTAAAATTAAAATCTTTAAAATTCCCACGAAATGCGGAAAAAATCAACGACTTGAACACTGAATAAGCAAAATGACAATTAAAATCAACTCTAGTGAGGTTTCTAACTAAAAGCAGAATAGAATTATTTCATTCATACAAAAAGCTGGAATAAAATTATTCCGAATGCGTGGAATTGTTGTTCTATAATTATTCTTATTCTTATTCAGGTACCAATAAAATGCAGCTAATATTGCCGCAAAATAAGGGTACTCTAATGCAGAATCGCATGTTTGTAGATTGCTATATGTTCTGTTTAGTAATATGATTTTTGACGCATAGTAATATGATTTTTGACGCAAACGCGTAGTTTGAGTTTTCTCTTATATTACGAGCAGTGCTGCTGTTTTATATTTTTTTAACGGATTATATTTTGAGTAAGTATATTGGATTATACGATACGAAGTATTTATAAAAAAAGTTTCAGTAGAAAAACAAAAAGGCCTTTATATTACATATATATATTTTAATTGATTTTTCTCCCTATTTTACAATTGCACAAAATATATTTTTCATGTTTATGTTCTCTACTAACGGACACCTTTCTTAAACGGACATCTCTCTTTAACGGACCAATTCTTTCAGTCCCGAATTTACCTCATACAATTTACATGGAAGCATGCCTCTCTTGAACGGACTTTCTCCTGGACGGTCACGGGCAGCGTTCCATGCACACTTCATGAG
>OX352761.1:41945256-42032756 GCA_947095585.1 Nephrocerus scutellatus
CAAACAAACAAACAAACAAACAAACAAACAAACAAACAAACAAACAAACAAACAAACAAACAAACAAACAAACAAACAAACAAACAAACAAACAAACACAAACAAACAAACAAACAACACAAACAAACACAAACAAACAAACAAACACACAAACAAACAAACACAACAAACACAACAAACAAACAAACACAAACAAACAAACAAACACAAACAAACAAACAAACACAAACAAACAAACAAACACAACAAACAAACACAAACAAACAAACAACACAAACAAACAAACAAACACAAACAAACAAACAAACACAACAAACAAACAAACACAAACACAAACAAACACAAACAAACACAAACAAACAAACAACCACACAAACAAACAAACAAACACACCACACACACACACACCCCCCCCACCCCCCCCCCCCCCCCCCCCCCCCCCCCCCCCCCCCCCCACCCCCCCCCCCCCCCCCCCCACCCCCCCCAACCCCCCCCCCCACCCCCCCCCCCACCCCCCCCCCCCCCCCCAACACCCCCACCCACCCCCCCACCAACCACCCCCACACCACACACAACCACACACAACCCCCCCCCACCCACCCCCCCCACCCCCCCCCCCACAACCACACACACACACACAACACAAACAAACACACAAACACACACACACAACAACACACACACAACAAACACACACAACACACAACACCCACAAACAAACACACAAACAACACAACCACAAACAAACAAACAAACACACAAACACAAACAAACAAACACACACACCAACACACACAACACACACAAACACAACAAACAAACACAAACACAAACAAACAAACACAAACACAAACACAACAACAAACAAACACACAAACAAACAAACAACACAAACAAACAAACAAACAAACACAAACAAACAAACAAACAAACACAACAAACAAACAAACAAACACAACAAACAAACAAACACAAACAAACAACAACAAACACACAAACAACACAACAAACAACACAAACAACACAAACAAACAAACAACAAACAAACAAACAAACAAACAAACAAACAAACAAACAAACAAACACAAACAAACAAACAAACAAACAAACACAAACAAACAAACAAACAAACAAACAAACAAACAAACAAACAAACAAACAACAAACACAAACAAACAAACAAACAAACAAACAAACAAACAAACAAACAAACAAACAAAACAAACAAACAAACAAACAAACAAACAAACAAACAAACAAACAAACAAACAAACAAACAAACAAACAAACAAACAAACAAACAAACAACAAACAAACAAACAAACAAACAAACAAACAAACAAACAAACAAACAAACAAACAAACAAACAAACAAACAAACAAACAAACAAACAAACAAACAAACAAACAAACAAACAAACAAACAAACAAACAAACAAACAAACAAACAAACAAACAAACAACAAACAAACAAACAAACAAACAAACAAACAAACAAACAAACAAACAAACAAACAAACAAACAAACAAACAAACAAACAAACAAACAAACAAACAAACAAACAAACAAACAAACAAACAAACAAACAAACAAACAAACAAACAAACAAACAAACAAACAAACAAACAAACAAACAAACAAACAAACAAACAAACAAACAAACAAACAAACAAACAAACAAACAAACAAACAAACAAACAAACAAACAAACAAACAACAAACAAACAAACAAACAAACAAACAAACAAACAAACAAACAAACAAACAAACAAACAAACAAACAAACAAACAAACAAACAAACAAACAAACAAACAAACAAACAAACAAACAAACAAACAAACAAACAAACAAACAAACAAACAAACAAACAAACAAACAACAAACAAACAAACAAACAAACAAACAAACAAACAAACAAACAAACAAACAAACAAACAAACAAACAAACAAACAAACAAACAAACAAACAAACAAACAAACAAACAAACAAACAAACAAACAAACAAACAAACAAACAAACAAACAAACAAACAAACAAACAAACAAACAAACAAACAAACAAACAAACAAACAAACAAACAAACAAACAAACAAACAAACAAACAAACAAACAAACAAACAAACAAACAAACAAACAAACAAACAAACAAACAAACAAACAAACAAACAGACAAACAAACAAACAAACAAACAAACAAACAAACAAACAAACAAACAAACAAACAAACAAGCAAACAAGCAAACAAGCAAACAAGCAAACAAGCAAACAAGCAAACAAGCAAACAAGCAAACAAGCAAACAAGCAAACAAGCAAACAAGCAAACAAGCAAACAAGCAAACAAACAAACAAGCAAACAAGCAAACAAACAAACAAACAAACAAGCAAACAAACAAACAAACAAACAAACAAACACACAAACAAGGTTTCACACTGTCCCTTTTCTGTCAAGATATTCGCTTCAATTATATTGCCCAGCATCGCTTTAACGCTCAACCTTGTGCCGTTGCAAAGTTTTGGCGAGTCGAGATTCCGTAGTACAATAATTGGAGATCCCACTGTAAGACGATGTGGTGCCGAGTACCATTCTAAGCACACCCATTCATCTCAGAATCGACACAAACATCGGTCACCCCCCCCCCCTCCATCAGTTAGAGCTGTCTTACCCCTAGAGCTGTCTTACCCCTAGAGCTGT
Source organism: Nephrocerus scutellatus (assembly GCA_947095585.1). Taxonomy (NCBI): domain Eukaryota; kingdom Metazoa; phylum Arthropoda; class Insecta; order Diptera; family Pipunculidae; genus Nephrocerus; species Nephrocerus scutellatus. Next base: position 41,947,952 of record OX352761.1, read on the forward strand.
CTTACCATCACCATTCAACTCAGCGAGCCCGAAAACCATAGAATCGACACTAACATCGGTCGCCCTCCCCCCGGCTCACTTATCAACCCCATCCCCCTAGAGCTGTCTGACCATCACCATTCAACTCAGCGAGTCCGAAAACCATAGAATCAACACTAATATCGGTCAGCCACCCCCCTGCGGCGATACATAACTCATCCATAGGAGCGTAATACCAACACTATTCATCATGGTGATACCGATAACTGTAGCAGGGGGGTGCAGGTTTTTTGCCTGTGGAATGGGTGGCTGCAGCCTCCCACAGCCAAAAAACGTGCTACCCCCCACCACCTATATTTGATTCCAGATAGTAACTAATATGTATACCAAGTTTGGTTGAAATTGGTCAAGGCGTTCCAGAGCTAGTTAGGCACAAATATACAAATAAATTATATTATTATTATTATATATATAGAAGATTGCTGTTTTTTGTTGTTGTTGTATTTTGCATCAGAAGATGCGAGCACGACGCCATACAAGAGACAACACCAAAGTCTCGATACCAATGAGAAAAATAACTTTGGTTTTCCAGGCGGACCTCCATGCCATTGAGATTTGCGCCGGAACTAACCTTAATAGAAAAATTAAAGGCGGTAGAATATATATTTTCAGATAGCCAGAATACACTTAAAGCACTGTCGTCCAATTTAATGGACTCGATATCAGTCAAAAACTGTTACGATGCATTGCAATCAATCAATGCAATCAGACACAACAAAGTCAAACTCGGTTGGGTCCCTGGTCATCAGTGAATTGCAGGCAACAAATCTGCAGATGAACTAGCTAGGGCTGGCTCAGAATCTGCGTTCATAGGACCTAATCCATACCGTGGTGTAAACTGGGTTGCCGCCACAGCACTGATAAATTGTTGGGACACAACTTCGTCTGGCTCACTGGGAAAGCGTTTCGGATCTTAGGCAATCCAAACAATTTATCAGACTCTTTTTTCACAAGGCAATCCATAATTTTAATAGGGATAGCATTAGGAAGCTGGTGAGTTTTCTAACAGGTCATTATGGCTTGCGATATCACCTTAACAAAATTGGTGTGGGCTCAGAGAAGGATTGTAGGTTCTGCTCGGAAGATGATCCGAGTAAATTCTATGTGAATGCCCAGCATTATTTTGGTCAAGGAGACCCACCTTTCAAAAGAAAATATGCTCGACTTAGATGTAGATGTTTCTGGAAAGAATGTTTAGTTTACTGGTTAAAATAATTTGTTCTATGTTATCTATATGACTACGGAGTAATTTATATCCTAATTTATTTGGTAAATTTTTATAATACTTCTAATTCATTATCTATTATATTTGATTAATTGTATAACCTTTTAGTAATGATCATCTGTTGCTTGTTAATGTGATTTGATATGTTACTTATTTGATAAGATATTGTTACGAAAAGTAGTTAGTAGCGCAGTAGATTCGAATGCTAGATAAATCGCAATGTACGTACTGGCTCGTCCAAAAATAAGTACTAAAATTAGAACTAAAAAAACGTACGACTAATTACATTATTATGGGTTGTTTTTTTACGTTTTATATTTTCGGTGGTACCGCCGCCCGCACTGAAAATACGGCGAGCGCGATGGTAAGGTACTTTATTTGAAATTTGAAATGTAACCGCCTGTCAGTTTGAATCATTATGTACTGGTGAAAAATGTAGTCAAAACGGTTTGTGCGGTTTGCCCAGTTTTTGTAAAAGAACATGGTTGAACATGTAGTCTATTTTTAGAAGATGACGTTGGTTGTAAAAAAGGGAATAAGGCTACAATTTTCTGGTCTTTTCTCGATATTTCTGTCTATAAGATTGGAAGTTTCTGGAAGCTTTTCAATGAGTATAAAAAGTGGCGTTCGCTGCAGAGAAATTATTATTTAATTGGAATTTAACCAGTGAAGTTGGAAAAGCTCTTGTAAAGTATTACTGCTATCACCTAAGAGAATTATTGTAAAGTACTAAGATAGATTTTTTTTGTGTGCATCTAAAAGTAATCACCAATATATATTGTGAACTTGTGATAATTGTTTTGTTTGTTCATTCAAGTTGTTATTTGTAATCTAATAAACTTTTGTTGTGTTGGAAGACGAGGTCTAAGCACCGCAGGAAATAAGCAAGAGCTATTTCTCAGATTACAGCAAGTCGTTAAAGGGGAAAAGCAGCAAGCTGGTGAGGTATTTTCATTTGAGACGGAGAGCGAAAAACGGCTACTTCCGAAGAAAAGGGTGGTCAGTCAAGCATGGAGGCGATGTTGCAAGTTCTAATGCAACAAATGAATATAAAGTTTGACCAGCAGAGAGAACAAATGCAGCGGCAAAGTGAACAAAGTGAAGAGATAAACAAAACAACCCATAAAATTTTTCATGTAAATTCTCAAATAGGAGATACATATTATGTGTTTAAAATTTGAAGTAAATCGGGCTAATTTTTCAATAATGTACATGGGCACCACTCGGGTCTCACGGCCCCATCACTCCAAAAATTTTATAAAAAGTTTTGTCCATTTGAGATACACATGTGTATAACATTTGAAGAAAATCGGGTTACTTTTTTTAAAAAATTTGTATGGTGCCTCATGACCCAGGGTCTCTAAAATTTTTACAAAAAGTGTTGTCCATCGGAGATACACATGTGTATTAAATTTGAAGATAATCGGGTTAATTTTTTTTTAAAAAAAAAGGTAAGTGGCCCCACGAACCTGGAGTGTCCAAAATTTTTACAAAAAGTGTTGTCCATCGGAGATACACATGCGTATAAAATGTGAAGAAAATTGAGTAAATTTTGTAAAATATTTGTGCGGAAGCCCGACCCCGTGAACAACGTCAACAAAATCAGAAGCTGGAAACATATAGTTTCCGTCCAAAATGCTTTTGATGTCATAAGCCTGGACATTTCATCCGCGACTGCAAGGAACCAAGATCAATACAAACTATAGTACAGCTTGTGAATTATGTTAAGAGGCGTGAAAATGTACGGCAGCTAGGCACATCACAGATAAGTGAGGTGCAGCAGCCAGCTTATCTCGTAGCTGCAGATCAGGGATACTAAGTTACACCATCTTTACGTGGCGTAAGCTGGTAAAGAGGGTGGAGAGCCCCAGGATCACGGTGAACATTGCCAAACTTCGAAAGGACAGTAACAGTTTGGTTGTTAGTGATGTGTTAAAAGGAAAACCATGAACGTTTACCTTGGATAGAGGAACTTCCAGATCAGTTGTAAATCCCAAAGTGGTGTCCAAAGGTCAAGTGGAAAAATTATTTCGTTATAATTTGAGGAAAGCGACCGGTGAAGTTGCAGCAATTAATGGAGAGTGCTCCTGTAATGTCATGTTTAGAGGAATACGGTTTTCTCATCGGTTTATTGTTGTCAGTATTACAGATGAATGCATATTGGGCTTGGATGTCATGACAGAGCACGAAATGTCCCTTGATCTAAAGAACCACGTGTTAAAATGGCGTAATGTGGAAGTACCACTGCAAATAAACGACAACCAGAGTGGTGGGCTAAGAGTCATTACTGAAGAAAAAGTGGAGACACCACCGATGGGCGAGAAAATCATCTATGGCAAGGTGAAAGGTGATCTTAGGGACAGTTCTAACGAACCTTGGCTGGGGTTAGACTCGTCGAATCGTCAAGGGTTCTTACAAAACAATTGAAATAAGAAGATCGAGTGATTCGGTTTATATTTCAATGCAATTTTATTATTCGTAATAATTTTTGTGTTATATGTTATTGTTTGTATTTGTATTTATTATATTTCCCTTTTCTTTGAAATGATTGAAATTTGTGCACAATTATGTTGATAGCCAGTCGGTTGCAGTGGGGTGGGCAGCCGTCCGCTTAAGAGCTCTCAGACCAAGGAGATTTAAGGAAGCCGTCCGCTTAAAAGCTCTCGGGCTGAGGAAGGAAAAAGGCAGGCCGTCCGCTTAAAAGCTCTAGGGCCGTGGAATGGCAGAGGGGGAATGGACAATGGAATGTTTCTGCACATGCCCTTACCACGGGTGGGGGGAACTTGTGACAGTAAACGACTGAGTGCGTTGGAAAAAAGCCCTTACCACGGATGGGGGGAACTTATTTCTCCACAATCAGTATTCTAGATTAGAAAGCCCTTACCGCGGGTGAGGGGAACTTTCTAATATAAACGCAGAGTTATATGTAGTGCTTACCGCTGGAAATCCGTGTTTGCAAAAAGAGAGCGATTTCTTATTTTGTCGCTGCTTTTATACTTTTTTCTCCTGTATAATTGCAACAACAATGATTCCACATAGTAAATAATATATATACCAAGTTTGGTTGAAATTGGTCAAGGCGTTCCAGAGCTAGTTAGGCACAAGTATAAATAAATACAAATAAATTCTCTACTTTATATATATAGAAGAAAGAAAGACAGATAGATAAACCTATTACCAAGGAAAGACTCCCTGAATAACTTATGCCTCGGCAATAAGGTCGGAAGGAATGTAATTAAAAAAATCATATTCCTCACGCATGTAGCCGGTTTCAGGGAAAACTAAAAAAAACCCTGACCAAGAAAATATTACAAATATAACAACAAATATACAAACAATAATTCAATTTGTTTTTTAATCCACCATTGACTATTTTAAACGCATGTAGATTAGAACACGTAGTCGACCAATTGATTCCACATCAATGCCACTCTCGGATAAAAGGACGATTTGAAATGCTGGGTTCTACATGAAAATAGTGTTAACGCAATTCTATGCTGTTTCGAACTGAAACGAGTGTTGGTCTTTCTGACAAAAGGTCCTGGGATTAGAGAACTAAAACTCCCACATTTCGTCTATAATCCAAAGAATCTAGACATGAATTAATTCTATCATCGTCTCTCATATGAACAACTCTATTCTGAATTCAATCAAGATAATACAAATGCGATTTTGGGGCTTCACCCCATAAATATGATTTCTTCCTATCGCTCCAAGATCGGGCGTAAGATAACCCTCAATTCTTTCTATGTCTGTAAAAAAAAAACCTTTGACGCCTAATCTGATCATAATTATTGCCAGCGGTGAAAACTACACATGAACTTAGCGATTTCATTTCATGTGTCGAAATAAATTCCAATTTCCCTCCAACTCACAAGACTTTGATCGTTCCGTTCCATTACATCCTGGAATGAAGATAAATGCGAGTTGCATGTTTAAATTACGTTTCCTCACTTATCCTCATTAACTTCCTACGTGCGACGCACAAGGAGCGGTGATTTCATTTAATTTTCCCTTCTTCCTGTTCTTCCTCTTCTGTTTCCGCATGTTTATGCTTTAAAGCATTTCCAGCAACAATAAAGAAAAATTAAAATATCCACAGCAGCAGTGTGCCATGCACACAAGCACAAGTGCAAGGACAAACTGCAAGCGTCCCTCTTGCATCCCAAGGATAAATCTGGTGTCGCGCTCATTCACCTTTTCTATAAACATTTTATGTGGGATATCGACTGATTCTTCTAAACGTCCCCACGACGTTGTTGTACTGTCTTTATGGAATACTTTAGGTAGCTCGGTATGCTCGGTTGTTGGGTGGAGGGGTGCGACCGACGTGCTAATGCGAAACAGCAAAATGTTTGACTTTTATATTCCTCTGAAGGATCACATGCTCCTAACGTCGTCGTCCATTCTGCGAAACAGAAGCCATTCGCACGTGCAGCAAAAAAAGAACTTCCATTAGCATGTGGTGGATGGGTGGTAATGATGGTGGTCGTCGTCGCATCGCCATTTTTTAATCCAGCACCACAACGAAGCGACGATGCTTGCTGTTCTCAGTTGGTTTCACCATTTTCCCGAAAGAATTGTGTGAAGCGCGTAAATTACATAAACATGAAACACAATCTGAAGATTTTGTTGTTTTCAATGAAAAATGGCAGGCAGCACAGCGTATTTCTTTATTTGGCCAACACGTGTGCCCTTTGGTTCCTGACACACAATTCATAGACGATTTTAGCGTGTGAACATGGTGGGTGTTACAATTTAAGGTTTTATTTTGTTTTAGTAAAATAAAAATAAAATAAAATAAAAAAGAACTGGCAACAAACAAGATATCCTTTGTTCAAATCGCAACTAAACCAACTCACAGAATTAGTTCGCATGCAAATAAAACAACATAAGAATCAATCAATTACCGCAGATAAAACTACAAATTATTTATTGTGGAAATTAACCAAATATCTCAAACGCCCTATATAACAGAATCCACCTTTTCGAACAAATAATAGTGCGTGGGCTAAGAGTAACATGGAAAATGCAGTGCTATTTTCCGAAATTATGGCAAACATATTTCAACCTAATGAAATATCAACGCATGATATTTTGCAGACAGAAGCGCACAAAGGAGTGAGGAGATCCCTTCAGTCACGCTGTTATTGAAAAAGAGTTACAACTAAAGAAAGCCCCTGGTTATGACCTCATTGCAACTGAACTGATGCAACAATTGCCCCAGCGAGCCAAGTGTAAGCTAACATCGAGAGTTTCAAACATTTTCCTTGCTATTGGAAAGTTGACGAGGTAATAATAATTCTGAAGGCAGGGAAGGATTCTAATGAGTCGTCATCTTACAGACACATCTCACTGTTGCCCATCATGTTATTTGAAAAGATCTTAATCAGGAGGCTAAAACCGTTCGTCAGTTCGGGTTCAGGGAAAAACCCTCAACCATACAGCAGCCAAACTGGATAACATCGGCTCGAAATCGGGACCGGTGGAGAGACTTTTTGCGGAAGGCCAGGACCGGACCCCGGTTGTAGAGCCAAATATGATGATGATGATACAGCAGGTTCATAGAATAACAGAAATAATTGAAAAAGCCCTAGCGACGCATCTATGCTCAGAAGAATACCAAGCAAGAGAGATACATTGCTATTGGTAAAAAGAGAAGATAAAAGCACTGAGAGCTATCTGCTTAAAAGCCCGATGCGTTCAAGAAGGGGAACCGATTTTAAGAACGGCTTGATATTCTAAGACTGGCGAGACGAAATCATAAAAAAAAGGTTAAAAAAATTAAGTCAAAATGCTTTAAACAACAATGTGACGAGGCGGACATCAACCCTTGGGGCACAGCATACAAAATAGCTATGGCAACGTTAAAAGGCTGTAAGTACCCACAAATATCATGCCCAACAATGATTGGGTCCATAGTAGAGCACCTATTTCCCAAAGGACCATATACTTTGTGCAACATAATACGAGAAATTAGCACAGAAAGTATTCCCAGGCTAACAATGGATGAACGTCAACGTCAACGCATGTTATAGAATACGTAACCATAAGGTTACTGGTCCAGATGGCATACCTAATAAAGCATTCATGGCTTGCATGCAACAGTGTCTAGATGAAGGAGTTTTCCCTTAACCTTGGAAGCTGCAACTGCTGCCAAAGGGAAACAAACCACCTGGGAAACCATCGTCTTACCGCCCAATATGCCTACTCGACACAATAGGAAAGATATTAGAGCGGATCATATATGACAGATTGCTTAATATAGCAGATGATAAAGGAGCACTGTCAGGTCATCAGTTCAGGTTTCGAAAATCGCACTCAACCGTCGACGTTATAAAGGCGGTGGTCAATATAGCAAAGGAAACGATAAAGGAGATAGGTGGCGATGGGACACAGAGGAATATTGTGCAGAATTGACACTTGACATTAAAAAAGGCCTTTATCTCCTCAAATTGGTCCGCAATAAGAAGATCACTCGCTATAATGAAGACACCGTACTATTTACGGAAGATAGTATCAAGCTACTTGAGCAATAGAAGGCTGAGGTAAGAAACCAATGATGGTGCAAAGTACTATAACGTCTCCGCAGGAGTCCCACAAGGATCAGTGTTGGGCACTCTTCTATGAAACATTATGTACGATGGAGTCTTAAGACTAACACTACCACCAGGGGTAAAAATATTTGGATTCGCTGATAACATCGCCGTTGTTACCGTGTCAAAACAACATATGGAATAGAGTCACCCAGAACGAAGCAGTCGTCCAAATCAAAGACTGGCTAGTATCCGCCGGTCTGGAATTAGCTGACCGCAAAACGGAAGCAGTCTTGATTACAAGCCGGAAAAAGATGGAATACATAAGCAGCCGCTGTCTGGCATGCAGGCGGTTTGTTGTTTAATCGTGGTGTGGTGTGTGTTGCCAACTGCTGTGAAACCAAATTTAGTAAATTTGGTTCCTCACACCCCCATTTACTTCAGGGGAAGAAAAATGATTGTTATCCTCGAACCGGTTATGGTGGCTCGGTAGGTTTCGGTTCGCCACTGCACTCTCCTATTCTTTCTACCATCCTGAAGCCTTAATGCCCTGGAGCTGATGGCTGTTCTCACCTCCTCGGGAATCGTTGCGCCTTCCGGTCCGTTTAATTCTTTCAAACTTGCCAGCTGGATGTGCGTTCCTGGAGTGGGCATCTCCGGCGCCTTCGGGATGACCCGGAACTCTGACCCGTGGTGCTCTGGGTAGTGGGTTTCTTCGCACAGGTCATCGTAAAATTCCTCGGTGACCGGGTCGTAATATTGTCCTTGAGCATAGACGTTGCTCTGCAGATTCTTCTCGATTTTGCTGAAGATTTCGTCATCGGGAGTGTTGTTGGTTGGGTAGATGCCAAAGTCGTTGCCAAGGGTTTTTTCCTTAAAGTCGTCGGGATCGCTGCTGGGGTCGTCGCCAAGGGCTTCTGTCGCAAAGTCGCCGAGATCGTTGCTGGGGTTGTCGCCATCAAAACGAAGTCGCGGGAAGCAGGTCCAGGTTGCCGCTCCTAGGGTCTGGGCTAGCCTACGAAGAAGGCTTGCGATTTCCGCTCTATTGCGGCACACAACTGCATGGCTGAATCACTCGGTTTTCTGCCTGATTGGTATCTGGAAGCTACGTATGGGATCCGTGAAGAACTTTTCGGTATACTGTAGTAGGTATAATCCACAATCCGTGTTGTTGGTTTGCTGGGGCACCGTTACAACATGCAGTGGTATGCTTTCCTCGGTGAACTTCCGCGTGATTTGGGAATCTTTCTTTGAAGGACAGATCCAAGTAGTTCCTCAGTATTTCCGCAGTTCGCTTTCGGGGTCCTCCTTCCAACGAGTCCAATTGTAGAATAAGTGGTTGCTCGATCGGCTGGCTCCCGTCATCTGCAAATAGATGTCCTTTGTTAGTGCATTTCCTCGCGTTCTGAAGGCCAGGATAGCACACGACTATTAGGAACCAGTGTTGCGCCTCGTTGATTGGGATAAACAACAGGTCACAGCTGAAGAGGTCTACTCCCTTGGTCCATCTTCGCACCCGAGAATACCGTTCTTTCGCTGACTGCCCTCGTATTAATTGGGTGAAGAAGTGCGTACTAAACATGTATTTTTTTTTTCGCGATACCACTCTGGCACGATGTTTTGGTATATATACTTCATGTAAAATTCGATCAGTACGTTGTTCAAGAACTTTCCCCTGGAAAGGCGTTTGTAGTCGGATGGACGTACCGCCACTCCTCCCTTTCCAGGTGGGTAGATCAAGAAGACGTCGTCCTTGTCCTCCAACGTTTTCTCCTCTTTGCCACGTTGCGTCGACCGACAGAAGTCGGATAGCCGTATCTTCTTGGCTTCCGAGGGATCCAATGAATTTCTGATTTTTCGTGAAGTAGATAAATTGGTGTACTATTCTTTCTCTTGATTATTCGCTAGCTGAAAGAAAGGTGCATGAGTAATCAATTGTCATCTTTTTTGTGTCTTGAATTAGTGGGAAGAGGGAATTTGAGGCACGTAGCGTGGTTAGCGTGGTTGCCTGTGGTTCCATGGAGTGTTTTGTTTCTAGCACGTAGAATTTCTTCAATTGGCTGACGTGTGCGAATCGTACAGTTTTCTCGCCTTCCTTTTGGATTTTCGCTAGAACAGGTGAAGATAAACCAACGATTTGGAATGGTCCGTCAAACTTGGGAGCCAATTTCGCGGTGAACTGGTCAATTGCCTTCGAGAGGTGGTGTTGTTTTACAAGTACTAATTCTCCAACCCCTAGGTCGTTTGCGGAGATTGTAGTACCTTGCTTTGTCTTTCGCTGCTCTTTCAAGATTCCTCCTGACGATTTGGAACCGGGTGGCTCTTTCATCCGGAGTCTGCGTGTTGCCACCTGGCCCTAGGGTGCGGTCGTCGTAAAGTGCTTTGGGTAATCGCGGTTCTCTACCTTGGGTTAAAAAGGCAGGGCTATACCCTGTGGTTTCGGATACTGCGGAATTAAGTGCCAATGAAATTTCCGGCAGCAGGTCGTCCCACTTCTTTTGGTTCTTTCCGACGAGTTGTGCAATCATCCTTTTCACATTTCTGTTCGCTCTTTCTGCAGCGTTTTCTTGCGGGGTGTAGGGGGCAGTGAATTGTTGTCTTGTCCCGATCTCCTGAAGGTAATGTTAGAACGCTTAGCTCCGAAACTGAGCACCATTGTCCGTGATTATTTGTTTTGAGACACCATAACGGGCGATGATACGTTCTCTTAGCGCCTTCTTTAAAGTATCGCTGGTTGCTTTGCGTAATGGCACCATATCGGTCCATTTGGAGAATTTGTCGAACATGACAAGCAGCATTGTGTTTCCGTGTGTCGAACGAGGTAGGGGTCCGACGAAATCTGCGCAAAGCGTAGACCATGGCTCTCCAGCTAAGCTATTTGGGTGAACATCTCCCCGGCAGGTTTAGTCTGGTTCGGTTTATGCATTTGGCAAGATGCACAACTTCGTACGTGTCTTCGTATGTCACGGAACATTCCTGGCCAGTAGTATCGGTTGGTAATCCTTGCTATAGTTTTTCTTATGTCCATGTGCCCGGCACACAGACTATCATGGTTTTTCTCTAATACCCAACTGCGCAGTGATGATGGTGCGCAGAGTTTCCATGGTGCGCAATCTTCGTTGTTGAAGTTACTAGGAATGTGCCGATAAAGTTCTCCATCCACGATTGTGTAATCCGGGAATTTCTCAGGTGTCTTCTTTATCTCGGCAAGCTTTGCTATGTACCATTTGCACTCCTCTGTGTCCACGTTTATTCTTAGTAGAGTTTCTTGAGGTTGACGTGAAAGAGTGTCGGCCCCTACATTCAACTTTCCCTTCCTGTATTGTACATCAAAGGTGTACTGTTGCAGTTCCAGAGCCCATCTCGCAATTCCTCCAGAAGGGTTTTCGATTGCGTTCAACCATTTGAGGGAAAGGTGATCCGTCAGAACGGTAAACTGGTACCCTTCTAGATACGGTCGCATTTTCCTTATGGCCCATATGATGGCGGGGCATTCTTTTTCAGTTGGAGAGTAATTCCGTTCTACTTTATTCAAATGTCGACTCGCATATGCCACGACGCACTCCGCACCATTCACTTCCTGTGTCAAAACCGCACCTAGACCGTAGTCGCTAGCATCCGTTTGTAACGTGAACCGTTGTGTAAAATCGGGACAAATAAGGATCGGCGCCGTTGTTAACTTCTCTTTCAGGGTGTTGAATGCCTGTTCCTGGTCTTCGCTCCACCTCCAATGTTTCCCTTTTTTAAGCAGGCTTGTTAGAGGTTGGAATATTCCGGTAAAATCAGGGACAAAACGTCGGTACCAAGATGCTGTGCCCAAGAATCGTCGCAGTTCTCTTATGTTTGTTGGGGACGGTATCTTCTGAATGGCGGCGACTTTGTCCGGGTCGGTGTGTATCCCCCTGTTGCTGACCACGTGGCCCAGATATTTCAGGTCTTGTTTAAAGAACTCACACTTTTCCACATTTATCCTGAATTTCTTAGTCGTTGGAACACCTTTTGTAAGTTGATCATGTGATCTTGCAGGGAACTTCCAGTCACAATTATATCGTCAAGGTACGCAAAGGCATGCGGCTCCATTTCGGGTCCTATTACTTGGTCCAAGGCGCGTTGGAATGTTGCTGGGGCCGAGTAGAGTCTGAAGGGCATAACTCGCCATTGAAATAACCCTTTTCCCGGAACAGTAAAGGCTGTGTATTGTTTGCTTGCTGGTTCCATCGGTATCTGCCAGTAGCCGTTTTTCAAGTCCAGGCTACTGATAAAGTGGGCGTCTCGTAACCGGTCGAGGATGTGTTGAATCCGAGGCAATGGGTATGCATCTGGTGACGATCTGGCGTTGAGTTGCCTGTAGTTTATGCATAGCCTCCAGTGGCCTGTCTTCTTCTTTACTAACACGATTGGAGCGCTATAAGGACTCTTTGAGGGTTCAATACATCCCTTTTGAATTAATTCATTAATTTCCTTATGTATTACAGCTTGCATTGCCGGGTTCTTGGGGTAGTATCGCTGTTTGATCTGTCTGTCATCTAGCATTACTTTCTTGTGTTCGGTAATGTTCGATGGTCCCTTGATGTCGTCGAACTTTTGTAACTCTTTCTCTAAGAATTGTGCGATTAGTTGATTTTCGCTGACTGGAATACGTTGGCTACCTGATTTGAACATGTCACGCTGGGGTTTTGGTTCGATTTCTGTGCTCTGTTAGTCCTGTTTACTTTCGTTCTTGTCATCTTTTGCTTGGTGTTGTTCTGCTGCTCGTAGTATTGTGCACGTTGCTACGCCTGTAGATTCAATCACTGTGGTTTTGTCTGGTAATGTAAGTGTAATCCCATCGCAGCTCAGCGTAGCCTCTGTCTTTGTTAGGAAATCTAACCCAAAGACAAGATTGTCGGTCATGGCTGGCAGAACGAGAAACTTTACCAGACATTCCGCTGTTCCCAATCTGATTGGAATTTCTATTGCCTCTGAGATTTCTCGGGTGGTACCGTCGGCCATTTTAACCACCGCCTGCGTGGGAAAAAAGGAAAGGGGGATTTTTGCAATTTTGTTTCGAATGTCCATCTTGACCACACCGACGACAAGCTGTGCGTGGATTAATACGAGTCTCTGTCGATGCTGGAGCGATTCTTCGATGCTGTTCTTGACGTGCACGCTGCGGAAGCCCTCGTGTAGGTTCTCGTTCGATGCGGATGGCTTCGAAGTCTTCGGCCATGTTGATTAGTCCTTCAATGTGTCAAAATCTCTTCTCCAAATATAGAGCTGATATTCCGGATGACTATTCTGGTAAATTCGTTGCAAGATTTGATCCTTCGTACAACGGGCTTGGCGCATCAAGTTCTGGAGTGCAAGAACATAGTCTTTGTATGGCTCTCTGGGTCGTTGCTTTCGATTTCGGATGTCATCTTTCAGTCGTTCGAAATACCTCGGTGGCAAGAAAAATTGTAGGAAGTTGGCCTTGAACGTTTCACATGTTGCACGCTGTTGACTGTTTTTGCGGTACCATGTCAATGCTTTGTCCTTTAACAGTTCTGGCATCGTCCTTGGAAGGAGATCGACGCCTAGCCCATATGCTTCTGCAAGTTCTTCCACTCGTTCTACGAATTCCAGCGGGTCTTTTGTACCATCAAATCTTGTCGACCATTTCCTTACCTGGTCGATTACTACGGGGTAGGACAATGCTAGCGCTTCTATTGGTCGTGTCGTGATATTCGACTCCTGTGAAACTGATCTAGTCGTTTTGCTGGATGTTTTCCGCTCATGGGACTTTTGTGACTCTGCAGCTGCCGAAAACGCTGGTGGTGCTGGTGATTGACTTCATCTGTGCTTGACTTCTAGTGTTTCCAGACGGCCTTCTTCATCCGATGACACCCCATGTCCTGTCATCCACGTTACGAAACGTTTTCGTAGCTCTTCCAATGTACCTGTGTTATCTATGCTGAAGGAACCCATATATTCCTGCAGCTCCTCTTTTGAGAGAGTATACACCCAACTCGTCTGCACCATATTGTTAAGGTTCTTGGACCTGCGTTGCACTTAAGTTTTGCATTTTATTCGTGGTATTTGTAATTGGATTAGATTAATTCAGGTTTTTTTTCTATTATTTTATTGATTATTTTATTTAAAATTTTTTTTTTTATTATTACTGTTATTATTATGTATGGATTTTCATTTTTATTTAATTTTGTTTATTTATATTTCCAATTGACTTGCTTTATTTAAAGTCCCTGTTCGGGCGCCATTTGTAACGAACCTTGGCTGGGGTGAGACTCGTCGGATCGTCAAGGGTTCTTACAAAACAATTAAAATAAGAAGATCGAGTGATTCGGTTTAAATTTCAATGCAATTTTATTATTCGTAATAATTTTTGTGTTATATGTTATTGTTTGTATTTGTTTTTATTATATTTCCCTCTTCTTTGGCTCTCTTCTCCTCACTTTCGTCCTTCTGGTTTCGTCTTGGGATCTACTCGCTCCGAGTTGTGCACAATTATGTTGATAGCCGGGAAGCCGTCCGCTTAAGAGCTCTCAGACCAAGGAGATTTAAGGAAGCCGTCCGCTTAAAAGCTCTCGGGCTGAGTAAGAAAAAAGGCAGGCCGTCCGCTTAAAAGCTCTCGGGCCGTGGAATGGCAGAGGGGGAAAGGACAATGGAATGTTTCTGCCCTTAAGCCCTTACCACGGTTGAGGGAACTTGTGACAGTAAACGACTGAGTGTGTTTGAAAAAAGCCCTTACCACGGGTGGGGGGAACTTATTTCTCCACAATCAGTATTCTTGTTTAGAAAGCTCTTACCTCGGGTGGGGGGAACTTTCTAATATAAACGCAGAGTTGTATGTAATGCTTACCGCTGGAAATCCTTGTTTGCAAAAAGAGACCGATTTCTTATTTTGTCGCTGCTTTTATACTTTTTTCCCATGCGTAATTGCAACAACAAAATATATAGATTTGGAAAAAGAAAAATTCTTTTGGCTTGTGGGTTTCGCCACTATGCAAGCGTAGTTACCGGCGCTGGCGTCTACTGCATAATAGTTGTAGATGGCTTTCTGCTACATTTATATATGTTTTTTGGTTTTCGCCACTGTGCGAGTGCAGTCGTGCGGCGCTGACGTTTGCTGCATAATGGGATTTTGTTCTACGCATTTTGCCGCTACATGCCGCTAGATGCCGCTGTCTGGCATGCAGGCGGTTTGTTGTTTAATCGTGGTGTGGTGTGTGTTGCCAACTGCTGTGAAACCAAATTTAGTAAATTTGGTTCCTCACATAGTCGAGGATAGTCGAGCCAACCAACTTCAACAAGAACGGATTGCTGTGCGGAAGAACTCCAGCCTAAGATACCAGTGAGAATAATGAACGTTAGCCCATCACCGAAGATAATAAGAGAAGGAGCTGTCATTCGCAAGACTCAGGGAGGAAGCTGCATCGCAAACTGCCAGCATGTAAAAGTAAAGAAGACGTCACTACATCTGGAAAGGAAGCAGATAATTTGTTCATTGTATAAAAATCTTCCAGCAGCACAGCGACACGCAGCAGAAAAAGCGCTAGAGCAATTTGCCGATGTTTTAGCTGTCAGCGACAACGATATGGGTAAAACCCATATAGTGCAACATAGAATCTATACAAGAAATGCTACTCCAATTCGACAAGCGCCAAGACGATTACCACTTGCTAAGCAACAAGAGGAAGAAACACTGCTCAAGAAGATGGAACGAGATGGAATCATAGAGAAGTCTAAAAGCCCATGGAGTTCACCTGTGTTACTTGTCCAAAAGAAAGATGGTTCAACGATATTTTGTGTGGACTATCGGAAACTGAACGATGTCACCAAGAAGGACAGTTATCCATTACCGCGTATAGATGACACATTGTACATCTTATTCGGAGCATCTTCAGTACATTGGATCTGAAAAGCGGATACTGGCAGGTAGCAATTCATGACGACGACAAGGAGAACACAGCATTTACTGCGGGAAGCGGCTTGTATAAATTTTGTGTTATGCTGTTTGGCTTATGCAACGCTCCTGCTACATTCGAGCGATTGATGAAAAATGTTTTGCGAGGCCTTAGCTGGAAGACATGTCTAGTCGTCTGTCTGTTTTTGGTCGTACATTTAATGAGCACGAATAATCTTCGGCAAGTTCTGGAAACCATAAAAGCAGCAGGATTAAAGTTGAGTCCGCCAAAATGTAGCCTTTTCAAAAATGAAGTGAATTATTTGGGTCACATTGTATCCAGTCAAGGACTGCGCACGGATCCCAAGGAGTTGGAAGCTGTTAACGATTGGCCGCTACCAAATAATTTACATGAGCTGCGAAGTTTTCTGGGGCTATGCTCCTACTATCGACGGTTTGTGCCTAACTTCACAGATGTTGCACGAAGCCTTCATCGCCTTACTGAGAAGAACCAAAAGTTCCAATGGTCAAGCGAGCTCCAAAAATCATTCGAATTGCTGAAGGGAAAGCTGTGTAATTCTTCAATTTTGGTATATCTACAGGCTGGAAAACTTTTCATCCTGGACACTGATGCGAGCAATGCAGGAGGAGCGGTTCTATCGCAGATTCAAGAAGGAAAAGAGCATGTAATAGCGTACTACAGCCGTTCGCTTTCTAAGCCCGAGAAGAACTACTGCGTGACGCGAAGGGAATTGCTAGCTGTCGTCTATAGCGTCAAACACTACCACAAGTACCTATACGGTCAGGAATTTCGAACTGACCATGCATCTCTCAAATTGTTAATGCAGTTCAGGGAACCAGAAGGTCAAGTGGGCAGATGGATCGAACGACTCAAGGCATACACATTCAGAACAGAGCATCGAAAAGTAATGCTGCACAATAATGCCGATGGGTTATCCAGAAGACCTTGTGCACCCAATTTAAACACTGCACAAGGCAAGAAAATCAGAAGTGCTCTGAAGTAGTTGCACAAATAAGACTACAAGTTAAAGATTGCTGGACAAAAGAGCAGCTTAGGGAGGAACAAGTGCGCAATGATTCGGTTACTCCCATATTTCATAGCTTATAGTGGGTCAATTGCCATAGAGATGTGGAAAACTGGTGTCGAACGTGTGACATGTCCGCAGCAAGCAAAGGACCGCGACCAAAAACTGGAGGAAAAATGTAACAGTACAATGTTGGAGCACCATTTAAGCGGGTGGCAATGGACATAGCTGGTCCATTCCCAGAAACAAGAGATGGAAATCGCTATATACTCGTGTGCATTGATTACTTCAGTAAGTGGGCAGAAGCATATCCCATCGCAAACCAGGAAGCTATCACGGTAGCTAGGGCATTCGTGGACAATTGGATCTGCAGATTTGGAGTACTACTGGAATTTCATTCCGATCAGGGGCAGAATTTTGAATTCCGCCATTTTGTTGAAGGACGAGCATTCTCCATCCTTACTGACCACAAACCGCTCACAGGAGCAATCGCATCGAAGTCAGAACGTAGCCCACGCCAACTTCGACATTTAGACTACATAGCGCAATTCACATGTGACATCCGTCACATACAGGGAAAGCAAAACGTGGTGAGCGACTGTTTGTCTCGTCCTAGCGAACACCTCCCAAAGGAAATTAACGCTTCGTCCTACGACATTGAAGAACTGCTTGACCAACAAAAAAAAGACGACGAATTGCAAAAATTGATTTCATTCCAAAACCCGGAATCAAGAGTAAACCTGCAACTAGTTAGCCTACCAGACAGTAAACGCAAGATTTGGTGCGATATTTCGACAAACCGAAATAGACCTTTCGTCCCCAAAAGCATGCGACAGGCAGTTTTCGATAGCCTTCACGGACTTTCACACCCAGGCATTCGAGCCACTCGAAAATTAATCACCTCAAAATACTTCTGGCCAAGAATGAACACGGATACAAACAACTTGGCAAAAGCATGTATCCCCTGCCAAAAATCCAAGGTCCACCGACACACGAAATCGAAAATCGGTGAGTTCGAACTACCCAACTGCAAATTCGAACACATCAGCATGGACCTAGTCGGCCCATTACCACAATCAAACGGCTTTCACTACATTTTAACAATAGTCGACCGTTTTACCCGCTGGCCAGAAGCGTATCCAATTCGAGAAATGACTGCTAAGACAGTTAGCAAAATTTTCTATAACGAGTACATCTGTAGATTCGGAGTACCTCTTTACATCACAACAGACCAAGGAACCCAATTCGAGCCAACAATGTTCACTGCGCTCACGAAATTGTTAGGTTCACACCGAATCCGAACAACGGCCTACAACCCAAAAGCTAATGGTCTCGTGGAACGTTTCCATAGACAGTTGAAAGCTGCACTAATGGCCCGATGTAACACACCACAGTGGAGCTATGATCATCCAACGGTCCTACTTGGAATCCGAACAACGATAAAAGAAGACCTAAATTGCACGCCAGCAGAGCTGGTATACGGTCAAAACATACGAGTTCCAGGCGAGTTCTTTAACAACAACCACAACTCGAACACAAAGCTAGACACAACAGAATTCGTAAACAAACTCCGCACAAACATGAGATCCTTAATACCGACCCAAACGCGATCCACTAGCAAACAAAACACGTACGTACCAAGGAACCTAGAAAACTGTTCACATGTTTTTATCCGCGCCCTTTGACAACACCTTACGCAGGACCATACCCTGTTGTACGCAAATTACAAAAATATTTCGTAATTGACATATACGGTAAGCACACCACAATAGGCATTGACAGACTAAAACCAGCTTATGGCATCCTCAGTACAAACCACATCGAAAACCGCGGTACACATAAAACCGTGCGCTTTACTGAAAAACACACTCTTTCTCTCGTATATACGATACACAAGAGAAAAGCATATAAAGTCAGCACGATACGAACGAACAACTCTCAGTCTTGTGATGAACGAACCAACGCAACGACGCGCACAAAAGAAAAGTAGAAAGACCAGAAAACGTGGTGTAGTGAGTAAAATTGTGTGCCAATAAAATTAGAAACATAAAACATTAAAAAAAAATAATAAAAGCATCGAAGATTAAAAGCTACTGTACTTGATCTAACACTAAACCTAAAGTTGTAAATAAAATAAGTAGAACTTAATAAATATATATATATATATGTAGGAAAATAAGAAATGCGAAGCTTTATTTTTAGCAGACAAATATAATTTAACTTCAAATAAAACTAATAAAATAAAAAAACAATATGAGAGTACAAACTTATAAAATTACAACTTCAAATTAATTCTAGTAAACATCAAAATAGGAAATCGGAAAAAGCACGACTGCACGGCTGCGTAAGTAAAAACGAACTTCGTCTCCTGTTGTGCAGTCACCATCGTTATCGCTTTAGAGCATGTCCCACACATGCAATGCCTTCAACAGCCGATACCACGTCCATAGCTTTAGCAGCGCCGTCAGCAGTAATCCAATACTGCCTACGCCGATTACGGCAACAATTAGCTTCGCTGGTGTCATCGTTTTGCGATAACACCAACCCACGTTGACTCGCTTATATACGAGTATTATGCTGTCAATCACCCTTGTGGTGATTCAACTGTCCTACATCGACAGCTCTGCGCTGAAGAAATCCGACGCTAAACAATTCGGTCGACATTTGAACGACGCAGCAAAACAGGAACGACGGTGACTGCGCAACGTATGACTACAACAATTTTATTTAATGAGATAAGAACGAGAATATAAGATGAATGCAAAAGATAAGATTAATAAGCGATACAATACCAGGAACGGAGGGAGTGAACTTCCCACAATTCCTACACCCGGTCATCCTTGAATTTTTCGGCTGTCCTCAGTCGAAGTCTTCGTCTCTATCACTTTCCCCTTCGTTTTCGTCTTCTTGTGGATCAGACACCCAAGGTTTCATGAAATCGGCAGCGGTGGAGGTTATGTTTGGTCCATCAGGCTCTCCTACCTTTCGGACATCATAGCGATCATTTCCTCTGACCCTGGTTACCTCGTATGGCCCCATAAACTTGATGTATAGTTTAAGGCCGGCTCCAAACTGCGTCCTTTTGATAGCTACCAGATCATGCAACTGGTAACATCTGGGTGCCTTCCTCTTACGATTATACGTCTTCCTATTCTCCTCCTGCACCTTCTGTATCTCTTGCTTAGCTATTTTTCTCATCGTATCCCGGCTATTCTCGAAGTCGTCCAGTATCGCCTCCTCCAACAACTCTCGTAGCTGATTGTCATCCTCGCGTCTCATCATAATTCCAAACATAAGCTGGAAAGGGCTTCGCTTGGTGCTCCGCGACACTGTCGAATTTATCACGCATTGAACATGGGCGACGTGTTTATACCACTTCTTAGGGTCCTCCACTGAAACCCTAGTGAGAACTTCTATTATGATGCGATTCATCCTCTCCACTTGTCCGTTTCCGCGTGGAACTCCTGTTGTCGTTAAGACGTGACGGATGCCGCTCTTTTCGCAGAATTCCTTAAAAATGTTAGCGGTGAACGCTGCCCCTCTGTCTGATATTATGCGCGCTGGACTTCCGAAAACTTCGCACTGCTGTTGCATTTTCTTGACCATCTCCTCGCTCTTCGTGGTTTTTACCGGATATATCCAGACAAACTTGGTGAAAGCATCAACCACTACGAATAGGTAGTTATAGAACTTATTCGTCGAAGGGAGTGGACCTAAATGATCCACGTGATAAGTGTGTAGAGGTACGTCGCTTTTCTCGATAGGATGCAGAAACCCCTCCGCTTTTCCGTCCTTCCGAGCAGCCAGTATGCACGGAACACAGTTGGATATTACAGCGTCAATACAATTTCCGATGTTGGCGATAAAGTAATCCTGCTTGCAGATTGCCTCCACCTTTTTTGCGCCAATGTGGCCTCTGCCGTGAATGCCTCTCAAAATCTCCTTCTGCATAGACTTAGGCACCACGAGCAAATGAGCACCTTCTGCAAACTTGTAAAGCAGGTCATTCCTCATTTCGTAATCTTTGTAATTTCCCGTTGCTGAGAGAATATCCACGATTAATTGGCAAAATTCATCCTTACGCTGTGCCCTCTTAACTCTCTCAATTATGCCATCCTCAATCCGCAGTACTGATGGGTATCTGCTTAGTGCATCGACATGACGCATGGATGACCCCGACCGGTGCAAAACCTCGCAAGAGTACTCTTGCAACATGATCACCCACCTAGCCACCCGTGGGCATAAGTCCTTTTTATTCATCGTGGCCTGGAATGCCTTACAGTCCGTGTATATCGTGAATTTCATTCCCAACAAATATACGCGTAACTTCTTGATGCACTTCACTATGGCTAAAACTTCATGCTCATAGCTAGTGTAATTCTTTTCAGCCGGTGTAGCTTTAAAACTCAAATAAAAGACAGGGTGCAAATTACCTTCGTATTTCTGGAGCAGAACACCACCATATCCTACCATACTAGCATCCGTATGCAGCTCCGTTTCTAGCATTGGATTAAACAGTTTAAGGACGGGCTCCTTACACAGTAAATCTTTTAGGGATTCAAATGCAACGATTTGGTCTGAGTCAAAAACGAACGCACTCTCCTTCTGAGTCAAGTCTGAAAGGGGTTTTGCATAAACAGCATAATTAGGCACAAACTTACGGAAAAATCCCGTTAGTCCTAGGAAACTCTGCACTTGTTTCACATTAGTCGGTCTCGGAAAACCCCTCACTGCGCTTATCTTTTCAATAGAAGGCTTTATACTGCCGTTTTCCACCACGTGCCCAAGGAATTTTGCAGATCTGCTCAGGAAATCACACTTTTCCCACTTAATCACCAAGCCGCTCTCCTCTGCTACTCTCAACACCACATCGAGCTTTGCTAAGTTCTCATCCTCATTTTCCGCGGCGATAATCACATCATCCAAATACAACAGTAGGTAGTCTTGCCTTATTAAATCTCGAAAAACTGTATTGACGAACCGTTGAAAAACTGCGGGTGAGTTGCACAGCCCAAAAGGAACCTTCAGGAATTCGTACTGCCCGTCTGGTGTCACGAATGCGGTATACTTTCTGCTACTCTCTGCCACATCCACGTGGAAAAACCCGTTACGAAGATCCAGTGTGGTAAACACCTTTGCTTTGTACAGCTTCTCTAGTATCTCTTCCATTACTGGCAAGGGATACCGGTCCTTGATAATCTTAGTGTTTAACCTCCGGTAATCAACACACAACCGATTACTTCCGTCCTTCTTCTTCACCAGGACAATGGGGCTGGCGAAGTCTGACCGACTATGCTGGATAATGCCTTCCTCTAACCATTCCTCCACTTGCTTGCACACTGCTTCTTTTTCTGGTAGTGCTAGTCGTCTAGCCTTCTGATATATAGGATTTTCGTCTTGTAGTACGAGGTTCATTTCGATGCATGACTTTGAAACTCTTCTGGGGGAATAAGATGAAACAATGTCGTAGATGGCATTTCTATAGTTGTCGTTGCCAACCCGCAGACTGCTCCCATCTGTGTCCTCTTCGTTGTCAATCACTCCGATGCTCAAAACATCATTCTCCTCCAGATCATAGGTCTTGGCTCGTTCCACCCTCTCCACATACATCTTCTTCATGTGCTTAATTCTTCCGTGACTTATCAATAGTTCCACATTCTGCAAAAAATCTCTTCCCAGCAATATCCGATCTGAGATCCAATTGTCCACTTGGAACCGAACCCAGTGCCTATCCGGACCAATTCGTATTTCTAAAAGACAGGAACCCATTGTTTTCAGGGGGGCGCTACCAAATCCTTTTAGAGTCATTCCTGGTTGATTCACTTTGACTCCCCCAATTTCCTCTACAAACGATTTATGTACAATTGAGACGTCACTTCCGTTATCGACGAATGCTTGGTAGGGTTTCTCCGCAACACAAATTGACACATGATTACCGTCCGAGTCAATTCGCTGGACTTTGCGCACACCTCTAGAATCAATGTCTTCCTTTTTCTGGTTCGGGCATTGGGGAGAGATGTGTCCGAACTGGTTGCAGCGGAAACACCGTGCCCCCTTAGCCCTATCGGGGCAGTTCAAAGCCAAGTGCGACGTGGCCCCACAGTTGTGACATCGTTTTGGCGCAACGGGGTGTCTGCCATGGGAAAAGTTTGACTTACCAGTCATCATATTTCTATTGGTTTCAATTCGTTGCTTCGGCATCTGGCGTTGCATCCTCTGGTATACTTCCAACTTGGAATTTAACTCCTGCAGTGTCGAGGCTTCGTATAATATCGTTTTATTATTTACCGTTTCCGGAATACCATTAATTATGTACTCTATTAGTGAGAATTCATCAACGTCTCCTTCACCACGGATCTGCGACATTGCGTACAGGTATTCTAATAGGGTTTCTGAGGAAATTTTTTTTCTAGACTCCAATTTTTTGTGTATTTCGATGCTTGACGTCTTCCTTCCGAACTCCTTTGCTAAAAGTGCCTTCAGTTTGAACCAGTCTGTTACTCCCTCCGTCGCTTCTACCGCCAATTTCGCGGCTCCCTTCAATAGTCTACGCGAGTAGAGATATTTTTGTACATCATTCCACTCACACGATGTTGCAATTTCCTCAAACTCTTTTATCCATTTGGCACAGTTCTTTCCCCCTTCTCCTGAGAATTGTTCCAGCGATTCTTCGACGTCTCGGAATACGAAGTTGTTTTGTATAGTCATCGTGACCTCTTCGGCTTGCTGGCGGACTTCTTTGCCTTGGTCGTTTGTCTCAGGCTGGTCGTTGCTCGTGTCAGAAAGTTCGTCTTCTTCTTCTCTTATCGCGCCTAATATGTCCACTACCTTTACACCTTCTTCTCCTAACGCACTGCGAACTCGATCCACCAAGTCAGTTTTGATGTTATAACGATAGGACAGGCCTCTTCTCTTAAGAATCGCCTGTAACTGACGGACTGTTAATTTCTGCAGATCGTCCATTCACTTCACCCAGTACGCCACGTCTCTTCACTCTTTCCCTTTACTTTCCTATATCTTAGCCTCACTTGTCGTTCTTATCTTCTTAACTTCACTCCAACTTCTTTGCTTTATCTTACTTTCTTCACTGTCTTTACCTTCTTAAGTTTTATTTCACTCTGTTCACCGTCTTTATCTTCTTAGCTTTATTTCACTCTGTTCACTGTCTTTACCTTCTTAGCTCTCTTCACTGTCTTTACCTTCTTAGCTTTATTTCACTCTGTTCACTGTCTTTACCTTCTTAGCTCTCTTCACAGTCTTTACCTTCTTAGCTCTCTTCACTGTCTTTACCTTCTTAGCTTTATTTCACTCTGTTCACTGTCTTTACCTTCTTAGCTCTCTTCACAGTCTTTACCTTCTTAGCTTTATTTCACTCTGTTCACCTTCTTAGCTCTCTTCACCGTCTTTCTCTTCTTAGCTTTATTTCACTCTGTTCACTGTCTTTACCTTTTCAGTTTTATTTTCAAATTTGAAATTTTAATATTCGCCCGAGAAAACAAAACAAAACGAACTTTCCTAATTTATCCGGTGAGATCCCGGTTGAGCCCCCATGTAGGAAAATAAGAAATGCGAAGCTTTATTTTTAGCAGACAAATATAATTTAATTTCAAATAAAACTAATAAAATAAAAAAACAATATGAGAGTACAAACTTATAAAATTACAACTTCAAATTAATTCTAGTAAACATCAAAATAGGAAATCGGAAAAAGCACGACCGCACGGCTGCGTAAGTAAAAACGAACTTCGTCTCCTGTTGTGCAGTCACCATCGTTATCGCTTTAGAGCATGTCCCACACATGCAATGCCTTCAACAGCCGATACCACGTCCATAGCTTTAGCAGCGCCGTCAGCAGTAATCCAATACTGCCTACGCCGATTACGGCAACAATAAGCTTCGCTGGTGTCATCGTTTTGCGATAACACCAACCCACGTTGACTCGCTTATATACGAGTATTATGCTGTCAATCACCCTTGTGGTGATTCAACTGTCCTACATCGACAGCTCTGCGCTGAAGAAATCCGACGCTAAACAATTCGGTCGACATTTGAACGACGCAGCAAAACAGGAACGACGGTGACTGCGCAACGTATGACTATAACAATTTTATTTAATGAGATAAGAACGAGAATATAAGATGAATGCAAAAGATAAGATTAATAAGCGATACAATACCAGGAACGGAGGGAGTGAACTTCCCACAATTCCTACACCCGGTCATCCTTGAATTTTTCGGCTGTCCTCAGTCGAAGTCTTCGTCTCTATCACTTTCCCCTTCGTTTTCGTCTTCTTGTGGATCAGACACCCAAGGTTTCATGAAATCGGCAGCGGTGGAGGTTATGTTTGGTCCATCAGGCTCTCCTACCTTTCGGACATCATAGCGATCATTTCCTCTGACCCTGGTTACCTCGTATGGCCCCATAAACTTGATGTATAGTTTAAGGCCGGCTCCAAACTGCGTCCTTTTGATAGCTACCAGATCATGCAACTGGTAACATCTGGGTGCCTTCCTCTTACGATTATACGTCTTCCTATTCTCCTCCTGCACCTTCTGTATCTCTTGCTTAGCTATTTTTCTCATCGTATCCCGGCTATTCTCGAAGTCGTCCAGTATCGCCTCCTCCAACAACTCTCGTAGCTGATTGTCATCCTCGCGTCTCATCATAATTCCAAACATAAGCTGGAAAGGGCTTCGCTTGGTGCTCCGCGACACTGTCGAATTTATCACGCATTGAACATGGGCGACGTGTTTATACCACTTCTTAGGGTCCTCCACTGAAACCCTAGTGAGAACTTCTATTATGATGCGATTCATCCTCTCCACTTGTCCGTTTCCGCGTGGAACTCCTGTTGTCGTTAAGACGTGACGGATGCCGCTCTTTTCGCAGAATTCCTTAAAAATGTTAGCGGTGAACGCTGCCCCTCTGTCTGATATTATGCGCGCTGGACTTCCGAAAACTTCGCACTGCTGTTGCATTTTCTTGACCATCTCCTCGCTCTTCGTGGTTTTTACCGGATATATCCAGACAAACTTGGTGAAAGCATCAACCACTACGAATAGGTAGTTATAGAACTTATTCGTCGAAGGGAGTGGACCTAAATGATCCACGTGATAAGTGTGTAGAGGTACGTCGCTTTTCTCGATAGGATGCAGAAACCCCTCCGCTTTTCCGTCCTTCCGAGCAGCCAGTATGCACGGAACACAGTTGGATATTACAGCGTCAATACAATTTCCGATGTTGGCGATAAAGTAATCCTGCTTGCAGATTGCCTCCACCTTTTTTGCGCCAATGTGGCCTCTGCCGTGAATGCCTCTCAAAATCTCCTTCTGCATAGACTTAGGCACCACGAGCAAATGAGCACCTTCTGCAAACTTGTAAAGCAGGTCATTCCTCATTTCGTTATCTTTGTAATTTCCCGTTGCTGAGAGAATATCCACGATTCTTAACTCTCTCAATTATGCCATCCTCAATCCGCAGTACTGATGGGTATCTGCTTAGTGCATCGACATGACGCATGGATGACCCCGACCGGTGCAAAACCTCGCAAGAGTACTCTTGCAACATGATCGCCCACCTAGCCACCCGTGGGCATAAGTCCTTTTTATTCATCGTGGCCTGGAATGCCTTACAGTCCGTGTATATCGTGAATTTCATTCCCAACAAATATACGCGTAACTTCTTGATGCACTTCACTATGGCTAAAACTTCATGCTCATAGCTAGTGTAATTCTTTTCAGCCGGTGTAGCTTTAAAACTCAAATAAAAGACAGGGTGCAAATTACCTTCGTATTTCTGGAGCAGAACACCACCATATCCTACCATACTAGCATCCGTATGCAGCTCCGTTTCTAGCATTGGATTAAACAGTTTAAGGACGGGCTCCTTACACAGTAAATCTTTTAGGGATTCAAATGCAACGATTTGGTCTGAGTCAAAAACGAACGCACTCTCCTTCTGAGTCAAGTCTGAAAGGGGTTTTGCATAAACAGCATAATTAGGCACAAACTTACGGAAAAATCCCGTTAGTCCTAGGAAACTCTGCACTTGTTTCACATTAGTCGGTCTCGGAAAACCCCTCACTGCGCTTATCTTTTCAATAGAAGGCTTTATACTGCCGTTTTCCACCACGTGCCCAAGGAATTTTGCAGATCTGCTCAGGAAATCACACTTTTCCCACTTAATCACCAAGCCGCTCTCCTCTGCTACTCTCAACACGACATCGAGCTTTGCTAAGTTCTCATCCTCATTTTCCGCGGCGATAATCACATCATCCAAATACAACAGTAGGTAGTCTTGCCTTATTAAATCTCGAAAAACTGTATTGACGAACCGTTGAAAAACTGCGGGTGAGTTGCACAGCCCAAAAGGAACCTTCAGGAATTCGTACTGCCCGTCTGGTGTCACGAATGCGGTATACTTTCTGCTACTCTCTGCCACATCCACGTGGAAAAACCCGTTACGAAGATCCAGTGTGGTAAACACCTTTGCTTTGTACAGCTTCTCTAGTATCTCTTCCATTACTGGCAAGGGATACCGGTCCTTGATAATCTTAGTGTTTAACCTCCGGTAATCAACACACAACCGATTACTTCCGTCCTTCTTCTTCACCAGGACAATGGGGCTGGCGAAGTCTGACCGACTATGCTGGATAATGCCTTCCTCTAACCATTCCTCCACTTGCTTGCACACTGCTTCTTTTTCTGGTAGTGCTAGTCGTCTAGCCTTCTGATATATAGGATTTTCGTCTTGTAGTACGAGGTTCATTTCGATGCATGACTTTGAAACTCTTCTGGGGGAATAAGATGAAACAATGTCGTAGATGGCATTTCTATAGTTGTCGTTGCCAACCCGCAGACTGCTCCCATCTGTGTCCTCTTCGTTGTCAATCACTCCGATGCTCAAAACATCATTCTCCTCCAGATCATAGGTCTTGGCTCGTTCCACCCTCTCCACATCCATCTTCTTCATGTGCTTAATTCTTCCGTGACTTATCAATAGTTCCACATTCTGCAAAAAATCTCTTCCCAGCAATATCCGATCTGAGATCCAATTGTCCGGAACCACTTGGAACCGAACCCAGTGCCTATCCGGACCAATTCGTATTTCTAAAAGACAGGAACCCATTGTTTTCAGGGGGGCGCTACCAAATCCTTTTAGAGTCATTCCTGGTTGATTCACTTTGACTCCCCCAATTTCCTCTACAAACGATTTATGTACAATTGAGACGTCACTTCCGTTATCGACGAATGCTTGGTAGGGTTTCTCCGCAACACAAATTGACACATGATTACCGTCCGAGTCAATTCGCTGGACTTTGCGCACACCTCTAGAATCAATGTCTTCCTTTTTCTGGTTCGGGCATTGGGGAGAGATGTGTCCGAACTGGTTGCAGCGGAAACACCGTGCCCCCTTAGCCCTATCGGGGCAGTTCAAAGCCAAGTGCGACGTGGCCCCACAGTTGTGACATCGTTTTGGCGCAACGGGGTGTCTGCCATGGGAAAAGTTTGACTTACCAGTCATCATATTTCTATTGGTTTCAATTCGTTGCTTCGGCATCTGGCGTTGCATCCTCTGGTATACTTCCAACTTGGATTTTAACTCCTGCAGTGTCGAGGCTTCGTATAATATCGTTTTATTATTTACCGTTTCCGGAATACCATTAATTATGTACTCTATTAGTGAGAATTCATCAACGTCTCCTTCACCACGGATCTGCGACATTGCGTACAGGTATTCTAATAGGGTTTCTGAGGAAATTTTTTTTCTAGACTCCAATTTTTTGTGTATTTCGATGCTTGACGTCTTCCTTCCGAACTCCTTTGCTAAAAGTGCCTTCAGTTTGAACCAGTCTGTTACTCCCTCCGTCGCTTCTACCGTCAATTTCGCGGCTCCCTTCAATAGTCTACGCGAGTAGAGATATTTTTGTACATCATTCCACTCACACGATGTTGCAATTTCCTCAAACTCTTTTATCCATTTGGCACAGTTCTTTCCCCCTTCTCCTGAGAATTGTTCCAGCGATTCTTCGACGTCTCGGAATACGAAGTTGTTTTGTATAGTCATCGTGACCTCTTCGGCTTGCTGGCGGACTTCTTTGCCTGGGTCGTTTGTCTCAGGCTGGTCGTTGCTCGTGTCAGAAAGTTCGTCTTCTTCTTCTCTTATCGCGCCTAATATGTCCACTACCTTTACACCTTCTTCTCCTAACGCACTGCGAACTCGATCCACCAAGTCAGTTTTGATGTTATAACGATAGGACAGGCCTCTTCTCTTAAGAATCGCCTGTAACTGACGGACTGTTAATTTCTGCAGATCGTCCATTCACTTCACCCAGTACGCCACGTCTCTTCACTCTTTCCCTTTACTTTCCTATATCTTAGCCTCACTTGTCGTTCTTATCTTCTTAACTTCACTCCAACTTCTTTGCTTTATCTTACTTTCTTCACTGTCTTTACCTTCTTAAGTTTATTTCACTCTGTTCACCGTCTTTATCTTCTTAGCTTTATTTCACTCTGTTCACTGTCTTTACCTTCTTAGCTCTCTTCACTGTCTTTACCTTCTTAGCTTTATTTCACTCTGTTCACTGTCTTTACCTTCTTAGCTCTCTTCACAGTCTTTACCTTCTTAGCTCTGTTCACTGTCTTTACCTTCTTAGCTTTATTTCACTCTGTTCACTGTCTTTACCTTCTTAGCTCTCTTCACAGTCTTTACCTTCTTAGCTTTATTTCACTCTGTTCACCTTCTTCGCTCTCTTCACCGTCTTTCTCTTCTTAGCTTTATTTCACTCTGTTCACTGTCTTTACCTTTTCAGTTTTATTTTCAAATTTTAAATTTTAATATTCGCCCGAGAAAACAAAACAAAACGAACTTTCCTAATTTATCCGGTGAGATCCCGGTTGAGCCCCCATGTAGGAAAATAAGAAATGCGAAGCTTTATTTTTAGCAGACAAATATAATTTAATTTCAAATAAAACTAATAAAATAAAAAAACAATATGAGAGTACAAACTTATAAAATTACAACTTCAAATTAATTCTAGTAAACATCAAAATAGGAAATCGGAAAAAGCACGACCGCACGGCTGCGTAAGTAAAAACGAACTTCGTCTCCTGTTGTGCAGTCACCATCGTTATCGCTTTAGAGCATGTCCCACACATGCAATGCCTTCAACAGCCGATACCACGTCCATAGCTTTAGCAGCGCCGTCAGCAGTAATCCAATACTGCCTACGCCGATTACGGCAACAATAAGCTTCGCTGGTGTCATCGTTTTGCGATAACACCAACCCACGTTGACTCGCTTATATACGAGTATTATGCTGTCAATCACCCTTGTGGTGATTCAACTGTCCTACATCGACAGCTCTGCGCTGAAGAAATCCGACGCTAAACAATTCGGTCGACATTTGAACGACGCAGCAAAACAGGAACGACGGTGACTGCGCAACGTATGACTATAACAATTTTATTTAATGAGATAAGAACGAGAATATAAGATGAATGCAAAAGATAAGATTATCAACCATCAACCACTACGAATAGGTAGTTATAGAACTTATTCGTCGAAGGGAGTGGACCTAAATGATCCACGTGATAAGTGTGTAGAGGTACGTCGCTTTTCTCGATAGGATGCAGAAACCCCTCCGCTTTTCCGTCCTTCCGAGCAGCCAGTATGCACGGAACACAGTTGGATATTACAGCGTCAATACAATTTCCGATGTTGGCGATAAAGTAATCCTGCTTGCAGATTGCCTCCACCTTTTTTGCGCCAATGTGGCCTCTGCCGTGAATGCCTCTCAAAATCTCCTTCTGCATAGACTTAGGCACCACGAGCAAATGAGCACCTTCTGCAAACTTGTAAAGCAGGTCATTCCTCATTTCGTAATCTTTGTAATTTCCCGTTGCTGAGAGAATATCCACGATTAATTGGGGCAAAATTCATCCTTACGCTGTGCCCTCTTAACTCTCTCAATTATGCCATCCTCAATCCGCAGTACTGATGGGTATCTGCTTAGTGCATCGACATGACGCATGGATGACCCCGACCGGTGCAAAACCTCGCAAGAGTACTCTTGCAACATGATCGCCCACCTAGCCACCCGTGGGCATAAGTCCTTTTTATTCATCGTGGCCTGGAATGCCTTACAGTCCGTGTATATCGTGAATTTCATTCCCAACAAATATACGCGTAACTTCTTGATGCACTTCACTATGGCTAAAACTTCATGCTCATAGCTAGTGTAATTCTTTTCAGCCGGTGTAGCTTTAAAACTCAAATAAAAGACAGGGTGCAAATTACCTTCGTATTTCTGGAGCAGAACACCACCATATCCTACCATACTAGCATCCGTATGCAGCTCCGTTTCTAGCATTGGATTAAACAGTTTAAGGACGGGCTCCTTACACAGTAAATCTTTTAGGGATTCAAATGCAACGATTTGGTCTGAGTCAAAAACGAACGCACTCTCCTTCTGAGTCAAGTCTGAAAGGGGTTTTGCATAAACAGCATAATTAGGCACAAACTTACGGAAAAATCCCGTTAGTCCTAGGAAACTCTGCACTTGTTTCACATTAGTCGGTCTCGGAAAACCCCTCACTGCGCTTATCTTTTCAATAGAAGGCTTTATACTGCCGTTTTCCACCACGTGCCCAAGGAATTTTGCAGATCTGCTCAGGAAATCACACTTTTCCCACTTAATCACCAAGCCGCTCTCCTCTGCTACTCTCAACACGACATCGAGCTTTGCTAAGTTCTCATCCTCATTTTCCGCGGCGATAATCACATCATCCAAATACAACAGTAGGTAGTCTTGCCTTATTAAATCTCGAAAAACTGTATTGACGAACCGTTGAAAAACTGCGGGTGAGTTGCACAGCCCAAAAGGAACCTTCAGGAATTCGTACTGCCCGTCTGGTGTCACGAATGCGGTATACTTTCTGCTACTCTCTGCCACATCCACGTGGAAAAACCCGTTACGAAGATCCAGTGTGGTAAACACCTTTGCTTTGTACAGCTTCTCTAGTATCTCTTCCATTACTGGCAAGGGATACCGGTCCTTGATAATCTTAGTGTTTAACCTCCGGTAATCAACACACAACCGATTACTTCCGTCCTTCTTCTTCACCAGGACAATGGGGCTGGCGAAGTCTGACCGACTATGCTGGATAATGCCTTCCTCTAACCATTCCTCCACTTGCTTGCACACTGCTTCTTTTTCTGGTAGTGCTAGTCGTCTAGCCTTCTGATATATAGGATTTTCGTCTTGTAGTACGAGGTTCATTTCGATGCATGACTTTGAAACTCTTCTGGGGGAATAAGATGAAACAATGTCGTAGATGGCATTTCTATAGTTGTCGTTGCCAACCCGCAGACTGCTCCCATCTGTGTCCTCTTCGTTGTCAATCACTCCGATGCTCAAAACATCATTCTCCTCCAGATCATAGGTCTTGGCTCGTTCCACCCTCTCCACATCCATCTTCTTCATGTGCTTAATTCTTCCGTGACTTATCAATAGTTCCACATTCTGCAAAAAATCTCTTCCCAGCAATATCCGATCTGAGATCCAATTGTCCGGAACCACTTGGAACCGAACCCAGTGCCTATCCGGACCAATTCGTATTTCTAAAAGACAGGAACCCATTGTTTTCAGGGGGCGCTACCAAATCCTTTTAGAGTCATTCCTGGTTGATTCACTTTGACTCCCCCAATTTCCTCTACAAACGATTTATGTACAATTGAGACGTCACTTCCGTTATCGACGAATGCTTGGTAGGGTTTCTCCGCAACACAAATTGACACATGATTACCGTCCGAGTCAATTCGCTGGACTTTGCGCACACCTCTAGAATCAATGTCTTCCTTTTTCTGGTTCGGGCATTGGGGAGAGATGTGTCCGAACTGGTTGCAGCGGAAACACCGTGCCCCCTTAGCCCTATCGGGGCAGTTCAAAGCCACGTGCGACGTGGCCCCACAGTTGTGACATCGTTTTGGCGCAACGGGGTGTCTGCCATGGGAAAAGTTTGACTTACCAGTCATCATATTTCTATTGGTTTCAATTCGTTGCTTCGGCATCTGGCGTTGCATCCTCTGGTATACTTCCAACTTGGATTTTAACTCCTGCAGTGTCGAGGCTTCGTATAATATCGTTTTATTATTTACCGTTTCCGGAATACCATTAATTATGTACTCTATTAGTGAGAATTCATCAACGTCTCCTTCACCACGGATCTGCGACATTGCGTACAGGTATTCTAATAGGGTTTCTGAGGAAATTTTTTTTCTAGACTCCAATTTTTTGTGTATTTCGATGCTTGACGTCTTCCTTCCGAACTCCTTTGCTAAAAGTGCCTTCAGTTTGAACCAGTCTGTTACTCCCTCCGTCGCTTCTACCGCCAATTTCGCGGCTCCCTTCAATAGTCTACGCGAGTAGAGATATTTTTGTACATCATTCCACTCACACGATGTTGCAATTTCCTCAAACTCTTTTATCCATTTGGCACAGTTCTTTCCCCCTTCTCCTGAGAATTGTTCCAGCGATTCTTCGACGTCTCGGAATACGAAGTTGTTTTGTATAGTCATCGTGACCTCTTCGGCTTGCTGGCGGACTTCTTTGCCTTGGTCGTTTGTCTCAGGCTGGTCGTTGCTCGTGTCAGAAAGTTCGTCTTCTTCTTCTCTTATCGCGCCTAATATGTCCACTACCTTTACACCTTCTTCTCCTAACGCACTGCGAACTCGATCCACCAAGTCAGTTTTGATGTTATAACGATAGGACAGGCCTCTTCTCTTAAGAATCGCCTGTAACTGACGGACTGTTAATTTCTGCAGATCGTCCATTCACTTCACCCAGTACGCCACGTCTCTTCACTCTTTCCCTTTACTTTCCTATATCTTAGCCTCACTTGTCGTTCTTATCTTCTTAACTTCACTCCAACTTCTTTGCTTTATCTTACTTTCTTCACTGTCTTTACCTTCTTAAGTTTATTTCACTCTGTTCACCGTCTTTATCTTCTTAGCTTTATTTCACTCTGTTCACTGTCTTTACCTTCTTAGCTCTCTTCACTGTCTTTACCTTCTTAGCTTTATTTCACTCTGTTCACTGTCTTTACCTTCTTAGCTTTATTTCACTCTGTTCACTGTCTTTACCTTCTTAGCTCTCTTCACTGTCTTTACCTTCTTAGCTTTATTTCACTCTGTTCACTGTCTTTACCTTCTTAGCTCTCTTCACAGTCTTTACCTTCTTAGCTTTATTTCACTCTGTTCACCTTCTTAGCTCTCTTCACCGTCTTTCTCTTCTTAGCTTTATTTCACTCTGTTCACTGTCTTTACCTTTTCAGTTTTATTTTCAAATTTTAAATTTTAATATTCGCCCGAGAAAACAAAACAAAACGAACTTTCCTAATTTATCCGGTGAAATCCCGGTTGAGCCCCCATGTAGGAAAATAAGAAATGCGAAGCTTTATTTTTAGCAGACAAATATAATTTAATTTCAAATAAAACTAATAAAATAAAAAAACAATATGAGAGTACAAACTTATAAAATTACAACTTCAAATTAATTCTAGTAAACATCAAAATAGGAAATCGGAAAAAGCACGACTGCACGGCTGCGTAAGTAAAAACGAACTTCGTCTCCTGTTGTGCAGTCACCATCGTTATCGCTTTAGAGCATGTCCCACACATGCAATGCCTTCAACAGCCGATACCACGTCCATAGCTTTAGCAGCGCCGTCAGCAGTAATCCAATACTGCCTACGCCGATTACGGCAACAATTAGC
Source organism: Nephrocerus scutellatus (assembly GCA_947095585.1). Taxonomy (NCBI): domain Eukaryota; kingdom Metazoa; phylum Arthropoda; class Insecta; order Diptera; family Pipunculidae; genus Nephrocerus; species Nephrocerus scutellatus. The sequence goes on from OX352761.1 coordinate 41,982,454, forward strand.
TTCGCTGGTGTCATCGTTTTGCGATAACACCAACCCACGTTGACTCGCTTATATACGAGTATTATGCTGTCAATCACCCTTGTGGTGATTCAACTGTCCTACATCGACAGCTCTGCGCTGAAGAAATCCGACGCTAAACAATTCGGTCGACATTTGAACGACGCAGCAAAACAGGAACTACGGTGACTGCGCAACGTATGACTATAACAATTTTATTTAATGAGATAAGAACGAGAATATAAGATGAATGCAAAAGATAAGATTAATAAGCGATACAATACCAGGAACGGAGGGAGTGAACTTCCCACAATTCCTACATATATAATAAACACATATATATATACTAAATCTAAAACTGGAAATAAAATAAGTAGAACTTAATATCTATATATATATTTATATCAAAACTAAATGTAAAAACCGTAAACTATAATATAAAGAAACCGAACAATGTACGTAATATAATAAACCAACAAAAAAACACCAATGGCATTTTAACATTCGTTCGAATTAAGAATTAAGGTGGGAGTAATGCTACGAAAAGTAGTTAGTAGCGCAGTAGGTAGATTTGTCCATATGAACCATGATGAGATTGACAGAGCCCAAGTAAACACCAAAAACAAGAAATCACAAGACCTTCGTTGCTTTAAGTGCGGTGATGCAAACCATTTGGCAAGTAATTGCCCTCGAAAAATGAGAATGTGTTTCAATTGCAAAAAAGGGCACATGGCCAAAGATCGCAAACTAAGCCAAATGGCGATAAATAGTCAAACAGCTTAAAATATTCAATCCGTCGCCCGATTGGTGAAACCTTGACGACCTACATTTCGAGGAAGATAAAGATATAGACAATATTATTATTTTGCTCGAGAGGACTTGGCCAACATGGCAGAATTTTGACAAGACTTTCGGCTCGATAGTTGTGCCTGCCCTTTTAAGGCCTGGTATTACAGATGAATCCGGCACGTTTCAGTTATATATTATGTTGACTTATAGGCCTTCAAGAAAGACGTCAAGTTGCAGAAGAACAGATTTGTACTACAGTCTAGAGAGGTTCCAAGATTTTTGAAGGCTGAATTTAGTAATTATTTGTAATATTTTCTTGGTCGGGGTTTTTTGTAGTTTTCCCTGACCATGATCCATTGATTAAAGCATTGGACTCGCGTCGTTTTTAGTTTCGTAATCTTTTCCGTTTTGCTTTTTCAATGAATCATAGAGAATTCTAAGAAAATAAATTTAAACCGGTTACAAATGTGAGGAATACGATATATTGTAAATTAAATTCCATCGATTTTATAATTTTAATAAAGGGCTTAGCCCAGCTTATTGCCGTGGCGCAAGTCATTCAGGGAGTTCTCGCTTGGCAATAAGTTTATCATATAAATATAAAAAACATGGTTCGAAACCTAGATAAGTCGCAATGTACCAAAAATAAGTTCTAAAATTAGAACTAAAAATTGCACACGACATATTACATTTTTTGAAATTTTAAATATAAACGCCTGTCAGTTTGAATCAATATGTACTGGTCAAAAATGTTGTCAAACCGGTTTTTGTAAAAGAACATGATTGGACATATAGTCTATTTATATTACATATAAGTATCGTTAGTTGTTAAATTTGGACTGTTGGAGTTGCCTTGATATACTGACCCTTACCACTGGTGGGGGGAATCGGTATTCAAAGCAGCTTTGTGTTTTTTGATTTAAACTAATGACTCTTACCTTGGATAGGGGGAATCAGTAGTTCATTCAAAGAAAGACCTTTTTGAAGTGTGTACAATTTTATTTAATTTCCTCTTATTTATACTAAAAATCAAAGACTAAATATACATATAAATCTTTATGTGGGATATAGCGCTTGTATATTACTATTGGTGATAAGACGATACACATATCACACGTCTTATCTCTATGGTTTTTGTATTTTACATTTTGGTGATAAGACCATACGCATAACATAAGTTATGTATGGTATTTGCTTATCACTTATCTGGTTTGGTGTTTCTTTCATCCTAGGAGGGTGATGAAGATAAGGCTGTGATGTGTTGTACTCCACAAGGCAAATCCTGAACAGATAACGAACGTATTACACTCTCATGCAGTGTAATGCGTTGTAGGCTGATAACGTCGCGTGGGAAATGCTGGTGTACGCAACTTAAGTATGTGCAGCGTTGTGTGCTGATAACGTCGCGTGGGAAATGATGATGTAAGTGATGCGTAATTTAGGTATGTGCGGACTGCACATTTTCCCCCCCGATTTCGAATGTGTTGAAATCTGATTCCTGCCATTGTTTCCGTTTTGGTGGCGGCACTGGTTGGAGCTCGATGTTCGAAGGTGAAGTAGCTTTGGGTTTTCGGCACTTCCAAGCAGACGTGACCTTGAATGTCAAGGCTGTAATGATGAGTATAGCTAAAGCTACGCTGACATGTGTGACCGGATGTCCCTCGAATGACTTCCATACAGTGATTTCCTGTTCGTCCTTTAGATTACCGATTGCCTTACTGAGTATGTCTTCGGACTGTTTTATGATGGTTTCTCCAACGATTCTTGGAGGCTCAGGGCCTTCGTCAGTGGAGTCATTTAGGGTGGGGTAAAGCAACGACATGTTAACGTTATGAAAGTGTGATAGGACAACGTGAAATTCCCCAAACACTTCGGGCTTGATAATATTTTGTGATGTCTCGATGTGACAGTCTTCGGTGAATTTTAATATTCCAGTTTCGTTGAGAGTTATCTCTGTGCGGACTCCCTCGCAATATGCGGCGACTTCCGTCGGCATAGGAGCGATAAACATCCAAGTGTTTCTCATGAAAAGCTGCTTCCATAGTAGACTCGTTATCTTAATATTTCTAGTAGGGCACCGCGTTTTGTTGTACCTTTGAAATAGCTTGTTTATTATGCAACTCGAGTCGTCAGTGATTCTTCTGAGTGTTGAGGGTATGCAAACCCATGTTGTTGAGTTTTTAGTGTGACTGCACGAGTTTAATTCCTTTTCGGCTAATTCAAAATATAGCTGTTTAGTGTAGTCGACAGCTAATGTTTTGTTTGGAATCTCCATGAACTCGTAGGTGTTGCTGCGTTCCCGGTTGGGCATTGATCTAACCTTGACAAGTTCACATCTTTCTGACTCCAGTATGTCGAAATAACTCCGGATGATTAGTAGGTTTGAATCCCATATTCCGGAGTTAAATTGCTTTATTTCGTAACCGCAGTGGCCAGTGCTGACGAAAGACATTATGAGTAGTGAGCTGAGTAGTAATTTGCCAAGTTTGCATCGTTTTGCCTTGGGGAGCATCGTGGGCCTTTCGGTGTTAAACCAGGTTGGACCAATTGGACGAATTTTATGCTTGCCCTGCCTTGAAGTCGATGCCCTGGGCACATTAGGAAGTGCTGGCCTGGAGACCACACTAACACAGGCGTTTGCGCAAGTTTTCTCAATTGGAGGTGTTTCTTTCACCTTTTCCCTTGTGGCGGCAGGTTTATGTTTTTCTTTCACTGCTTTCCTTGTGGTGATTGGCAGTTCATTGTCACTTATTGGTAGAGGGCAGATTTTTGCTACAGGCCTCTGTATTTCCTTTTGTCCTATTTTTAAGGTGACAACTCGAGGGAAACCGTCATCCCTTAAGTGGACACGTATAACTCGACCCAATGCCCATTGAGTGGAAGGCAATTGTTCATTTTTAATCAGGACGACGCTTCCTGGTCTTATGTTGGGCCTTGTGATCATCCATTTCGGGCGCTGCTGCAACCGTGTCAGATATTCATTGCTCCAACGTTTCCAAAAAGTTTGATGTATTTTTGAAAGGAGCTACCATCTCTTCAGTAGATCCAGCTTGTCCTCATTAATGTTTTCCTCTGGTAGTGCTGTGATTGCTCCTCCTGTGAGGAAGTGGCCCGGAGTTAGGACCTCTAAAATGCTAGGATCGTCGTCTATTGGACACAGTGGTCGGGAGTTGAGACATGCTTCGATTTTTATCAGTAATGTTGAAAGCTCTTCGTATGATAGTAGGGCGTTTCCATGCCTAATGAGGATAGGGCATGGACAGTTTCTTTTGTTGTGTCATACAACTTGCGTAGACCTTCTATGGATTCTGTTGTAAGGCGTTGCTAGTTAAGTAGTGAATCGGCTTGACTGGCAAATATTTTTCTTTTGTTGTCGAACCTGTTGCATACAAGCTCCCAAGCTGCATCATAATTTGCCTCCGATATGTCCAGATGCCTTATGACGCTGTCCGCGCTTCCCCTTAGATGTGTTTTTAGAAGCTGCATCTTCTCGATTTTGGCCAGTGATTGATTTTCATGAACAATCTTTTGGAAAAGATCATGAAAGGAAGTCCATTTTTGGTAGTGGCCATCAAATTGTGGAATGTTGACTCGAGGAAGCCGGACTGAATTTAATTTGTCATTTGCTTGCGAGAATTTGGATTCTTTGTCCGCAAGTATAGCCATTGTGGATTCATAATTGTTTTGTGCCTTGCCAAAGAGATTTTCGGAAAAGTAATTCTCTTCGAATTTTTCCTCGTCTTGTACTATCTGCTCATGGTGTAGCTTAATTTTCATCCACTGTTCATTAATTGACCAACGTTTGTATTCAATGTGGGATTTTGATGATTCAGTATCAATCATAGTACAATCCTGAAGAGCATTGGTTAATTCCTGGATTCTAAAACATTGTCGTTTTATTTCCAAGTTTTGTGGTATCTCTTTATGAAGATTAAAGTCTTCTGCAGAAAACCTTGTTTTTTTGCTGGTTGTCGCCATGGGTTTCGTGGCCTGTCGCTCTGCCTCATCCGGCTCTGCGTCAAGAGTTGCCTTTGATGTTGGCGCTTCTTTGGTGATATCAAGGTCCCGGATTCTTTCATTTAAATCCGCCTTAATTCTTTCTACTTGGGAGCAAACCTGATCATGATAGTTTGTGGTAAAGTATAAATGATCGGCATTGTCGCCAAGTCTGTTATTTGCTGATGCCTGTTTTTAGGTCATCGTAAAGAGATTCAATTTCTTTCAATCTTGCTGTAGTGAATACCTTGGTTCTCCGGGAGTATGACTCGCGCTTGTACTTTTCGAATACCTTCTGTATGCAGTCCACTACTGCCTTCTGGTCCTGTACTGCATCGTCCATTTCCATTTTAGAGAATTATTTTTATATGTTGCTTGTGGCTGGACACTTTTGATAATGTGCCACACGCTTTTATAGCCGTGCCGCACGCCTTGCTTGATTTGATACTGCTTTGCTTGACTTGACACTGTTTAAGCCGTGCCAAACGCTTTGCTTGATTTGACACTGCTTTGCTTGACTTGACACTGTTTAAGCCGTGCCAAACGCTTTGCTTGATTTGACACTGTTTTGCTTGACTTGACCTGTTTAAGCCGTGCCAAACCTTTTGTCTGATATTCTTCCTTGGAAGAATGGTTCCTTTTCGCTCGAACGACCAATGTTGGAGTTGCCTTGATATACTGACCCTTACCACTGGTGGGGGGAATCGGTATTCAAAGCAGCTTTGTCTTTTTTGATTTAAACTAATGACCTTTACCTTGGATAGGGGGAATCAGTAGTTCATTCAAAGAAAGACCTTTTCGAAGTGTGTACAATTTTATTTAATTTCCTCTTATTTATACTAAAAATCTAAGACTAAATATACATATAAACCTTTATGTGGGATATAGCGCTTGTATATTACATTGGTGATAAGACGATACACATATCACACGTCTTATCTCTATGGTTTTTGTATTTTACATTTTGGTGATAAGACCATACGCATAACATAAGTCATGTATGGTATTTGCTTATCACTTATCTGGTTTGGTGTTTCTTCCATCCTAGGAGGTTGATGAAGATAAGGCTGTGATGTGTTGTACTCCACAAGGCAAATCCTGAACCCAACAGATAACGAACGTATTACACTCTCATGCAGTGTAATGCGTTGTAGGCTGATAACGTCGCGTGGGAAATGCTGGTGTACGCAACTTAAGTATGTGCAGCGTTGTGTGCTGATAACGTCGCGTGGGAAATGATGATGTACGTGATGCGTAATTTAGGTATGTGCGGACTGCACACGGACCTTGATAGCATAATACAATGGGGAGAAATCAATCCAGTAGAATTTAACGCTTCCAAAACCCAATGCTGTCTCCTCTCGTCTAAGCGAACCCTAAATAAGTGCGTTAACGACAAGCTTCGTTGGAATGACCACATATTTACCGTCGCCAAAAATGCTGCGAAATGTTTAGGTTTTCTAGCCCGGTGCAAGAAATATTTCACTCTCTCCTCTGATCTGGCTACTGTATACAAGTCTTTAATTCGCCCTAAGCTTGAGTACAATTGCCATATCTGGGCTGGTGCGCCTAAAATTACTTTGCATCAGCTACAAAATACAAAACTGCGCGATAAAACTTATCGGTGACGAAAACATTGCAAAATCAATAGATTTGCTTGAACACTGCAGGAACGTTTCCTTCTTGTCACTGTTTTATCGTTTCTTCTACCAGCGGTGGTCAAGAGAAAAAGTCAGCTGCATGCCACCTCTCCTTGAATTTAACCGAAATACTCATGGCGCTCTAAATGCTCATCAGTTTACCCTCAAGCCCTCAAGACGTACAGTTAAATTCAGGGATTCGTTCTTCAGCTGTACAACACGTATGTGGAATGCTCTGCCATGCTCTGTCTTCCCACATCACTATGATCCACAGGCATTCAAAACACAAGCTCATAGACATCTCCTTCTTTCTCCTCCTTTTCCTTAACGCCCACGCTGTGCCAAGCGTATAAAATTTTAAGAAAATCGGGTAAATTTTTAAAAAAAATTGTATTGGTGCCCCCCGACCCCTGGGCCCAATTACTTCCAAATTTTTACAAAAAGTGTTGTCCATCGGAGATACACATGCGTATTTTAGTACTGGACTTTAATAAGTAAACCGAATAAAACACGTCCTTATGCTTTCGCGTCCAAATTACAACTCACTCTTTATTATATTATGTATTTCTTAAGTCTAGGTAGATATTTTAACAAAGAGGAAAAGAGAATAGTCTATAAGGCGGCAAAAACGACCGGTTTATGATATAAATATATAAAAAGACAATATGTATTTAAACGACTGACAGCGAAAGAATAACAATACAATTCGCCCATCCTGACCTTATAGATCACCTGATCTCTATTTATGTTTACATCTTTAATTTTAACATTTTGACTTAACCAAGGTTTCATGTTGCCGACCGCCCATACTCCTTGGTATGGTAATCTCGTTTGTTGGAAATTTTCTACATATTTAAGTATATATCTATCATTTCGTAGTACTTTTGTAACCTGATAAGGTCCTCGAAACTTCGGTATCAGTTTTTTTGATGCACCCGGGTGTGAGTCAAAGTTTTTCACCATTACATAATCACCTGTTTTGTAAATAATAGGCTTACACCTTTTTTTATCCACGTATTGTTTGTTGTATGCCTAAGAATTTTCTTGTTCTACTATCGCTCTCTGTCTTATTGTCTTAAGATCCCGTTTTACTTCTAAACCTTCTGTTTCTATCAGTTTATCTTTAAGTTCGTCTGAAAATTTCCCTTTCTGGTCTACTCCAAACAGCATTATACTTGGGTGTTGCTTAATTGTGCGATTCACTGTGTTATTAAACGTATCTTTAACCTTCTCCAAAACGTGATCCCAAAAAATTCCCTCTTCCGGTTTTACTAGTTTAGCCAACATTGGTCCTAAGCTTCTATTTACTCTCTCTACCTGACCATTTGCTTGAGGGGACCCTGTTGCGACCTTTACGTGTTGAATATTACTTTCTAATAGAAATAATTTAAAACCAACCGACGTACAACAACTTCCTCTATCCGAAACTATACATTTGGGCATACTATATGCTCTAAAATAACCTATTAGTGCTTTTATGACTTCTTTCATGTTCGTCGTTTTCGTGGGATACAATCTCACAAATTTAGTAAAAGCATCTATGACCACTAATACATGTTTTTTGACCGACCTTGAATTGTCTACAGGTTCATAATGATCTATGTGTACAACCTCGAACGGTATTTTACCTTTGGGAATGCTGTGAAGAAACCCCTCCTTTTTACCTTGCAAACACATTTCAAACAATTTTTTATGTGCGATCCTATTTTTTCTCTCATTTTAGGAAACCAGTAATTTTTCGAAATTAAGTCCAAAACTTTATCTGTGCCCACATGACCAACCTCATCATGATATTTGTACAACACATGATCAATCATCTCTTCCGGTACCAAAAACACAACTGTACCATCATTTTTTTTCTTCTTATATACCACTCCGTTTCTCATTTCGTACGACACATGCTCATACTCTTCTAACATTTGTTTAATTTTAACAATTTAACTATCTTTATTTTGGCAGACTATCAGATTTTCTTTAAACGTATTCGTTTCTAACGTAAGAACATTCGTTGACCTAAAGCATCTACATGTTGCATTCGAGCACCCGCGCGATGTTCCAACTCAAAATCATAGTTTTGTAACTCTTAAGCCCACCTAGAAATTCTTGGGTTAAGTTCCTTCTTATTTAATGTCATTGTCAAAGAGTTCCAGTCAGTTACGCCATTTTTTGCCAGTGTTTTCAGTTTAAAACTTTAGAACTTTGCTTCCGAGTGAGATGTTCTCTTAGATTCTTAGAATAATAGAAAATTGGGTGAAACTTTCCATCCTGTTTCCTTTGAAGTAATATAGCGCCAAAACCTATAGCACTTGCATCACAATCCAATTTTGTCTCATCTTTAGGGCTATAAAGTGCCAACACTGGAGTCTCAACCAATTTTTTCTTTAACATCTCAAAAGCCTCTAACTGTTCTGAGCCAAAATTAAACTCTCTATCCTTTCTGATTAAATCATATAACGGCTTGGCAATTATTGTTGAAAAATCTTTAACAAACCTACGAAAATACGAGCACAGCCCCAAAAAACTCTGTACCGAATGAGCTTTCTGTGGAGTGGGAAAATTTTGTATTGCCTCAACTCCCTTATCGTCAGCTTCTATCCCTTGTCCTGTAATCATCAAAACTAAATATTTTATTTTTTGTTGTGAAAACATACATTCCTAAAGTGTCCTAAAGTGTTCTTCATATGTATTTGTTGCTATCATGATGTCATCCAAATAAATTATAACTTCATCATTTCTAATCTAATCACCAGTTTTGAGAAATTTGAATTGTAATATTTTCTTGGTCAAGGTTTTTTGTACAGGTTTTGTTTTCCCTGACCATGATTCATTGATAAAAGTATTTTGACTCGCGTCGTTCTAAATTCGTGTTCGTTTTTCGTATTGCTTTTTCAATGAATCAGAGAGAATTCTGAGAAAATAAATTGAAACCGGCTACAAACGTGAGGAATGTGATATATTGTAAATCACATTCCTTCGATTTTTATTTTATTTTGAATTTAATAAAGGGATTAGCCCAACTTATTGCCGTGACACAAGTCATTCCGGGAGTCCTCCCTTGGCATTAAGTCTCTATATAAAAAAAATCGTTTTATTCGCCAATCCGTTTAATAAATCGTCAATAATCGGTATTGGATAACTATCTATTGCTGTAACTTTATTTAATGTCCGAAAATCAATACACATCCTGATATACCCATTTTTTTTCTAACCAGTACTATCGGAGAAACGTATTTAGACTCGCTCTCTCTTATATAACCTTTACTTAGGTATTCGTCTAACAACAAACTGAGTTCACCCTTCTCTACATACGATAACCTACGTGCGCGACAATGAAAAGGTTTAACATCATTTAATATTAGATTAAATTTTGTCTTAACTAACGGTTCAGTCGGGCGATCGGCACACAAATAATTGTATACCTAACTTTTTTATCAATTTCTAAACTTAACTCTTCATTATTATCATTTTTACAATCTATTGACATCAGTTGTTTTTCAAACTCTTGTTCGGTACAATATCTTTCAGCAGTAGGAGTAGATTGTAAATCAAGTGTTTGAAGGTATTTTGCTAATAACACAAGATCTTGGTTCTTTCGTTCTTTAATACGAATTGACAAAAGTTCCAACAGTTCTCTGGAAATATCATCATTATTTTTGCGCACAGAATCAAATAAAAAAAATTAAATCGCATCAGCTGTAACCAAAATTGCATGGCGTCTTCCTGACGCTTCAACAGCTAGTTTATCCGGCTTCAGTGCGATTAAAATATTTGATAAAATTTGGAAATTATTGTCATCCCGTAATGTTACAGAACTCAAATCATCTAATGCCTTTTTAATTGAGTCAGAAATTTTGAAAAATCTTTCAATCATTACCTCAATTACCTCTTCCACCTAGTCTTGCAATCTAGTAGCAAACTTAGTTCAACTCCGTGCTTTTCTTTGACATGTTCTTGTTGTAAAATGGAGTTTCTCTTTGGTGAAAGTTTAAAGAACTTTAAAATTTTTCTTACCATTGACAAGGCACCATTAATATTATCACGTTCACATCTTGGGGTTATAGTATCACCGTCGCATCGGCCATCGCTGCCTTCAGACTCAGAAAAATTATCGGTAGCCGAGTTATGCTCATTTCCAAACAGGAGCTTCCAGATCAATTGCAAGTCCTGCAATGGTGTCTGGAGAGCAAGTAAACAGAGTGCATCACTACAAGTTGAGGACAGCTACAAAAGAAGCTGCAGCAGTTAAGGGTGAACGTTTCCTTACAGTCGAGTTTGGAGGATTAAGGTTTCGACATCGGTTTATTGTATTGAAGATGAATGCATATTGGGTATCGACTTCATGATGGCGCACCAGATGTCACTTGATTTTTGAAAGCAAGTACTGAGATGGCGTAATGTGGAAGCTCCGCTCAGCATGACCGGCAATCACAATGGCGGATCATTCAGGAAGTGTTGTATCTCCGAGTACAAACAAAGTAGAAGACCGGAACACCAAAAATGTTCAGTTGTTTCACGAATTACGGTCCAGCGGATGAAAGATGATTTGACAAGAGAGCATCTAAGGGAAGAACAAGAGCAGGATGATTCAATTGCTCCAGTACTTCGATGGATGGAGCAAGGAGATAGACCGCACTGGCACGAAATTGCAACGCAAGTCCGACAGTAGAAAATTACAGGACTCAATGGCAGTCATTGAGATTCAAATATGGAATACTGTTAAGACAATGGGAATCTGCCGATGGTCGGTGTAACAAATCAAAGGTAGTGTTACCAACGAATTTGGTGAGCAAAGTCCTTCACAAAGCCCACACTGGAGCACCAGGAGAACACTTGGGAATTAAGAGGACACTACATAAAGTAAGAAGATTATTCTTTTGGGTCAATTGCCGCAGATATGTTAAAAACTGGTGCCGAACGTGTGCGAAATGTACTGCAAGAAGAGAGCTGCAACAAACAGCTGGAGGGAAAACGCATCGATACAAAGTTGTAGCGCCAACACTTGGGCAAGATGCAAAGGATTCCGATCGAATACCAATGATGATAAATGTCCACAGAACAGTAAAGAATAACATCGTGAATGGTAATGAAGGAATAAAAACACGGAATCACCTGCGTGCGAACTATGAAAATTTTCGGGAAGGAGATTTCGTTTGGCTATACAATTCCAAGACAAGATAAGGGGAACTACAGAAACCACAGCAAAGTTGGGAAGACCTCTACAACGACAACAGTATATCAGATTCAACAAAAGCCCAGATGTCAAAAGGAAGTTGTCTGCATCGACAGATTGACAAGGTAAAACATCACAAGGAGTGGTGAATCTGTTCGGGACGAACAGAATTGAGGTGGGGGTAATGTTACGAAAAGTAGTTAGTAGCGCGGTAGGTTCCAATCCTAGATAAATCGCAATGTACAGGCTCATCCAAAATTAAGTACTAAAATTAGAATTAAAAATAGCATACGACTAATTAGATTATTTTAAATTTGAAATGTAACCGCCTGTAAGTTTAAATCATTATGTACTGATCAAAAATGTTGTAAAACCGGTTTGTGCGGTTTGCCCGGTTTTTGTAAAAGAACATGGTTGAACATGGTTGAAAATGTAGTCTGTTTTTTGAAGATGACTCATTACATATAAGTATCGTTAGTTGTAAATAAGTGAATAAGGCTACAATTTTGTGGTCTTTTCTCGATATTTCAGTCTACAATATTGGAAGTTTCTGGAAGCTTTTCAATGCGTATAAAAGGTGGCGTTCACTGCAGAGAATTCATTAGGTTATTGGAATTTAATCAGTGAAGTTGTAAAAGTTCTTGCAAAGTGATTAAGCTACTACCTAAGAGAATTATTGTAAAGTGCAAGTATTATAAGTGTTCTTGTGTACATTTAAAGTTATCACCAGTATAAATTGTGTACTTGTGTTATTTTTATTGTTTCATTATTAAAGTTTTTATTTGTAAATTAATAAACTTGTGTTGTGTTTTATTTGCAAAATCCTTTTCGAACTCAAAAGCCCAAAATTTCGTAACAATATGTATCCTGTGTTTGTGACCATGTTCGTTATCAAATTGTTGGGCATTTATCTTTCTAAAATTTGAATTTACCTCCTCTTATTTCTTTTATGAATATTGGTCCTGTTCTAATATCTACATCTTTTTTTCAACATTGATTCTATTATCTGTGGCTTCTTTCATTTTAATTATTTGGTCTTTAATTGTAGTGCAGTCGTCGTGAGTTGTAGTCCCGTCTATAAAATCTATTGGCTTACGTCTTGTAGTAGAGTTGTTGTAAAAGCTAATAATTTTATACATTTTTTCCTCAACTGTATCTAAATCTTCATTGGGATCGTGTCAAAGGAGTCTTAAGTGTTCATTTATTGTATTGTGTAAGCTCTCAATATCGGAATTAGATGTATGATTATCGCTAGATATAAAATGTATCTCAAGATTTTGGTTTTTTAAAAATTGTTTAATGGGCAATGCTTTAAAACCTAACTCGTTGTCTACTGTTAGTTTTTTAAAATGACCTTCGGTGCTTAGGTATTGAATAATGGCTTTTTAAATTCAATCTATGACCGATTTGTTATTTTGATAGCTTAGGTATATTTAGAAAATTTGTCTACATGACGTCCCTTGGGCTATTTGGTGTTTCCGTTAGTTTCAATGTTTGTTTAATTGGTCGTCTTTCGTATTTTTATTTATTGCAAATTTCGCAATAATAAATGAATTGTGTCATATTCTGTTTTAGATTAGAATGACAAATTTCTTTTTTAAGCTGCAAAAAGTTTTCGTTTATATAGGGTGTTTTTTTGGGAGGTTTGTTTTTCCGATAGATGTCGTTTTATTTTATGACAGTTGTTTTGACAGCTCAAAGTGGCATTTCTACTCAGTATTGTTTGGCAAATCATTATGAAAAAAAAAAAAAAAAAAAAGACATTTGTGAAAAATAGTCGTGGTAGCCATATGCCAGAAATTGTGTTTAAATGTTAAATGCCAAAAAATTATCTACCAAATAAAAAAAAATTTTGGTCATTTCATAATTTTATATGTGTTTTATTCAAAAAAAAAATCGGCAACCTCTTAAAAAAACACGTTATATCTAACGGGTGTTTTTTTAAGAGGTTGCCGATTTTTTTTTTGAATAAAACACATATAAAATTATGAAATGACCAAAATTTTTTTTTATTTGGTAGATACTTTTTTGGCATTTAACATTTAAACACAATTTCTGGCATATGGCTACCACGACTATTTTTCACAAATGTCATTTTTTTTTTTTTTTTTTTTTTTTCATAATGATTTGCCAAACAATACTGAGTAGAAATGTCACTTTGAGCTGTCAAAACAACTGTCATAAAATAAAACGACATCTATCGGAAAAACAAACCTCCTAAAAAAACACCCGTTACTTACACCTCTGTGATTATTTCTTAGGTTTTCTGTTGCTATCAAATCCGAAAGTTCCTTAATTACGTCCTTGAGAATTTTTTTGCACCTTATATTATTTTAAATATATTGGAGTTGTTATTTCAGTCCTCAATGGCTTTTCTGAAATCACTATAGAATGTCTCATCTTCTATATATTAGCACTGCATTTGTTTTATTAATGTCGAAGTGTTTTCGAATTATATTAATAACGTTGTTATTGTCAAAGGTTTTGTCATATATAATTTTCCTGTTTGCCTCAAATACTTTAAGGTTTCTTATTTATAAAGAACCTGAACTTATCTTCTTTAGAATGATTTGGTTTTTATAGACGTTAATTAGACAAGTCGATTCTATGATTATTGGGTTATGATTATTATGATTATTACGTTTTCAGTATAGTTTTTATTATTTCTCTTGACAATGCGTCAGCATTTCCATTATGCATGCCTTTTTTATATTTTTTTTAAATCGTATTCCGCTAAACAAAGTCTTCATCGCACAAGCTTAAAATTAGGGTCTTTTATCGATCCATGGAATTTGTCTATGATCTGTCTCAATTAGCAATTTTCTGGAAAAAAGATAAGGCCTAAAATATTGTGTGGCCCATACAACATCAAGAAGTTTCTTCTCGATCGTACTATAATTTTGTTCGTGACCATTAAGTGTGCGGATGGCGAAACAAACGGTAATATAAATTGCTTGTTAAAATCTGGATAACGTGATATTGGATCATTGGAGCTTTTTCAGTGTTTCGAAACTGTCCATATATTTTGGATCTTTTATGTTAATTTTTATCTCTTTTTTCAAATAATTTGTTATTAGGCTTCGCGATTTTTGAGTAATCTCGAATGAATTTTCGATAAAACCCTGTGAGACCTAAATATTGTTTTATTTCCTTAATGGATTTTGGTAAGGGAACTTTTGTACACAATCATAATACCTTTTGGGGGCTAGGTTTCACACCATCCCTAGTTACTTTTTAATTTTTGTTAAGGACTCCAGTGGCTTTTGCTAGGATTATGATATCGTCAATATACTCGCATGCTAAGCTTATATTGTTGATATGGCTTTAAAAAATTTTATTCATTAGATATTGAAACGTCGCTGGAGATGTCTTCAGCCCAAATGGCATACGCACCTCTTTGGGTACGACTGTTTGGGGTGTTCTTGTTTAAATAGAACACACATGTGGTTGTTGTTGCAAAACTCTCGTTTGTGGAAATGAGAAGAAAAGATCAAATTTGAAAAGACCTGTTCGTGAAAATTTCAATTAAATTTGGACGACCTATAAGAACTGATGTTCTGATCATGAAACATGATCTTGATGAAAAGCAACATCTATATGAATCAAAGCTGATATAAAAAACGGCTAATGCAACGAGTTGTTTCCTCATTATATATATATATATATATATATATATATTTATATATTATTTATTTTTTTTAAATTGCGTAATATATTAAGCACATGAAAATGGTCTTGTAAGTAAGAATTTTTGAATTTTTAGAGACGATCACCTTAATTTAACGGAGTTCGGATTAATTTGTCGTGCTTTATTCCGAAATGATAAGGGTCACATTTACGAAGTCCCGGCTGATAGATTGGAACAAATATTTGGTGTATTTGATATTAACGGAGATGGATTTATTGACCGAGAAGAATTTAAATTTTGTTGGAATCGTTGGATAAAGACTGTAAGTTTATTTTATGGATAATTACACTTAAGGAAAAACTATCTAAGAAGCTTAGAATTGCACAGAGTTTTCTTTTTATTAATTCATTTTCCAATATATAAGATACATTTTCCTATTGTTTATAAAATTATGTGGAACTTATTCATAAAAGTAATGTGGTACTATTTCGTATGTAGTTGTAAGTAGTTCTCTTTTCTCCTCCCTTTCCTTAACGCCCACGCTTTGCCAAGTATATAGCCGAGCATTATAAGGGTGCGAGGCCCTTTTAGCATGCGGAAATTAAAAAAAAAATTCTCTAATCGGAGATACCACATTTGTGCATTTTGAATAAATTTGGGTTAATTTTGAAAAAAATTGTATGGAAGTCCTTCCTTCCTGGAAGATACATCTGAGGTACATAGTTGTATGAAATTTGAAAAAAAACATTTTTATAAAATTTGTATGGGAGCCCCTCGGTCCTAGGGGTCGATCTCTTCCAAATTTTTACAAAAAAATGTTGTCCATCGGAGATACACATGCATACAAAATTTGAAAAAATCGGGTAAATTTTGTAAAATATTTGCCGCGAGCCCCGAGGAGCTCCTAATTTTAAAAGAAAGTGTTATCATCGGAAATATTCATATGTGCAAATTTTCAACAAACAAACTGTAACGAAGTTGCCTACCAGCAACTACGCCACAACCATACGGCTAGGTAGGCAAAAATTAAAATTACATAAAAATTACATTAAAAAATATATATATAAGTAATATATGCGCACAGCTCACATGAGTTGCATGGCA
The DNA here is from genome assembly GCA_947095585.1 of Nephrocerus scutellatus. Classification (NCBI taxonomy): domain Eukaryota; kingdom Metazoa; phylum Arthropoda; class Insecta; order Diptera; family Pipunculidae; genus Nephrocerus; species Nephrocerus scutellatus. Next base: position 41,998,778 of record OX352761.1, read on the forward strand.
CCAATCAAAATATATACACACGTATGTATGTACGTATACACTTTTAGAATAAATTGCTTGAGTAACCATATAGGAATGTCAACGTAGTAAGCATCATTCGACAGGCATGCTACTAGGCGTTGATATTAAGATATATTCTTGTGTTACTCAAGTGAGTCAGTACCGCCAGCGGAGAGCTATGAGCTAGAAGTCTCTAGTTACCGGGTTCATACCCCGGCATTTACTCGGATATTTTTAATTTTAATATCATATATAATAAAATATTCATTCGGCCCTATGTCTTTATAACAAAAGAAAAGGCTTATTGTTATAAACAATGGAGGAATAGGTATATTCATATAAAATATTAGCATTAGTAATTCAACAATAATCAGTCAATAAATTATTAGAAATTTCCTTTTTGGTTTGGAAGATAAATATAATTCTCAACAAGCCTTTACTTTTTATTAAAGACATAGGGACCGAAAACGCAGTACAATCAGAGATCTATACTCCAAAAAAACCTAACTCAGTATATATACTGGAAGTGGTTAAGAGTCTCTCACTGTTCTACACGAACAAACTTTCGACGGGAACAGTAATCTACTGAACCCATACATACAACGCAGCTCTTGTAATATTTTAGCCAGAGATAAGTAGATTCAATCGCTTTCTATTCCCAACATATTACACCCTGGCTGGAAGTCGACAAACAGTACACGCAGTGCGAAATAAGTAGATTCAATCGCTTTTTCGTCACTGATAGTCTTTTCTGCCGAAATTTCTCGTGGGCTTGCAAGGGATAAGTAGATTCAATCGCTTTTCCTTACTTGCGCCACTCTTTGTTGACCGGCACAGGAAGTAAGTAGATTCAATCGCCTCTTCCTCAGTTAGAGCCCACTGGTCAATCGCATATAGCGGGGAATAGGTGACGTCAGTCTGTGTTTCCCCACTATAGCCAATTCTTTTCAGTCGACTGCGAAGTCCGACTGTGGTATAGGGTATTGGATGCGCCAATCTCCAAATACCTCTATACGTAGGTTTAGGAATATATATATAGTTAGGTATAAATAAGTAGTTATTCTTAGTTTAAACACTTGAAAAGCATGTAATTTAATATTAAAATCTCAAGAAGAGAAGAAAAGAGAACAAATAATAAAGACTAAAACCAAAATACCAACAAAAAACCGAATTCGTATTTATAAGGAAAACAAAAACAATTTGTAACACCGACGTAGAGGAGAAGAACCCTGGGTAAGCCGGCGAGCGTCACCCGAGTAGAAACGTTACAAATTTGGCGCCCGAACAGGGACCATATTAATATAGTCACCCCCCCCCCCGCAAAACCAAAAAAAAAAAATCATATATAAGTAATATAAGCAAAACGACAAGAATGGTCGCAGTAATTGCGTAAAGCCTAGTCTAAATATTAGGAAACGACACGAATGGTCGCACCGATAGAAACAAATTTAGAGCCCGTTTTAAATAAGTCGACAACCAGAATAGTCGCATCATCAGAAAATTAAAACCAACGTAAATATAAGCAGACGACACGAACGGTCGTATCACCAGAAAATTAATTAGAACCAACACTAGTTTAAGCGAACGATTAGAATAGTAGCAGCAAAGAAAAATTTTATTTACGAAAGAGACATCTACCGGGCCACCTATCAAAGGGAAAAAGGTTGCTGATATTGGTGAAAGCATCACCACTGACATAGTCTGGGCACCAACCGGGGTGTGTCCAAATTCAGACCCGAGCAACAAACCTCCTTTTTGGCAATTGCAACCACAGACACTGGACTGAGTGCGTCTGGGTTGTACTCTTTGCGAAAAGAAGAGTTGATCAGCGAACTGGAAAGTCGTGGCATAGACCAGACAGGAACCGTATATGAACTACGAAAGAAATTAGCAGCTGAATTAAAAAAGTTCAACTCGTGTGAAGACCTGCGGACTGGGGAAATAGCAGCAACAAACAGAAAAATGGTCGAAATTCCCATAGTCATTCATCCAGCAGTAGATGCAAGTACTTCGCAGCCGCTAGCCTATCGTCCATCTGACTCTGAGGTCATGGATAAAGTTAGGAAATGGAATGTAAGGTACGATGGAGGTACAAACAAGCCATTAGAATTTTTGGAACGGGTGGAAGAACAGGCTGATTGTTACCAGTTGCCTCTTGACCGGATTGTACGCACGCTACCCGAATTATTAAAAGGGACCGCGCTAGTGTGGTACAGACACAATAAAGAATTGTTAAATAGTTGGGACATATTTAGCGAAGAACTGCGCCGTTTCTTTTTACCTCCGCGGTTCTACTCACAACTACTAGACCGCATTCGAAATAGAACACAGGGGAATAAAGAAAAAGGGAAGGAGTTCATCACTGCGATTCAGGCCCTGATGAGATGGCATACTCCCCTCATTACCGATGAAAAGCTACAGCGAATTTATGATAATTTGCGCCCTGAATACAGGCTTTATATTAAACGTAGAGAGTTCGCAAATTTGTCAGAACTCACCGCCCTCATCGAAGACTTCGAGTGCTTGATGGCTGAACAACATTCGCCACGGCCTATGCAGATGCCGAATCGGCAGGTACCACTACGTCCTACTGCACCACCGCTTCGTCACACAGCACCATCGTTTCAACCAGCAATTGTACCCCATACACGCTATAGTCCACCAGCACCACAGCCAATATCCGTTCCACACCAGACGACCATCCAGTCAGCTCGACAAATCTTCGCACCAACAAGACAAAGCAACGATGTAACATATCCGCATCATGCCAGCAATGTCACGTACCTTATCGTGGCCAACGATGTAACATATCCGCATCATGCCAGCAATGTCACATACCCTATCGTGGCCAACGATGTAACACGTCCACAGCATACCAACCAGATCAACGACCAGATACCCATCAGTAGTATACCACCCACCAGCGCATATAAACGGAGAACCCATTGTTGGAAGTGCGGTCAACCAGGGCATGTTCGAAGGAAATGCCAACAGGCAGGGCAACTGTTCTGTTCATACTGCGGCATAGATGGTATACAGCACCTCAACGGTCAATGTAGACCGGGAAACGCCGACGGGCCGGACAATCCTATGAGGCCTTAGACGTCCCAGACCCGACTGTCCTCAGTCACGCCTCATACACATTACCAATTGTATGTTACAATAAGCAATATAATGCCGTCATCGATACTGGGGCAGGGAAATCATGCATCGGAAAAACGATACAGCAAGTCTGTATAACCAACCAAGTACCAGTTAGACCGATAACTATGACTTTCGCCTTAGCCAACAAATCTACAGTCACCGCTCGTCAGGCATATATGATACAATTGGAATGGAAAGGCCACACTTACATCCAAGAGTGAAAGAATACAATAATAACCGAGTCAACCAGTGATCCAAAGTCTTCTGACCGAAAGGCAGCAGTTGGACAAGTTCCTGGCAGTTGAATTACCACAGTTTGAAAACGTTAAAGGACCAACCAGTGTTACTGAGCACGAGATTCGACTCAAACACCAGCGGACGTTCAAACAGCGATACATGCCAAGAAACCCCGCGATGCAAGCGATTATCAATGAAGAGATCGACCAACAATCGAAGGTCACCAGCCAGCCTTGAGATTTATCGCAAGCAAAAAATTTATTAAAAAAAAAATATAAAAATTTAATTGAAAGAATTTAAAAATTTTGTTTATTCTTATTAATATAATATAATTTATATTAATATAAAATTTATACAAGCTGTGTTTTTAATCCTTCAGTTTCGTTGTGTTGAAAAGTTTACTATTTTGGTGTTTCTTTTTTTATTATTTTGCTTAACATCACAAAGAATTTTTCAAGAATACATTTTGGATTCATACATGTTTGCTGATTTGGATAACTACAAACCGTGATCTTGGACAAGACCGAACGTAGCTCAGCTTGTTAAAGAAAGCTATCAACTTTCTTAACAAGATCAAATTGGACTTTTATACAAGTATTTATTTAAGTTGAATTTTTTGGAAAGCCTATCGGCTCACTGATTTTTCGTGACTCTTTCGTTTGTAAGGCCTGGTACTACAAGCGAATTCGTTGCGATTTTTTGTTGGGCTGTTGTCTTTTAAAAAATCTTCTTTTTGTTATAAATTTTAATTGTTTTTTATTTTAATTTATTTAACATATTTTTTCGTGTATTTCGTTATTTTAACATTGTGGAATGAATTCTTATTTTGAAATTCATTTCACTAATATTCGCGGCTTTAAGGGTAATTTTAACTCCATCGTAGCGCATCTTCACGCGAATAAACCTGCGGTTCTTAGTTTATGTGAAACGCAGGTTTCTTTTATGGGTACCCCAAATGATTTCCAATGTCCGGGGTATTATCGTGTCGACTGTTTGGTTCCGCATCGAGTGGTTGTTGCTTTATTAGAGATGATATCTGTTTTTCTGTTCCGAAATGTAATCCATTGTTCAATACGATATGGATTGAAATTTTAATAGCAAACCATTCAATGTTTATTTGTTCCCTATATCGTAGTCCTAATTTGTCACCTGATAACACTATTATTGAATTTGATAATTTATCGGAAACAATTGACAAGATTTACGAATCCTCACCAACTTCAGAATTAGTAGTCTTGGGAGATTTTAACGTCCATAATGATTCTTGGTTGGCATATTCGAATGGTAGAGATCGATCAGGTGAATCCGCAGAACTATTTTCAGATACCAATCTTCTAACACAACTCGTCGATAAGCCAACTAGGTATCCCGATACATCTGGTCAATCATCTCACCTATTAGATTTATTTCTTCTATGCCAGATAAATATTCAATTGATTTATCTGCTCCATTAGGTCTTTCCGACCACGCTCTGGTATTAGCCAAATTTTCAATAACCCCAACCAATATAGAGTCAACAAGTAAAAGGCTACTCTGGCACTTCAAAAATGCTAACTGGGAACTCCTGAATCAATTTTTTAGCTCCTTCCTCATTTAAGAAAAGCAATATTCGTAAGAATAAGTGGTTTAATGATAACTGCAGGTCAGCAGTCGCGAGTAAAAAATCAGCCCATTTGGTCTACGTTAATTGCCCATCCGTAGAAAACCTTGTTAAGTTTAGAATAGCCAGAAATAGAGCTAACGCTATAATTAACAGGTCTAAAATAATAAATGACCAAAAGATTCGAGATAGCATGCGGAAAATTTTAGATTATGATTCAAACATTAAAAGATTTTGGACATTGCAGCAATGGTTAAAAGAAACTTTGGAGAAAGGACTTCTTCTGTTCCTACTTTATTCCATAATGGTATTCTTTATAAAACTGATATTCAGAAAGCCAATCTCTTAGCTTCGCATTTTGCTAGTGCGTCAACCCTTCCATTTTCTAACCAAAATCCACCAATTCTTCCGAATGTAGGCCTAGGTATGTCTTCAATTTATTTCCGTCGTCGGGTTGTTTCCAAAATTCTTAAAGAACTTGACCCCAATAAAGCAACTGGACCCGACGGTATTCCACCATTATTATTGAAAAGATGTCATCATACTTTGGCTAATCCGCTTAGCAAATTGTTTCATCTCTCAATTAAGACAGGTGTTTTTCCGTCAATTTGGAAAATAGCTAATATTCAACCCGTCCCGAAAAAAGGTGATAAGTCTGCACCTACTAACTACCGCCCTATTGCTCTGTTGTCAGTTTTGTCAAAAGTAATGGAATCTATCATTAATTTCAAAGTAATGAGCTATCTGGATTCGAATGCTCTTTTATCTGATGTACAGTATGGATTTCAAAAAAATCGATCTTCAGGTGAACTAATGACGTGCATGACTCATTGTTGGGAGCGAAGCCTTGAAAATCTAGGCGAATCAAGCGTTGTGTCCTTGGATATTTCTAAGGCTTTTGATAGAGTTTGGCATGATTGTCTTATTAATAAGATTCGTGCGCTCAACTTACACCCCTCTCTCATTACATGGATTGAGGATTATTTATGGAACCGCAAATTAAAAGTGGTATTGAATGGTTTTTCCTCATCTTCGCATGAGATCAATGCTGGCGTTTCTCAAGGGTCTTCCTTATCGCCTACATTATTGTTAATATATATCAATGTCTTGTTGTCTTCTACAACATGTGATATCGACTCATTTGCTGATGATACGACGTTATCGGCTTCAATGGAGTTTGTTAGTCAAAAAGAATGCAATTCTCGCTTGATTGGTTCGCGTGAATTAATGAATTCGACAATTCTGTCGAACATTCAAGTTATTCTTGATTGGGGAAGATCTAATAGGGTGGAATTTAACCCAAATAAATTCCAGTCTTGTCTTTTTTCTCAAAAGGCAATTCAACATTACGTAGCACCAGTAATTAATGGTGCCACTATTGCGAGATCAGTTTCACTAAAGATGTTAAGTTTGAAAGTTTCTAGTGAACTTTCCTGGAAGGAACATATTTATGAAATATCAAAAAGAGCGAGCCAATGCTTGGGCTTTATAAGACGTTGTAACTTTTACTTCAGCCCCTCTGAAGTATTAAGATTATATAAATCTTATGTTAGACCAATTTTAGAATTTAATTCATTTGTTTGGGGTGGGGCTCCAAGATCTCATTTGGTTCATCTTGATGGAATTCAAAATAGAGTTATCCGTTTGATAAATGATGTAACCATTACTTCATCTCTTGATTCTTTGGAGCATAGACGTAATGTTGGAGCTTTATCTGTTTTCTACAAATTTTACAACGGTAGATGTTCTTCAAAAACCCGTTCTCTATTCCCAGGTCCTTTTGTCAGCAACGTTAACACTCGTTTGAGGTCTAATCAACATAGATTTGCCTTAAAACCGTTCTCATGTAGAACCCAACACTTCAAATCGTCCTTTTATCCGAGAGTGACTTCGATGTGGAATCAATTGGTCGACTCCGTATTTCCTGAATCTTATAATTTACAGGCCTTCAAAATAGCTGTCAACAACTTCCTGAAGGACGACCGTAGTGTTCATTAGAGGATACGATTATTTTATATAATAAAATTATTATTGATTGTATTTTTTGTATTATTTATAATATTTGTTGTTTATTTTGTAATATTTTCTTGGTCAAGGTTTTTTGTAGTTTTCCCTGACCATGATTCACTGATAAAAGAATTTGGACTCGCGTCGTTTTAGTTTCGTGTTCGTTTTTTCGTATTGCTTTTTTCAATGAATCAGAGATAATTCTGAGAAAATAAATTGAAACCGGCTACAAACGTGAGGAATGTGTTATATTGTAATTCACATTCCTTCGTATTTTTAATTTTTAATTTTAATAAAGGGCATAGCCCAACTTTTTGCCGTGACGAAAGTCATTCAGGGACTTATCCCTTGGCATTGAGTCGTTTAAAAAAAAAAAAAAAAAAAAAAAAAAAAATCGAATCATCCAACAGTCCATATAGCTCACCCATCGTGTTGGTCAGGAAGAAGAAGCAAGGTACCTGGAGGCTATGTGTTGACTATCGACAACTGAATGAAATCTCAATCTAAGATGCATATCCATTACCACAGATTAACTACATACTCGATAAGCTCAAAGGAGCCAAATACATTTCTACGATCGACCTTAAGCAAGGATACTGGCAGATACCGCTGAAGGCAACAAGTCGACCATATACCGCGTTCACTGTTCCTGACAGAGGACTCTACCAGTGGAAAGTTATGCCGTTTGGGTTACACTCAGCCCCTGCTACTTTTCAACGACTGCTCGACAGAATTATCAGTCCAGAACTGGAACCATACGCGTTCGCCTACTTGGATGATATCATTGTCATCGGAAGCACCTTCGCTGAACATATGAATGCCCTGACTGAATCAGAGCGGTATTCACACGGATCCCGACAAGATTGAAGCAGTTAAATCGCTGGTACCCCCGCGAAACATAAAGGAACTTCGTCGTATTATTGGAATCGCATCATGGTATCGACGCTTCGTTCCAAATTTTTCGACCATCACGGCACCTTTAACCAAATTATTAAAAAAAAGAAGCAGAAGTGGTCATGGGAAGAAGCCCAAAAGGAAGCATTCGAAACACTGAAAACGAAACTAACCGAGGCACCAGTTCTTGCCTGCCCAGATTTTTCCAGACAGTTCGTCCTTTGAATAGACGCTAGCGCCGATGGACTTGTCGAACGCTTACAGACGCTGAACGAAATTACTCAGTCACCTAAAGGGAGTGTTTGGCGATGGTGTGGGGTATACGGAAAATGAGACCATACCTAGAACCATACTATACCATACCAAATCAAGATATTATTACTTATTACTGAAACCTGTTCGTGGTACGACTCCAAGATCCAGGCAGTCACTACGAAACCAGAAGATAACCCCGAATACCAGGTCCTCGACAAAACCCTATATAGACACATCTATAACCCAACCTGGAACACAGAAACCACTCAATCTGCATGGAAGAGTTGCGTCCCCAAACCATTACGTCCACAAGTCTTGGAAGAAAATCACACAGATGTGACCGCAGGCCACATGGGAATAGCAAAAACGATTGCCCGGGTTGCGGGTACTTACTATTGGCCGGGATTCTTTCGCGACGTTGCGCGATTTGTCCGGAGATACCCTACGTGCATAGAATACAAGGTACCAACTTGCAAACCCGCTGGAAAAATGTATATGACTGCCGCTAACTACCCTTGGGAAATTGCATGCTCCGATTTTGTAGGACCACTGCCACGGTCGACGAAGGGAAACACGATGGTACTCGTTTTCTACGACAAGTTTTCTAAATGGGCAGAAGTCATGGCGTTGCACGATGCCACAACCCCCGCGTTGATAAAAGGATTCAGGGAACGAATACTTAGCCGGTAAGGCTGCCCAAAATTGTTAATCACTGACAACGGTACGCAATACAGAAGTAAACAGTTCCAAAACCTGCTCGCGCAACTACAAATAAAGCAGAGGTTTACGCCGCCATATACGCCGCAAGCCAACCCAACGGAAAGGATGAACCGCGTCATCAAGACCATGATCGCACAATATGTAAAGACGGATCATGGCAGATGGGATGAGCATCTACCAGAGCTAATGTTAGCTATAAACACTAGCCGAAACGAAGTAACAGGCTACTCAGCGGCATATCTAAATTTTGGCCGGGAATTACGCCTACCGTCCACACCGGACACACCGTTAAATTTCGAGCCTGACACCGCGGAACGCGTGACCAGATTACACGAGATACTCGCCTTAGTCCGGCTGAATCTCGCAAAAGCCGCCCGTGGACACCTGCAGTAGGAGAAATGGTATATTATCATCATCGACCACTCTCCTCGGCCGCTCAGCAATTTGCCGCCACGGTACATCGGACCCTACCGAGTAAAGAAGAGAATCTCCCCAGTCATAGTTATCTTGGAAGGGGATAACAAGAAAACCCTCACAGCTCACGAGAAAGACTGCAAGGAAATATCTATAACTCTGCAGGAGGAGGTAACTCAGACCGTGGGTATAGTCAATAAAGAGATACCAGTCGTCAACGAGATGTCCGACAATAAACAACTCGCGAAATTCACGGACGAACCACCAGTGCCAGAATTTCACCGCCGTACCAGGCCAACACCCCCGATGGCTCCCTCGCCAAAAAAGACTGCGCAACAACACTTAAGGGAAGTGAAGTGGAAAAAAGGCCTCCACCTCAAAACAGGCCACTAACCAGCAACGAGCTTAACCGGCTCTGCGAGATCGTCCCGAGGGACGTGGGAAGTGCCGCAAGCCCCTTGCATATGTGCATAAAACGACCCAGCACGGTCGAGCGCTCCACGACATCCCTGGCCGCGTTGCAAGATGGAGGCAATAAAGCAACGACAACCAACCCAGAAATCAAGCCCCCGTCAGACACAAATCCCCAATCCACATCCAATACGTAATCATTACCAGACCCAACCCAGCAGAATGTACACCAACCACAGTAGACACAGTGTACCAAAACCACAAGGAGAGGAAATGCTCTGTGGAGGCCACCTCTCAGGTAGCTGCACCCAGTATGTTACTAAAGTTTAATGCACACAACTCCAAATTCCACCTATATCGTCATGTGACAGAACCAGGTACTTCCCTTGTAGGGTGTTTGTAGCTTTGCGAAAAAGGTAATACGTCGCAACACCGCTTTAGCTTGTTGCCACTGGCTCTCCCTTGGTCTCTCTCTCTACAATAATAATCATCAACGATTAGCAACGATGATTATAAAGTACACCCATAAGGGCAGTAGGAATTGAACGAAAAAGAAAAAAAAGAGAGCAATTGAGCAACCGAACGCAACATTATGTGCTACAGCCTACAGGTTGTCGGCATGTAATAAGAGTAATAGACGGGCAATGTCGAGAAGAATTCTATCGACAGTCGGCAAATAGATTACCTCGTGTGCGGTTGAAATAAAGTGGCGTCCCTTTTGTTAGAAATGGCGTCCTATTAGTAAAATTCGTAAAAGCTGAAAAGAAAAGCAAATAAAGTATCCCATTATTACTTAAATGATTTTTCGAGAATTCTATCGACAGTCGGCTAATAGATTACCCCTTGTGCGGTTGAAAGAAAGTGGCGTCCCTTTTGTTGAAAATGGCGTCCTATTAGTAAACTTCGTAAAAGCTGAAAAGAAAAGCAAATTTAAATTATTAAGCAAATTTTAAAGTGATTTAAAATTAATTAAGGGTGATGGGCAATAAAGTATCCCATTATTACTTAAATGATCTTTCGAAAATTCTATCGACAGTCGGCTAATCGATTACCTCGTGTGCGGTTGAAATAAAGTGGCGTCCCTTTTGTTGGAAATGGCGTCCTATTAGTAAAATTCGTAAAAGCTGAAAAGAAAAGCAAATTTAAATTATTAAGCAAATTTTAAAGTGATTTAAAATGAATTAAGGGTGATGGGCAATAAAGTATCCCATTATTACTTAAATGATCTTTCGAAAATTCTATCGACAGTCGGCTAATAGATTACCTCGTGTGCGGTTGAAATAAAGTGGCGTCCCTTTTGTTGGAAATGGCGTCCTATTAGTAAAATTCGTAAAAGCTGAAAAGAAAATCAAATTTAAATTATTAAGCAAATTTTAAAGTGATTTAAAATTAATTAAGGGTGATGGGCAATAAAGTATCCCATTATTACTTAAATGATTTTTCGAGAATTCTATCGACAGTTAGCTAATAGATTACCTCTTGTGCGGTTGAAATAAAGTGGCGTCCCTTTTGTTGAAAATGGCGTCCTATTAGTAAACTTCGTAAAAGCTGAAAAGAAAAGCAAATTTAAATTATTAAGCAAATTTTAAAGTGATTTAAAATTAATTAAGGGTGATGGGCAATAAAGTATCCCATTATTACTTAAATGATCTTTCGAAAATTCTATCGAGAGTCGGCTAATAGATTACCTCGTGTGAGGTTGAAATCAAGTGGCGTCCATTTTGTTGAAAATGGCGTCCTATTAGTAAACTTCGTAAAAGCTGAAAAGAAAAGCAAATTTAAATTATTAAGCAAATCTTAAAGTGATTTAAAATTAACTAAGGGTGATGGGCAATAAAGTATCCCATTGTTACTTAGAGGATTTTTCGAGAATTTTATCGTACAGTCGTTTTGTATAAATTGTCCCAAGCGGTCGATTTCCGGTACGTGTGCGGAGGCCCATGCAGCAACATGGCGGCCCACCATTTATTTTAGGAGCACAAGCAGTGAACCCGATTATGATTTTTTTGCTATAAAAAAGGGGGTTCCTTGTTTTTGTCCTAAGAAGCACAAAGAACCTGTGCTTAGCTTTTTTATTCGAAATCATTCTTTGGATAAACATGGGCATAGTTTCTGCTCGTTCGAGAACATTCTTCAAATTCGCCAGCGATAGCAGCCAAGTCAAAGAAGCGCAGCAAAATGCAGCTCAGCAAGTTAGGGCACATCAACGTAATGGAAAAAAAAATACAACCTTATTTTGCCCCACCACGCCCCAACCACCAGACGCCGATTCGTGTTGTTTTTCCTTTTGAATTTTTTTATCTTATCTTAATTTTGTAAGAGTAGTAATTAAGGGACGCGAACAAGTTACGGGCAACAATACACAATTTTAATGTCGTACCTTTTCTTTATATTCTTATACGAGTGGAACCCAAGAGTAATCGGGGTGGTAATCTGTCCTCCCCCCAACAAAAATTGCTTAATTTCTTTAACCCCATTGTTTTCCAGCACATCGAACTCGTCAGCGCTGTCGGAGTGGGTTTAGTGGATAATAGGGTAAGTCAAGTTTAAATTGAAATTCCCATTTCTTGGTTGAATTTATTTTTGGTCATAATTACTTCTATTGCGGGTTTTTTTCTTGTTGGCCCGAGTAATTAATTTGTCTCAGGTTGTCCCCTCGTATGAGTAGAAAGCGTAATAGTAACGTTGTAAAATTACAAAAAAAAAAATATATATTTTTATGATATATACAAGTCTTAACAATATCCTTTTAATTACCTTTGAAATATCAATATTAAAGGATATAGAAAAATTTTTTTTAGTATTTTTCGTTTGTACTTACCCTTATTAAAGAAATAATATAATATGCACCAATCTAAAGAAAAAATATATATATCACTTTAATTACCTTTTGAAATATCAATATTAAAGGATATAGAAAATTTTTAACATTTTTTTAGTATTTTTCGTTTGTACTTACCCTTATTAAAGAAATAATATAATATGCACAAATCTAAAGAAAAAAATATATATCACTTTACTAACCTTTTTAAATATCAATATTAAAGGATATAGAAAAATTTTAACTTTTTTTTCTAGTATTTTTCGTTTGTACTTACCCTTATTAAAGAAATTATATAATATGCACCAATCTAAAGAAAAATATATATCACTTTAATTACCTTTTGAAATATCAATATTGAAGGATATAGAAAGATTTTAACATTTTTTTTAGTAAAGCCCGAAAACATCTGACACACACCTAACAGAGATAACTATTTATTACATAAATGGCGCCCACCGTGGGCCCGAAGAAGTTTACACTAGTAGATTCCTTCGGGTTCCAAAAAAAATAATTTCCCCTTTCCTGTCAAGGTTCATGTTTTTTTTTTCCTTTTTGCAGTTAGATTAATTGAAATCAGTGTCGCAAAGACATTGCTCCCTTTTCGTGTTCAGTGTGAAAAGTAGCCTAGTACCATGCGGAATTGCAAGTGGTCGGGGGTGTGACCGCCGGCTACGTGACCAATGACACTGCGTTGCTAAAGGCCATTCGGAATTGCAAGTGATCTGGCGTATGGCTGCCGGATCCTTGACCAATGACCATGCGTTGTTAAAAGTCATATGGAAAGGCAGGTGATCTGGTGTAAGACTGCCGGATGCCTGACCTATGACACTCGTCTGATTTAATTAGTCGGTCCCCTCTGACACCGATTAATTTAGTCTGGATTCTCCAGAAAAACTTCTTTTGTTTCACTAGCTTTTCTTCCTTGGGCTGCGCGGGGTTGTCGTAGATATCAAGGTGGTCGCGACGGCGAACACCCTGATCAGTTACATACCCAGCAGTTTGACGTAAAGAAAGCCTGTTTCCTTCCATTGAAATTTCCTTCCTCTAAGAATCATCTGGAAATGCAGGTCATTTGGTGTTAGGCTGCCGGATACCTGTCCGATGAGAGAGGCCCAAAATTGTTATCTGCTGGTATAATGCTTCTGTTATGAACAATCGGTGCTGAATTACCTGACCTTGGATCATGGAATTTTTTTAGCTCTTTGACCAGTGTAGATATATGATTTATTTGTTAAACTGAAACCCTCTGGCTCCGTGGGATTGCTTCCTACGGAAAGTTATTCCTTGGTAGCGAATTTTGGTGATTGTTTGTAAAGCCTTAATAGTGAGTTATTTATTGTATTAAATCATTACCCTGTCCAGTCGGGCTTGACGCAATCACGGTAAAGTACCTCTACGAGACGTGTCATTAAACGCGTGCAAGAAATATCTCCGATTGTGCGGCTCGTCAAAATGGAGAAAGAGAAGGAGAGAGAGAGAGACACCCGTAGCAACTCATCACTATTTTTTTTGTTTGTTAATTAATAACTAATTTCCCTTGAAATTTATTATTGATTGACATAATAATTTTTTATTATTATTATTTTGGTTTCTTACTTAACAATCTCAACATTTCTGACTTGCCTTTGTTTCCCCTGTCATTGATCAAATAAAGGAGAGAACGGGTCAGCCGTACGTTTTAGTAAAATTAATAATCTTAAGCATTATTTAGTTTAGTATTCTGATCGTCACAGAACAGGTAAACAAAAAAAAAAAAAAAAAAAATTTTAGAATATTGTCTTTAGAAATATTAATCCTTTCTCCACTCTGAGGACAGGTTTAGTATCATTATTCGTATTTTTGTACTTTTATAGTGACGAATCAGTGTTCAAACAACCGCCTATTTGGTTCATTGCCGGTTCAGAGATACCGAAATTCGTATTACCATTATTGAATTATTAATAAGGAACATTATTGTTGCCCTACACAATTTTTTTTGCTCACTATCACGCCCATATGGCCGTCCGACGTAGTTTTGAGGGCCCTAATAGGCCCGGCCAGATTATGGAGATGATCTCTCCTGAAGTGTCTGAGTGCTTGCTTTGCAAAATCGGGATTGATGGAAGTGCGGAAAGTGTAATTACTACTTGCAAGCACGTATTCCACAAATATTGCTTAGTAGAAATACTGAAAAGTTCCGAAACCTGTCCCCAATGTTACCAGCCCTGTTTGCTGGGTTCGCTAAGACCATATGTTGTACGACCAAGGCCAAGTATAGTTAGTGGTGAAGGGGTAAGGGACGATCCGAGTAATTATAATACCCGAAATCGATCGAAAAGAAAACCTCCAATCCGACAGCAGTCTACCACCAAGCCGAAGGGTCAGCGCGAAGAAAGTCTTTTGGCGGCTGAGGGAAAAGGGTCAGAGCCCGAACACATAGTTGCCACCGAAACACGCAGTCGATTGTCACTACCCAGTAACACGGCTAGATTTAGTCAAGGGGACTCAAACTTGTTGTCAAAAATTCATCGAGTTGTTAACGATTCCATCGATCAGATCCAAGCCTCGATGATGCAACAGATGTCGCAAGACCTCTCCCAACTCACAGAAGCTAATGTCGAACGATGCTTCAACAGGTTAAACCTACAAGGAGGTGAACCTAACGCTCATATAGTACCATCGAATACCCCAGAACGCGAAAACTTTCCATGGCCGGCGGACATGCCATTTGAGTGCAGAGATCAAAATCTTCAGACCTCTTACCCACCTCGCTCTCCCCAATTGGATGTCAACTCTGCCGTAAAGGTGTCCAACATTATCTGTAGCTGGCATCTCCAATTTGAGGGATCGTCCGATGGTTTGACCATAGATTTACAATTTACAATTTTATCTATCAAGTCGAATCTCTAACTCAGCAGAGTTTAGACGGTAATTTCAGCTTGCTGTGCAAAAACGCCCATTTATTGTTCAAGGGAAGAGCAAAGGAGTGGTTTTGGAGGTTTCACCGTTCACAGCCGTTTTTCTTGTGGGAAGACCTGATTGACCATCTCCGCCAGCAATACAAGGACAGTCGGTCCGATTATGACATTCGAGAGGCCATTAGATGCCGCAAACAACGGGATAGGGAATCGTTCGATGAGTACTACGACTCTATCGTTCGACTGACGGATAGACTTAGGTTCCAAATCGCCGAAGTAGATTTCGTAGAGATTCTAATAAGGAACCTTAGGTCCGAGGTTAGACACGAAATCCTTCACTTGGACATCACTTCTGTGTCTATGTTGCGTAATGTTGTGCAGAGACGCGAACGTTTTCTGAGCGAAGTGTATCGCCCTTTGCCAACCACGAGACCGACGTACCCTCGTCGGCAGATTGCAGAGCTACTGCCACCTCAAGTCGGGGATACTGTTAGATCGAAGGTTTTCTCCCAACCGAGTTCGCTTATGCCCGCTAGTTTGGAAAAACGAACACCTCCCAAATTAATTTGTTGGAATTGCGAGCAGGACGGTCACCGTTTCGATATGTGTCTGGAGCCGCGGCGAGTGTTTTGCTATGGGTGTGGTGCGGCGAATATATATAAACCCAATTGTCCCAAATGCAGTGTTCAGGGAAACTGGACAAGGGGTGTGAACAGGAACAACGGTTCACACCCACAATAAATTGCCCCGACAATCGCGCCATAAACTCGACTATACCGAATCAAATACCAGACAAGAAACTTATTGTAAAAGAACGTAAAGGCCCTGCCGTAAACGGGCTACCCGATGATACCGTGAAGACCTCGCACCTCATCCGACCCTACCATGTTGGAGTAGCTGAGTACAACTTGGCACGAGCTAAAATTTTTAACTCGGTCGCCGCCTTATCGAAGACAGGCCCTAGTAGATCCGCCAAACGAATGGCTCAGTTCTGGAGACGGGTGAAGGAACGTCGTAGCTTGATAATGAGTACCATATTGGCAAAATCCAACGATGCCCGACCTTACGCTTCCGTAATCTTATTGGGAGAGGAAGTAGAGGGATTACTCGATAGTGGTGCTTCCATCAGTTGTGTCGGAGGTTCATTGGCCGCACAAATTCTGAACAGTGATATTAAGCTGAAGCGAGTTATCTCACCCATTAAGACGGCAGACGGAAATGCGCAGAAGGTCTGGGGGTTTTTTGTAGCAGACATTACATTTAAGGGTAAACTAAATCGGCTTCCCTTATACGTGGTCCCGTCCCTGGCCCAGAACCTGTACCTAGGCGTCGATTTCTGGAAGTTGTTCGACTTAGCACCCGAGATTGTCTCAGAAATAGCACTAGCAGACACTAGTAACGCAGTATCAAACACCCATGACTTGACAGACTTACAAGTAAGCCGACTGGAAGCAGTCAAGGTTAGTTTTCCTTCATACGAGAAAGAGGGCCTCGGAAAAACCGGCCTGGTCGAGCACGTCATTGACACCATTGACTGTAGAGCCATCAAACAGCGACATTACCCCGTTTCGCCAGCAATTGAAAGACTGATTTTCGACGAATTAGATAGAATGCTAAAGTTGGGAGTGATCGAAGAGTCACAAAGCTCGTGGAGTTTACCCGTGGTGTTGGTCCGTAAGCCCGGAAAGGTGCGACTGTGCCTTGATTCCCGGAAGCTTAATGCCGTGACGGTGACTGATGCCTACCCACTCCCACATATTCAAGGGATATTGAGCCGAATTCCTCGAGCCGAATTCATCTCGAGCTTAGATATGAAAGATGCCTTTTGGCAAATCCCGTTGGAGATCAGTTCTAGAGGGAAAACTGCAAGCGGCCGCTGTACCAGTTCACAGTCATGCCATTTGGGTTGTGCAACGCACCACAAACCATGTGCCGACTGATGGACAAAGTAATTCCCTCCGAACTTCACGGCCAAGTCTTTGTCTATCTAGATGATTTATTAGTGATAACAGATGATTTCGACAGTCACGTGGTTGTACTCCAAAAAGTTGCGAAACACCTCAAACGCGCGGGGTTGACATTGAATGTATCAGAAAGTAAGTTCTGTCTCAGGGAGGTCCGTTACCTTGGACACATCATTGGCAATGGGGGTTTGAGAATGGATCCAGAGAAGGTCCAGTCGATTGTTGACTATCCGGTTCCTAAGACAGTTCGTCAACTTCGTCGTTTTCTGGGTATGGCGGGTTGGTACCGGAAGTTCATTTCCAATTTCGCATCTATGTGTACACCCTTGACGAACCTACTAAAAAAATCGAAGGGGCTGCAGTGGGATAGCGATGCTCAATTGGCTTTTGAAGCTTTAAAGGTTAAGCTTACATCCTCACCCGTGCTGTATACACCAGATTTTTCCCGGCCTTTTATGATTCAGTGCGATGCTAGTCAGACAGGAGTTGGCAGTGTGCTGGTACAGACCCTGGACGACGGCTCTGAAGTACCGATAGCTTACTGGTCCCAGAAGTTGAATAAGGCACAACGCAATTATAGTGTCACGGAACAGGAGTGCTTGGCTGCCGTGCTAAGTGTTAAACACTTCCGTCCGTTTGTAGAGGGTCTCGAATTTAAAGTGATTACCGACCACGCTTCGTTGCAATGGCTCATGAGACAAACGGATCTTAGTGGTAGACTTGGCAGATGGGCCTTAAAGCTCCAAGGTTTCCACTTTTCGATTTCCCACCGAAAGGGGTCGGAAAACAAGGTTCCAGATGCGCTATCCAGGATCCATGAAAGTGATGTCGCCACGCTAGAATTGTTGTCACCCGAGATCGATCTGGCATCGGCAGAGTTCAGGTCCGTCGAGTATGAAAAGTTATAACAAGAGGTATTAGCAAACAATAACCGACTGCCGGATCTAACTGTGGTAGATCACTACTTGTATAAGCGTACGGAGTTCTACTGCGGTGAGGAACAGCAAGAGCAATCCGCCTGGAAGCTCTGGGTTCCCAAAGGTCTCATAAATCAAGTTATCGAACGAGCACATGATTCCCTGACCTCGGCACACGGTGGCATCAATAAAGAATCAAAACAAATTTCTTTTGGCCAAAAATGTTCGCTGATGTGCGAGATTATGTCCTAAAGTGTCCCATCTGCAAAACTACTAAACATCCGAACGTTTCGCTAAAACCACGCATGGGCCGCCAGAATGTCTCGGTAAGACCATTTCAACGTCTTTACATGGATCTGCTTGGACCGTTCCCACGATCAAAGTCAGGTCACATCGGTTTGTTGATCATTCTGGATCACTTTACGAAATTCCACTTTTTGTTGCCACTCAAGAAACTAGTAGCAAAACCTATTTCGGATCATTTAAGAAACTACATCTTTCCTACGTTCGGGGTCCCCGAAACCATTGTCACCGATAATGGGGTCCAATTTAAGAGCAAAGATTTCAAACAACTCCTGTTAAACTACGGCGTTAATCATACGTATACCGCACTCTATTCGCCGCAGGCGAATGCTTCGCAGCGAGTGAACCGATCCCTGATCGCGGCTATTCGGGCCTTCCTGAGGGATGACCAGTCGAATTGGGACATTAACCTTTGTCACATCAGTTGCTCGCTGCGGAGCTCCATACATACGTCCACGGGATTTTCGTCGTATTTCGTAGCATTTGGGCAAAATATGGTTACACACGGGGAAAACTATGAGCTCTTACGGAAATTGAGTTTGTTGGAGCCACCCGATACCCCTATCTCACACGAGGACGGTTTGGCCCATATCCGTGGTAAAGTGAAAGAGCATATGAAGCGAGCATACGAGGTGAATGAGCGGAGCCAAACACTCGGTCCCGACCGATCGATTTTCGGGTAGGACAGGAGGTGTACAGGCGTAATTTTGCACAAAGTCAGTGGAAAAAGGGTTTTAACGCAAAACTAGCGCCAACCTTTTTGAAAAGTCGTATACGAGAAAAAGTGGGAACTTGTTATTATGCCCTAGAGGACCTACAAGGAAAAATGGTAGGCATCTTTCACGCGAAAGATATTAGGCAGTAAACACCTGCGACCTGTTCGACGCCTCTTCTCAGCCTTTTCGAGGTTTCAACTAAAGCCCCGTAAAGCCTGTTTTGTGGAGGCCACCTCTCAGGTAGCTGCACCCAGTATGTTACTAAAGTTTAATGCACACAACTCCAAATTCCACCTATATCGTCATGTGACAGAACCAGGTACTTCCCTTGTAGGGTGTTTGTAGCTTTGCGAAAAAGGTAATACGTCATAACACCGCTTTAGCTTGTTGCCACTGGCTCTCACTTGGTCTCTCTCTCTACAATAATAATCATCAACGATTAGCAACGATGATTATAAAGTACACCCATAAGGGCAGTAGGAATTGAACGAAAAAGAAAAAAAAGAGAGCAATTGAGCAACCGAACGCAACATTATGTGCTACAGCCTACAGGTTGTCGGCATGTAATAAGGGTAATAGACGGACAACGTCGAGAAGAATTCTATCGACAGTCGGCAAATAGATTACCTCGTGTGCGGTCGAAATCAAGTGGCGTCCCTTTTGTTGGAAATGGCGTCCTATTAGTAAAATTCGTAAAAGCTGAAAAGAAAAGCAAATTTAAATTATTAAGCAAATTTTAAAGTGATTTAAAATGAATTAAGGGTGATGGGCAATAAAGTAACCCATTATTACTTAAATGATCTTTCGAAAATTCTATCGAGAGTCGGCTAATAGATTACCTCTTGTGCGGTTGAAATAAAGTGGCGTCCCTTTTGTTGGAAATGGCGTCCTATTAGTAAAATTCGTAAAAGCTGAAAAGAAAAGCAAATTTAAATTATTAAGCAAATTTTAAAGTGATTTAAAATTAATTAAGGGTGATGGGGAATAAAGTATCCCATTATTACTTAAATGATTTTTCGAGAATTCAATCGACAGTCGGCTAATAGATTACCTCGTGTGCGGTTGAAATAAAGTGGCGTCCCTTTTGTTGGAAATGGCGTCCTATTAGTAAAATTCGTAAAAGCTGAAAAGAAAAGCAAATTTTAAAGTGATTTAAAATTAATTAAGGGTGATGGGCAATAAAGTATCCCATTATTACTTAAATGATCTTTCGAAAATTCTATCGAGAGTCGGCTAATAGATTACCTCGTGTGAGGTTGAAATCAAGTGGCGTCCCTTTTGTTGAAAATGGCGTCCTATTAGTAAACTTCGTAAAAGCTGAAAAGAAAAGCAAATTTAAATTATTAAGCAAATCTTAAAGTGATTTAAAATTAACTAAGGGTGATGGGCAATAAAGTATCCCATTGTTACTTAGAGGATTTTTCGAGAATTTTATCGTACAGTCGTTTTGTATAAATTGTCCCAAGCGGTCGATTTCCGGTACGTGCGCGGAGGCCCATGCAGCAACATGGCGGCCCACCATTTATTTTAGGAGCACAAGCAGTGAATCCGATTGTGATTTTTTTGCTATAAAAAAAAGGGGGTTCCTTGTTTTTGTTCTAAGAAGCACAAAGAACCTGTGCTTAGCTTTTTTATTCGAAATCATTCTTTGGATAAACATGGGCATAGTTTCTGCTCGTTCGAGAACATTCTTCAAATTCGCCAGCGATAGCAGCCAAGTCAAAGAAGCGCAGCAAAACGCAGCTCAGCAAGTTAGGGCACATCAACGTAATGGAAAAAAAAAATACAACCTTATTTTGCCCCACCACGCCCCAACCACCAGACGCCGATTCGTGTTGTTTTTCCTTTTGAATTTTTTTATCTTATCTTAATTTTGTAAGAGTAGTAATTAAGGGACGCGAACAAGTTACGGGCAACAATACACAATTTTAATGTCGTACCTTTTCTTTATATTCTTATACGAGTGGAACCCAAGAGTAATCGGGGTGGTAATCTGTCCTCCCCCCAACAAAAATTGCTTAATTTCTTTAACCCCATTGTTTTCCAGCACATCGAACTCGTCAGCGCTGTCGGAGTGGGTGTAGTGGATAATAGGGTAAGTCAAGTTTAAATTGAAATTCCCATTTCTTGGTTGAATTTATTTTTGGTCATAATTACTTCTATTGCGGGTTTTTTTCTTGTTGGCCCGAGTAATTAATTTGTCTCAGGTTGTCCCCTCGTATGAGTAGAAAGCGTAATAGTAACGTTGTAAAATTACAAAAAAAAAAAAATATATATATATTTTTATGATATATACAAGTCTTAACAATATCCTTTTAATTACCTTTGAAATATCAATATTAAAGGATATAGAAAAATTTTAACATTTTTTTTAGTATTTTTCGTTTGTACTTACCCTTATTAAAGAAATAATATAATATGCACCAATCTAAAGAAAAAATATATATATCATTTTAATTACCTTTTGAAATATCAATATTAAAGGATATAGAAAAATTTTAACATTTTTTTTAGTATTTTTCGTTTGTACTTACCCTTATTAAAGAAATAATATAATATGCACAAATCTAAAGAAAAAAATATATATCACTTTACTTACCTTTTTAAATATCAATATTAAAGGATATAGAAAAATTTTAACATTTTTTTCTAGTATTTTTCGTTTGTACTTACCCTTATTAAAGAAATTATATAATATGCACCAATCTAAAGAAAAATATATATCACTTTAATTACCTTTTGAAATATCAATATTGAAGGATATAGAAAGATTTTAACATTTTTTTAGTATTTTTCGTTTGTACTTACCCTTATTAAAGAAATAATATAATATGCACCAATCTAAAGAAAAAATATATATATCATTTTAATTACCTTTTGAAATATCAATATTAAAGGATATAGAAAAATTTTAACATTTTTTTTAGTATTTTTCGTTTGTACTTACCCTTATTAAAGAAATAATATAATATGCACAAATCTAAAGAAAAAAATATATATCACTTTACTTACCTTTTTAAATATCAATATTAAAGGATATAGAAAAATTTTAACATTTTTTTCTAGTATTTTTCGTTTGTACTTACCCTTATTAAAGAAATTATATAATATGCACCAATCTAAAGAAAAATATATATCACTTTAATTACCTTTTGAAATATCAATATTGAAGGATATAGAAAGATTTTAACATTTTTTTAGTATTTTTCGTTTGTACTTACCCTTATTAAAGAAATAATATAATATGCACAAATCTAAAGAAAAAAAAATATATATATCACTTTACTTACCTTTTTAAATATCAATATTGAAGGATATAGAAAATTTTAACATTTTTTTTTCTGGTATTTTTCGTTTGTACTTACCCTTATTAAAGAAATAATATAATATGCACAAATCTAAAGAAAAAAAAAATTATATCACTTTACCTACCTTTTAAATATCCTTATTAAATGGAATATTAGATTTTTTTGGTCGAATTACGTATATACCTATCCCCATTTTAGCTGTCAATCAAAACATATATATATTTACATATATTCATACCGCTATTAGCATTAATTCTCTTAAGTTCTTTTGTAAATAAAGAAAAAAAAAGGAAAGAGTGAAAGAAAGTCTTTTCTTTTCTATTCCGTTTATTTTAGGACACACCACTTTCTAATAAATAATGTGTTCCCTTTAATTCTACCGTCTTCTCCCTCTCTCTTCGATAACTTCAGAGGCGACGCCGCTCTCGGAACCTGCTTCGTTGTTTTCATGGCACAGCTTGGCCAGTGTCGTTTGTCTTGTCGTTCCTCATGATTGAAAGTCCTCATGTTATTCCGCTCGTAAATTTTCCCTAAAAAAATGCACGCAATAAAAAAATTATGTAATATCCGTAGACTGGCACTATCGGCAAGGACCTTCCCCTTTCCCGTCGAGCTAGTAAGAGCATCGCTAGGCGTGCATGCAGCCGTGAGCCAATCTCAACCCAGGGCGAAAG
Organism: Nephrocerus scutellatus; assembly: GCA_947095585.1. NCBI lineage: Eukaryota > Metazoa > Arthropoda > Insecta > Diptera > Pipunculidae > Nephrocerus > Nephrocerus scutellatus. Next base: position 42,022,063 of record OX352761.1, read on the forward strand.
CCCGAAAACATCTGACACACACCTAACAGAGATAACTATTTATTACAGCTCCTGACCTCATTTGACATAACATCGCAAAGCGACAATTTCAATTTCCAAGCTCTGTAAGGAGTGATGATGGTGCCGCCGAGACCATACCGGAGCAAAAAGGGACGTCCACGACGATTCAGGCTAACCGGCCCCTTAGGGAACATATACGGGAAGCAAATCGCCGACGACACGGTTATGCTGAAGACGGAGTCACACCAACAGATCACTCTACGGAACCAGGCAGACAAGGAGTAAACGAAAAAAAAAAAAAAAATATTTTTATAAAGGGTGTTTTTTTGGGAGGTTTGTTTTTCCGATAGATGTCGTTTTATTTTATGACAGTTGTTTTGACAGCTCAAAGTGGTCAGTATTGTTTGGCAAATCATTATGAAAAAAAAAAAAAAAAAAAAAAAAAAAAAAAAAAATGACATTTGTGAAAAATAGTCGTGGTAGCCATATGCCAGAAATTGTGTTTAAATGTTAAATGCCAAAAAATTATCTACCAAATAAAAAAAAACACGTTATATCTAACGGGTGTTTTTTTAAGAGGTTGCCGATTTTTTTTTTGAATAAAACACATATAAAATTATGAAATGACCAAAATTTTTTTTTATTTGGTAGATAATTTTTTGGCATTTAACATTTAAACACAATTTCTGGCATATGGCTACCACGACTATTTTTCACAAATGTCATTTTTTTTTTTTTTTTTTTTTTTTTTTCATAATGATTTGCCAAACAATACTGAGTAGAAATGCCACTTTGAGCTGTCAAAACAACTGTCATAAAATAAAACGACATCTATCGGAAAAACAAACCTCCTAAAAAAACACCCGTTATAAAACCAAAAAAAAAAAAACTAGCACTAAGCATATAATCAAAGGTAGATTCTTTCTTTTGTAACTCGGGCCGGTGACTGGCATGACAAATAAAGGTTATCCCACAAAGTAGAGTGACCACACCAACCGAGGAAAGTAGAGTAAAAATATTAATTATTATAATAATAATAAAATATTATAAAATAAACACTTAGATATAGTTATACTAGAATATTGTTTATAAAAACAACGAAAACACAATTATATTAGAGAACTCCTGTTATCCAACATGTACATACATTATCATATACCACCTAGTATTTTCGTTTCTTCCCGGAAGTAGGAGGGGAATGTAACGAAGTTGCCTACCAGCAACTACGTCACAACCATACGGCTAATAAAATTTCATTCAAAACTATATATATAAGTAATATGTGCGCACAGCTCACATGAGTTGCATGGCACCAATCAAAATATATATACACGTACATACATACGTATACACTTTTAGAATAAATTGCTTGAGTAACCATATAGGAATGTCAACGTAGTAACAGGAATGCTACTAGGCGTTGTTATTAAGATATATTCTTGTGTTACTCAAGTGAGTCAATACCGCCAGTGGAGAGCTATGAGCTAGAAGTCTCTAGTTACCGGGTTCATACCCCAGCATTGACTCGGATATTTTTAATTTTAATATCATATATAATAAAATACTCATTCGGCCCTATGTCTTTATAACAAAAGAAAAGGCTTGTATTTGTTATAAACAATGGAGGAAAAGGTATATTCATATAGTATTAGCATTAGTAATTCAACAATAATCAGTCAATAAATTATTAGAAATTTCCTTTTTGGTTTGGAAGATAAATATAATTCTCAACAAGCCTTTACTTTTTATTTAAGACATAGGGACCGAAAACGCAGTACAATCAGAGATCTATACTCCAAAAAACCTAACTCATTATATATACTCAATAAATTATTAGAAATTTCCTTTTTGGTTTGGAAGATAAATATAATTCTCAACAAGCCTTTACTTTTTATTTAAGACATAGGGACCGAAAACGCAGTACAATCAGAGATCTATACTCCAAAAAACCTAACTCATTATATATACTGGAAGTGGTTAAGAGTCTCTCACTGTTCTACACGAACAAACTTTTGACGGGAACAGTAATCTACTGAACCCATCCATACAATGCAGCTCCTGTAATATTTTAGCCAGAGATAAGTAGATTCAATCGCTTTCTCTTCCTAACATATTACACCCTGGCTGGAAGTCGACAAACAGTACCCGCAGTGCGAAATAAGTAGATTCAATCGCTTTTTCGTCACTGATGGTCTGTTCTGCCAAAATTTCTCGTGGGCTTGCAAGGGATAAGTAGATTCAATCGCTTTTCCTTACTTGCGCCACTCTTTGTTGACCGGCACAGGAAGTAAGTAGATTCAATCGCCTCTTCCTCAGTTAGAGACCAAAGTACCAACAAAAAACCGAATTCTTATTTATAAGGAAAACAAAAACAATTTGTAACACCGACCTGGGTAAGCCGGCGAGCGTCACCCGAGTAGAAACGTTGGCAAACAAACAAACAAACAAACAAACAAACAAACAAACAAACAAACAAACAAACAAACAAACAAACAAACAAACAAACAAACAAACAAACAAACAAACAAACAAACAAACAAACAAACAAACAAACAAACAAACAAACAAACAAACAAACAAACAAACAAACAAACAAACAAACAAACAAACAAACAAACAAACAAACAAACAAACAAACAAACAAACAAACAAACAAACAAACAAACAAACAAACAAACAAACAAACAAACAAACAAACAAACAAACAAACAAACAAACAAACAAACAAACAAACAAACAAACAAACAAACAAACAAACAAACAAACAAACAAACAAACAAACAAACAAACAAACAAACAAACAAACAAACAAACAAACAAACAAACAAACAAACAAACAAACAAACAAACAAACAAACAAACAAACAAACAAACAAACAAACAAACAAACAAACAAACAAACAAACAAACAAACAAACAAACAAACAAACAAACAAACAAACAAACAAACAAACAAACAAACAAACAAACAAACAAACAAACAAACAAACAAACAAACAAACAAACAAACAAACAAACAAACAAACAAACAAACAAACAAACAAACAAACAAACAAACAAACAAACAAACAAACAAACAAACAAACAAACAAACAAACAAACAAACAAACAAACAAACAAACAAACAAACAAACAAACAAACAAACAAACAAACAAACAAACAAACAAACAAACAAACAAACAAACAAACAAACAAACAAACAAACAAACAAACAAACAAACAAACAAACAAACAAACAAACAAACAAACAAACAAACAAACAAACAAACAAACAAACAAACAAACAAACAAACAAACAAACAAACAAACAAACAAACAAACAAACAAACAAACAAACAAACAAACAAACAAACAAACAAACAAACAAACAAACAAACAAACAAACAAACAAACAAACAAACAAACAAACAAACAAACAAACAAACAAACAAACAAACAAACAAACAAACAAACAAACAAACAAACAAACAAACAAACAAACAAACAAACAAACAAACAAACAAACAAACAAACAAACAAACAAACAAACAAACAAACAAACAAACAAACAAACAAACAAACAAACAAACAAACAAACAAACAAACAAACAAACAAACAAACAAACAAACAAACAAACAAACAAACAAACAAACAAACAAACAAACAAACAAACAAACAAACAAACAAACAAACAAACAAACAAACAAACAAACAAACAAACAAACAAACAAACAAACAAACAAACAAACAAACAAACAAACAAACAAACAAACAAACAAACAAACAAACAAACAAACAAACAAACAAACAAACAAACAAACAAACAAACAAACAAACAAACAAACAAACAAACAAACAAACAAACAAACAAACAAACAAACAAACAAACAAACAAACAAACAAACAAACAAACAAACAAACAAACAAACAAACAAACAAACAAACAAACAAACAAACAAACAAACAAACAAACAAACAAACAAACAAACAAACAAACAAACAAACAAACAAACAAACAAACAAACAAACAAACAAACAAACAAACAAACAAACAAACAAACAAACAAACAAACAAACAAACAAACAAACAAACAAACAAACAAACAAACAAACAAACAAACAAACAAACAAACAAACAAACAAACAAACAAACAAACAAAAACAAACAAAAACAAACAAAAACAAACAAAAACAAACAAAAACAAACAAAAACAAACAAAAACAAACAAAAACAAACAAAAACAAACAAAAACAAACAAAAACAAACAAAAACAAACAAAAACAAACAAAAACAAACAAAAACAAACAAAAACAAACAAAAACAAACAAAAACAAACAAAAACAAACAAAAACAAACAAAAACAAACAAAAACAAACAAAAACAAACAAAAACAAACAAAAACAAACAAAAACAAACAAAAACAAACAAAAACAAACAAAAACAAACAAAAACAAACAAAAACAAACAAAAACAAACAAAAACAAACAAAAACAAACAAAAACAAACAAAAACAAACAAAAACAAACAAAAACAAACAAAAACAAACAAAAACAAACAAAAACAAACAAAAACAAACAAAAACAAAAACAAACAAACAAACAAACAAATCCTAAACTAAACCAATCTAAAGAAAAATATATATCACTTTAATTACCTTTTGAAATATCAATATTGAAGGATATAGAAAGATTTTAACATTTTTATAGTATTTTTCGTTTGTACTTACCCTTATTAAAGAAATTATATAATATGCACAAATCTAAAGAAAAAAAAAATTATATCACTTTACCTACCTTTTAAATATCCTTATTAAATGGAATATTAGATTTTTTTGGTCGAATTACGTATATACCTATCCCCATTTTAGCTGTCAATCAAAACATATATATATTTACATATATTCATACCGCTATTAGCATTAATTCTCTTAAGTTCTTTTGTAAATAAAGAAAAAAAAAGGAAAGAGTGAAAGAAAGTCTTTTCTTTTCTATTCCGTTTATTTTAGGACACACCACTTTCTAATAAATAATGTGTTCCCTTTAATTCTACCGTCTTCTCCCTCTCTCTTCGATAACTTCAGAGGCGACGCCGCTCTCGGAACCTGCTTCGTTGTTTTCATGGCACAGCTTGGCCAGTGTCGTTTGTCTTGTCGTTCCTCATGATTGAAAGTCCTCATGTTATTCCGCTCGTAAATTTTCCCTAAAAAAATGCACGCAATAAAAAAATTATGTAATATCCGTAGACTGGCACTATCGGCAAGGACCTTCCCCTTTCCCGTCGAGCTAGTAAGAGCATCGCTAGGCGTGCATGCAGCCGTGAGCCAATCTCAACCCAGGGCGAAAGCCCGAAAACATCTGACACACACCTAACAGAGATAACTATTTATTACAGCTCCTGACCTCATTTGACATAACATCGCAAAGCGACAATTTCAATTTCCAAGCTCTGTAAGGAGTGATGATGGTGCCGCCGAGACCATACCGGAGCAAAAAGGGACGTCCACGACGATTCAGGCTAACCGGCCCCTTAGGGAACATATACGGGAAGCAAATCGCCGACGACACGGTTATGCTGAAGACGGAGTCACACCAACAGATCACTCTACGGAACCAGGCAGACAAGGAGTAAACGAAAAAAAAAAAAAAAATATTTTTATAAAGGGTGTTTTTTTGGGAGGTTTGTTTTTCCGATAGATGTCGTTTTATTTTATGACAGTTGTTTTGACAGCTCAAAGTGGTCAGTATTGTTTGGCAAATCATTATGAAAAAAAAAAAAAAAAAAAAAAAAAAAAAAAAAATGACATTTGTGAAAAATAGTCGTGGTAGCCATATGCCAGAAATTGTGTTTAAATGTTAAATGCCAAAAAATTATCTACCAAATAAAAAAAAATTTTGGTCATTTCATAATTTTATATGTGTTTTATTCAAAAAAAAAATCGGCAACGTCTTAAAAAAACACGTTATATCTAACGGGTGTTTTTTTAAGAGGTTGCCGATTTTTTTTTTGAATAAAACACATATAAAATTATGAAATGACCAAAATTTTTTTTTATTTGGTAGATAATTTTTTGGCATTTAACATTTAAACACAATTTCTGGCATATGGCTACCACGACTATTTTTCACAAATGTCATTTTTTTTTTTTTTTTTTTTTTTTTTTCATAATGATTTGCCAAACAATACTGAGTAGAAATGCCACTTTGAGCTGTCAAAACAACTGTCATAAAATAAAACGACATCTATCGGAAAAACAAACCTCCTAAAAAAACACCCGTTATAAAACCAAAAAAAAAAAAACTAGCACTAAGCATATAATCAAAGGTAGATTCTTTCTTTTGTAACTCGGGCCGGTGACTGGCATGACAAATAAAGGTTATCCCACAAAGTAGAGTGACCACACCAACCGAGGAAAGTAGAGTAAAAATATTAATTATTATAATAATAATAAAATATTATAAAATAAACACTTAGATATAGTTATACTAGAATATTGTTTATAAAAACAACGAAAACACAATTATATTAGAGAACTCCTGTTATCCAACATGTACATACATTATCATATACCACCTAGTATTTTCGTTTCTTCCCGGAAGTAGGAGGGGAATGTAACGAAGTTGCCTACCAGCAACTACGTCACAACCATACGGCTAATAAAATTTCATTCAAAACTATATATATAAGTAATATGTGCGCACAGCTCACATGAGTTGCATGGCACCAATCAAAATATATATACACGTACATACATACGTATACACTTTTAGAATAAATTGCTTGAGTAACCATATAGGAATGTCAACGTAGTAACAGGAATGCTACTAGGCGTTGTTATTAAGATATATTCTTGTGTTACTCAAGTGAGTCAATACCGCCAGTGGAGAGCTATGAGCTAGAAGTCTCTAGTTACCGGGTTCATACCCCAGCATTGACTCGGATATTTTTAATTTTAATATCATATATAATAAAATACTCATTCGGCCCTATGTCTTTATAACAAAAGAAAAGGCTTGTATTTGTTATAAACAATGGAGGAAAAGGTATATTCATATAGTATTAGCATTAGTAATTCAACAATAATCAGTCAATAAATTATTAGAAATTTCCTTTTTGGTTTGGAAGATAAATATAATTCTCAACAAGCCTTTACTTTTTATTTAAGACATAGGGACCGAAAACGCAGTACAATCAGAGATCTATACTCCAAAAAACCTAACTCATTATATATACTGGAAGTGGTTAAGAGTCTCTCACTGTTCTACACGAACAAACTTTTGACGGGAACAGTAATCTACTGAACCCATCCATACAATGCAGCTCCTGTAATATTTTAGCCAGAGATAAGTAGATTCAATCGCTTTCTCTTCCTAACATATTACACCCTGGCTGGAAGTCGACAAACAGTACCCGCAGTGCGAAATAAGTAGATTCAATCGCTTTTTCGTCACTGATGGTCTGTTCTGCCAAAATTTCTCGTGGGCTTGCAAGGGATAAGTAGATTCAATCGCTTTTCCTTACTTGCGCCACTCTTTGTTGACCGGCACAGGAAGTAAGTAGATTCAATCGCCTCTTCCTCAGTTAGAGACCAAAGTACCAACAAAAAACCGAATTCTTATTTATAAGGAAAACAAAAACAATTTGTAACACCGACCTGGGTAAGCCGGCGAGCGTCACCCGAGTAGAAACGTTGGCAAACAAACAAACAAACAAACAAACAAACAAACAAACAAACAAACAAACAAACAAACAAACAAACAAACAAACAAACAAACAAACAAACAAACAAACAAACAAACAAACAAACAAACAAACAAACAAACAAACAAACAAACAAACAAACAAACAAACAAACAAACAAACAAACAAACAAACAAACAAACAAACAAACAAACAAACAAACAAACAAACAAACAAACAAACAAACAAACAAACAAACAAACAAACAAACAAACAAACAAACAAACAAACAAACAAACAAACAAACAAACAAACAAACAAACAAACAAACAAACAAACAAACAAACAAACAAACAAACAAACAAACAAACAAACAAACAAACAAACAAACAAACAAACAAACAAACAAACAAACAAACAAACAAACAAACAAACAAACAAACAAACAAACAAACAAACAAACAAACAAACAAACAAACAAACAAACAAACAAACAAACAAACAAACAAACAAACAAACAAACAAACAAACAAACAAACAAACAAACAAACAAACAAACAAACAAACAAACAAACAAACAAACAAACAAACAAACAAACAAACAAACAAACAAACAAACAAACAAACAAACAAACAAACAAACAAACAAACAAACAAACAAACAAACAAACAAACAAACAAACAAACAAACAAACAAACAAACAAACAAACAAACAAACAAACAAACAAACAAACAAACAAACAAACAAACAAACAAACAAACAAACAAACAAACAAACAAACAAACAAACAAACAAACAAACAAACAAACAAACAAACAAACAAACAAACAAACAAACAAACAAACAAACAAACAAACAAACAAACAAACAAACAAACAAACAAACAAACAAACAAACAAACAAACAAACAAACAAACAAACAAACAAACAAACAAACAAACAAACAAACAAACAAACAAACAAACAAACAAACAAACAAACAAACAAACAAACAAACAAACAAACAAACAAACAAACAAACAAACAAACAAACAAACAAACAAACAAACAAACAAACAAACAAACAAACAAACAAACAAACAAACAAACAAACAAACAAACAAACAAACAAACAAACAAACAAACAAACAAACAAACAAACAAACAAACAAACAAACAAACAAACAAACAAACAAACAAACAAACAAACAAACAAACAAACAAACAAACAAACAAACAAACAAACAAACAAACAAACAAACAAACAAACAAACAAACAAACAAACAAACAAACAAACAAACAAACAAACAAACAAACAAACAAACAAACAAACAAACAAACAAACAAACAAACAAACAAACAAACAAACAAACAAACAAACAAACAAACAAACAAACAAACAAACAAACAAACAAACAAACAAACAAACAAACAAACAAACAAACAAACAAACAAACAAACAAACAAACAAACAAACAAACAAACAAACAAACAAACAAACAAACAAACAAACAAACAAACAAACAAACAAACAAACAAACAAACAAACAAACAAACAAACAAACAAACAAACAAACAAACAAACAAACAAACAAACAAACAAACAAACAAACAAACAAACAAACAAACAAACAAACAAACAAACAAACAAACAAACAAACAAACAAACAAACAAACAAACAAACAAACAAACAAACAAACAAACAAACAAACAAACAAACAAACAAACAAACAAACAAACAAACAAACAAACAAACAAACAAACAAACAAACAAACAAACAAACAAACAAACAAACAAACAAACAAACAAACAAACAAACAAACAAACAAACAAAAACAAACAAAAACAAACAAAAACAAACAAAAACAAACAAAAACAAACAAAAACAAACAAAAACAAACAAAAACAAACAAAAACAAACAAAAACAAACAAAAACAAACAAAAACAAACAAAAACAAACAAAAACAAACAAAAACAAACAAAAACAAACAAAAACAAACAAAAACAAACAAAAACAAACAAAAACAAACAAAAACAAACAAAAACAAACAAAAACAAACAAAAACAAAAACAAACAAAAACAAACAAACAAACAAACAAATCCTAAACTAAACCAATCTAAAGAAAAATATATATCACTTTAATTACCTTTTGAAATATCAATATTGAAGGATATAGAAAGATTTTAACATTTTTATAGTATTTTTCGTTTGTACTTACCCTTATTAAAGAAATTATATAATATGCACCAATCTAAAGAAAAATATATATCACTTTAATTACCTTTTGAAATATCAATATTGAAGGATATAGAAAGATTTTAACATTTTTTTAGTATTTTTCGTTTGTACTTACCCTTATTAAAGAAATAATATAATATGCACAAATCTAAAGAAAAAAAAATATATATATCACTTTACTTACCTTTTTAAATATCAATATTGAAGGATATAGAAAATTTTAACATTTTTTTTTCTGGTATTTTTCGTTTGTACTTACCCTTATTAAAGAAATAATATAATATGCACAAATCTAAAGAAAAAAAAATTATATCACTTTACCTACCTTTTAAATATCCTTATTAAATGGAATATTAGATTTTTTTGGTCGAATTACGTATATACCTATCCCCATTTTAGCTGTCAATCAAAACATATATATATTTACATATATTCATACCGCTATTAGCATTAATTCTCTTAAGTTCTTTTGTAAATAAAGAAAAAAAAAGGAAAGAGTGAAAGAAAGTCTTTTCTTTTCTATTCCGTTTATTTTAGGACACACCACTTTCTAATAAATAATGTGTTCCCTTTAATTCTACCGTCTTCTCCCTCTCTCTTCGATGACTTCAGAGGCGACGCCGCTCTCGGAACCTGCTTCGTTGTTTTCATGGCACAGCTTGGCCAGTGTCGTTTGTCTTGTCGTTCCTCATGATTGAAAGTCCTCATGTTATTCCGCTCGTAAATTTTCCCTAAAAAAATGCACGCAATAAAAAAATTATGTAATATCCGTAGACTGGCACTATCGGCAAGGACCTTCCCCTTTCCCGT